>JARWLC010000018.1:25547093-25932093 GCA_033318265.1 Phyllotis vaccarum | reverse complement strand
TCCTGGCTGTGGTCTTTCTAGTGGCTTTCCAGGGCCAATCAGAATTCTCCTCCAAGAGGGCTGAAGTCAAAGGTGTAATGTAGCTCCCAGTCTGAACTGGGTAATCTATGCTTTCAAAATAACATGTGTCCTCTTTTCCCTTTAAGAAGACATCAACTAAGTTAAACTGAATGACAAGTAACCTAGGTTGTTTTTTTTTTTTCCCTTGAAAATGTTGAGTTATTTTTTCCCTGTATAATTATTTGGGTAAGTTACAGAACACAAATTTTTCTGTTTAGCTCTGGAAAAAAAAAAAGGTTGAAGTAAGCTTTGTCTACAACACAATCTGCTAGTGTATCTACCGAGCTGGTAGACTTCCCGTGTGCAGTTCAGCAGGTTTCTGCTCTCTGAATAGCAAATGACTAGGCAGTCACTATTTGAACCTGGCTTCCTCAGCCCTCAGTCCCTCCCGCTGCCGCCTCCTACAGCGTCCCAAACCCTAAGCTAATGAATGGGTGCGTTTAGCTAAGGCAGTCCACACTCATGTTGCAGAATGCTAATTCCCATCAAATAGGATGTCAGTTTTACAAGCAAGTCCTTCCTTTGTCAGAAAAATCTGATTCCACTGAACTGATTGATGGTGCTTAGAAGTGTCAACACTTTCAGACCCGGGGTGGTGGTTTTGCAGTGTTGCACTATGGGGCACTCCTAGACTAGGAAAGCCAGGGAGTACAAATGCACAAATAATTAATTCAAATCAATACAGCAAGGGCTTCGGGCTGAGAGGTATTCAATTATGTTGTTCAAAGAGAAGATGCCTAATCTTCAGCTGGCCCGCTACATGCTGCAAATAATAGAGCATTTTTAATTTGTGCAGCAGGGATGTTAATCTTTTACCGTGTAATCCAGTCCCTGGTGAATGCCAAAAATATGTGCACTGCATGCAAGGGACTCCCAGAGGAGGTTCTCAATCAGCCAGTCTGCCTTTCCTCGTGGGATTTTCATGTCAGTCTCTCAATACTCAATTAGGAAATACATGACCAGCTAATAAATGATAACTGATGGATGAATGCATGGATTGATAGGTATGTGGTTGGATTGATAGAACAACTGATTGATGGCTAGAGCATATGGATGGATGCACACATACATCAGTGGGATGGTGAGTGGATGGGTAGATAGATGGGGTGAGTAGGTGGATTAATGGTGGGTAGGGATGGACGGAAGTGAACGGATGCACAGGCGGGTGGATAGAAGGAAGAAGAGACAGAGGTACAGACATATTCAGATTGTGAAACACCCTCAATTCCCACAAACAGTTAATGATCTCAGGGTCTTACTTCAACCAATGGCACGGATAATTCTGGGGTATAATTTATTCCCCTCCCAAAGGATTCACTCCAGAGTTTCTCTGAATAACAATCTTTTATGACAGGTTTTAAATAAGACCTGAATCCCAAAAGAGAACAGAGAGAGACAGAGAAAGAGAGAGAGAGAGAGAGAGAAAGTTGCAATTTTTGACTTGTGCGAAGAGAGAGTGTTGGTCATGGTCAAATACCTGCCTAGTACGTACAAATCCCTTGCTTCTAGTTCCAGCCCTGCAAAGGAAAATAAAAAGTTATGTTTTGCAGGCAGATGGGAACATGTGAACTTTAATGCCTGCTTGAGGTCTGTCTATTCTGTAAAAATAATTTATTATTTTTATAATAAGATGGAAAATTAAAATTAATCTTAAAGAGACATTTGCACACAGCCACAAATATAAGATTTAATTTATAAAGCTACCCCTCTCTACCTGCTGTTGGGCGCATGCTTACTCAATGGAAGACACTATCTAGGAACAGCACTTTCAATCTCACTTCCTAGGGTGGCACCAAGCAGATCTGTTAAGTGGGAAAGCTGAGGCATTATCTGTGATGGGTGATCACCTAAAATAGCATCCTTCCAAACTGACCCAAGAACTAGAGGGGCGGCAACCATAGGAGACATGGGCACCCATCTGTGGAGATCTGGAGCAGAGATAGATGCATTCATCTATCACACAGATTATGACTTCCTGAACAGGGAACATAGTAACTGTAAGACAGCTCCCTTCCCAGCCATGAAGGAAGAAGCTGGTGGTCTATGAAGAGGAATACACACAGTTAACTGGAATTAAAGCTGGAATACAGTGAACGTAATAATGAGCTCAGAATGAAATTCAGGAAAACTAATTCATGTAATGAGGTCCCTCTGGAGGAAGGTTGGTAGTGCTCACCTAGAGACTTAGCTAAAGTGGCCTTTGAGAGGATGCGCCTTCACAAGCCACCATCCTCTTCCCATTTTGAGAGTTCTGTTAGACACACAGGCAGCCAGCTTTCCCTACAGCCAAAGCTTCTGTCACTTGGGTAAAACCCAATGCTTTTTCACAAGTGGCTGTCACCAGAAGTGGCAGCCTTATGGATCACTTTCTGAGGTGTCTTGGAATGTGGAGACAAAGCCCAGAAAATCTTGGATTGTCTGTGCCAAAGGCAGCCTGTGTAGGAGTCGAGGAAGCAGATCGAGAACATTAATAAACTGCCGGACAAGGGCTGTGACATGTAGCATATGCTCAGTTGAGTCAGCCACAGAGAGTTGTGAGCGCCGAGGGTTCCAGCATCCCGGGGGAGACGATGCCACATGAACTATAGGGCAGCTTCCTTCATGGTGGGCAGAGACATATGTGTGGGTACAGAGGGTATGCCACAGGTCAAAAACAACAAGAAAAACTCCAAAAGAATTCTGGGTCATCTCCCTGCCAGAGCCAGGCTGCTTTGTACACAGAGACACACAGAAGAGACAAGAGAACAAGGCGGCTGCATGGAGATCCCACAAAGAACCAGAACAATCAAAATCTCAAGGATGCCTTTGTTGATTGCATAGAAAACTAGAATCAGCCAAGTAAATGAGATATTTTCCACTTCATCCCTAATGTTATTAGTCATAGACAAGGAAATGATCTATCAAATAGGAAGTGTATTCAGCAAGTGTTTCTTCTTTATTAAACAGATGCATGGTGCCTGAATGCTACAGTGACATGATACAAAATAGAAACCAGAGAATGAAACCCATAAAACCATAGAGGATGCCAGGAGACTCTGTCCTGGCTTGCTTCTAAGCTGTCCAGACACCTCATTTATTCTCTTGAATAAAAGGGAAGGCTGGGTGTAGCTGCAAGAGCCTGAGGCAGGAGGATTGCTGTTAGTTCAAGGATAGCATGAGCTACAAATATGTAGCAAGATCATATCTCAAAAAAAATCAAAAACAAAACAAAAATTTTTAAAGGGGAAATTGAGGTAGAAGGTCATAGGTAAACGACCTTGAGATAAGAACAACCATTCAGGACATCCACTAAACTCCTGGAAGTCTACAGGACTCTTGATACCTGGAAGGGACCCACCCTTGAGATGTGCTGCAACTGTATCAGATACTTCTTGTGCATTCTCTAGGGCATCTTTTACTGTAGACTTGTGGGAACGGAAGCCTCTGGAGCACTGAGCTTTAGGTTAACCATTAAGTTTCCTGGCCCTAGTCCGGCCAGAGGTCCAGACCCATAGGCCTGCAATCCCAGACCCCTTAGCCACCTGCTGCTGCTCAGGCCCCAAAAAATGACTCAGACACTTATATTAAGTTCATGCTGTTTGGCCTATGTCTCAGGCACATTGCTAGCTTTCTCTTTCATCTTAACTCAACCCATTTCCATTAATCTGTCTGCCATGTGGCCCATGGCTCACCTGTGTTCCCTCCATGTTTCTTCTTTGGGCATCTGGCTCCATCTGTCTGACTCTACCCTCTTTCTCATACCTATGCTCCAATTCCTCTATGTGTCTGCCATGGCCAAAACAGCCCTTTATTTACAACATACAGAAAGACATTCCCACATCACTGAGCAAAGCTCCTGTACAAAATAAAAAGATGACTCAGACACAGTGGTTGTCTCTCTGTTTTCCTCTCCAGGCTCTCGTCTAAGCTGTAAGTCCCATCAGCCAAAGAGAGGCCCACAGTAGAAGCACGGATGGTGTGCTGAAGCTTCTTTGTATTACTGTTTTCAGTGTGCATCTAAGCCCCTACCTCAGCATCCCACAACTGCAGCCTACACAACACATCTTAGTTTTCTTCTTACAGATGATGCCCTCTGCTCTTTGGGAATCACCCACAAATAAAATCCTTGTTCTAGGGCATTTGCAGGGTTTAATGTCATGCATCCATTTTTCCTGCAATATGACACAAGGTTGGTATTTTCTTGAGTAATTACCATGATTTTGTTCTCTGCAGGTAAGTCCAAGGTGAGTTCACAATGAGGGAGCTAGTGGACCACGCCCCTTTCCCCATCTCAGGACAAGTAACCACAAAAGCCTGAATTTCCAGGTGCTGCTGGAATTTTCAACAACGAAGAGAACACCTTGTAAAACACTCCGAGTACAGAACAACACATTTACCAGGCTGTCTTTCTCTATGGCCCTGACTGTGGCGTCTTTAACCTACTTCATTAAGCTCCCTTAGTGTCATCCCCATGAGCTCCTAATTCTGACTCCCAATAACAGATATTTTCCTTAGCTTAGGATAGCCAGAGTCAGGCGCTGTACAGGGAGACTGGATCCCATCTAACAACTGACAGTTATCTCGATCTTCATCAGGACTATGGTGGTTTCATAGCATCCAAGAATGAGATTCCATCTGTCAAAGGATGCTGGGAGCTGGAGAGAAATTCTCATTGCCTACTAGGATCTGGGTGGTTAGCATCCTCCAAAATTCAGATGTGAAATTCTAGGTCTTCAGGTGATGACTTTATATAGGATGTCTGTGGAGTGAATAGGTCATAAGGACTCTCTTGAGATCCTATAGACGTGATGACAGAGAGATTTGTACTTTTGCTCCATGTGAAGCTGCTACCACTGAGCCAGTAAGAGATTCATCAGGTACGAAATCTACCACTGTCTTTTTCTTGGGATTTCCAGCCTTTGGAAGGTGAGCAATTAGTTAATTTTGTAAGCTGGATGGACTTGGTGGATGCTCTGCAGGCCTAACATTTATTGATAAATGGACTAAATGATCATCACTATACTTTCAATGATGTTTCTGGGGAGAGCTGGAGGGATGGTTCTAAGGTTATGAATGCTATTGAACTTCTAAAGACTCCAAGTTTAGTTCCCAGCACCCACCTTGGGTAACTTACAACCACCTGTAACTTCATTTTCAGGAGAACCTGAAACCTCTGGCCTCCTTAGGCACCTGCACCCTTGGGCGTATATCTGTAAAGATGAGATTTTCCTGGCCTAACCTAAGATTTGACCTCTTGTGCTGCCATGCTAACTTTCTGTTTGCTAAGAAGATACTTGTTCACTAACCCCCTCCTGAGCAACACAGGATGTACTTCCTCCATTACTTGGCTGGGACTGCATTCCATATTCCCAATGTAGCAACCTGGGTTGGGCCACCCAGGAAAGCCCTACCATGAGAACTGTTAACCAAAGCAGGCAGGAACTTTCTGAAGCTTGCTCAATGTACCCATCATGACCATTGCTCCAGGAAATGAATGTCTTCAGGTGGTCCTATTGTTTCACAGGAAATAGCTTGCCTGCCTGTCTGCCTGCCTGCGTTCCTAAACTCGGTCCTAAACTGACCTTTGGCCCCGCCCTGTTATCGTGCCAAGCCCGCCCGTATCCCCTCCCCTACCCAGAGTGCGGAATAAGAATTCTACCCTGAAAGCATTTGGGGCTCTTGGCTTCCACAGTGCCTGGAGCCCACACACATGTGTGTACCGGTATATCATTCATATTCATTAAACTCTCTTTTTCTTTAAAGTTAACAGTGGTCATTAGCCGTGGTCTTGGGGTGTCTTGGGGTGCTCTAGGGGCGCCCGCCCATTACATATCCACACAGCTGTACACAATTGATTAAAAACTAAAATAATTCTTTAAAAGAGACTTTTAAAAATTTCTAAACATTTGCATTACATTAATTTGTTGGGAGTTACATACTACAAGTATATGGAGGTCAGAAAACAACTTGTGGATGTGGGTTTCCCTCTCTACCAAGAAAAGTCCCAGGAACTGGTCTTCAGGGTTGGTGGTAGGAGCCTTAACCAACTGAGCCCATTGCTATCATTCTAATCCCTCCCAATAAATCCTCTCTCTCTGGTCATTGGTTCCATTTGCTCTGGGACTTGCAGGCCTGATATTGGTCTCATCTACCCATCTGCTTAAAGAAAGCATGCTTTTGTGCTTCTCTCTATCCCTGCCTCTACCAGCCCTACCTCTTTGTCTCCTTCTCCATTTCTCCTTTTTTTAACCCACTTTACCATAACAAAGGCACAAGCCCCACCTGCTGATAGTCATAAGGAAACCCAGTGGTACCCACTTAGCCTGAGAGATGCCAGAGTATCCTAGCAGTGAGTGGCTTTCAAGCACCTCCACATATGCACTTCCTAGGACAGTACTGAGATGTGCTTCCCAGGCTCAGGCCTGAGAACTTGCATCTTTAACAGACTCCCTGAAGGTACTAACTCAGTCATGCAGATGCTTAATTGCAGGGTATTACAAGATCCTTTAATAAGAACATGCTTAACCTCTCTTTAGGTTTCCTGAGTTAGCTACCCCTCCCTCCCCATGCCCAACAAGAAAACCTACTTGTTTAACAGCAAAGATTAAAAATAAGACTTTGTTCTGGTTGAGATGTGATAAGGAGTGAGTTGTCAATGACATTTTGATGGGGATTTTTTTAAACACAGGGACATTTAACACAGCTTACAAACCAAACCATTAAACTTGCAGCCAAGTAATTACTTTCAGCAACTAATGATCAAATAAGATTCTATCCCAGAGATTCACCCCATCATCTGCCAGCGAGCATCACTGGTTAATTAAAAGATGCCTTTCTATATCTTGACACAGCACTTCTGGCTCAGCCACTTCAGTTGGTCACATAAGCAAGGGCTGTTTCAGCTCTCCCCTCCTTGCCTAGTCTCCAGATGGTTATCAGCTTTCCATCCTGAACTTCCAGCCTCCTATGTATCTCACCCCTGGCCAGCATGAACCTTGTGATGGGTTCTGGTCCACAATCACACTCATGTCTTATATACTTGCATACTCCTGTAATGAGATTACTTTGTTACATTGTATATAACTGTCCCACCTACTGGTTTAATAAAAATGCTGATTGGCCAAAGGAAGTGTGGGTAAGCTACCAGACTAAGAAAACCTTGGGAACAGGAAGAACAGAGTAGAAATGCCACAGAGATGCCTGAGAACCAACAGATTCCAGAGGACAACTATGCTGCTCTGAGAAAAGGTACTGAGCCACATGGCTGAACAGGATAAGAATCATGGGTTAGTTAAGGGGAAAGAGTTAGCAAGGTATTTGCCTAGGCCCCAGGTCAATCAGCATACAATTAATGTAAGTGTCTGTGTGTTTCAGTGGGACTGTGGGGCTGTGGGGCTGAAAGCTCAGGCCACAAGACTAGACCAGAAAGTCTGGGACAGAAACATGGTACAACATACTCCCTTTAACCCCTACTCCTCACCTGTTCTGTTCTACCCTGTTCTACCCACTGCCTCAACTGTCACCAGCTCCAGAATGTGCTGTTCCAATGGCTCTCATGGATGTGATGAGTCACGCTCCTTTGAGCATTTTTCTTCTTGCTAGCTAAGAGATTTGCTCTATTTACTCTCAATGTATGAACAGCACCCATTTGGAGCCGTAGTGCAATCTCAATGGAGTCTTTAAAAAAATAAAATAAAACATGAGGCTGGAAGATGGTGAGAAAGAATACGCCCCTTCCTTCAAACCTCAGAAGTAGACTTGGGCTTAGGAAGGCCACACAGCATTGTTTCAGAGAAGGGCTGTCACAGTAGAGCCAGACAGTGCTGACACTGATTATCCCACATGCCATTGGGCCCTACTTTCTGTCTAACCTCTCTGTACACATCTCTTCCTGGAAAACAAGCTTACAACACCAACCAGACTCAGAACTTGGACCTGGGCAGAGCCTGTGGTCTCTTTGAGTTGAATTTTCATGTGAGCTTGATCTCAAAAAGGTTTTCTTAGTCTGGTAGCTCACCCACACTTCCTTTGGCCAATCAGCATTTTTATTAAACCAGTAGGTGGGACAGTTATATACAATGTAACAAAGTAATCTCATTACAGGAGTATGCAAGTATATAAGACATGAGTGTGATTGTGGACCAGAACCCATCACAAGGTTCATGCTGGCCAGGGGTGAGATACATAGGAGGCTGGAAGTTCAGGATGGAAAGCTGATAACCATCTGGAGACTAGGCAAGGAGGGGAGAGCTGAAACAGCCCTTGCTTATGTGACCAACTGAAGTGGCTGAGCCAGAAGTGCTGTGTATCCTACTTCTCAGTATCCTACTTCTCAGCAGTCACAGTTGTCAGTACTTTGCTGCAAATACCAGTCGGGGTGCAGCTTCTGAGAACAGGGTCCTCTGCTAAACTCAGCACCATCCCCAGGACTGGATCAGCTGTAAATAACAGAAATACAATTTATATGGCTGATGAATTTGTGCCTCTTTGGATTGGGGCAGAACCACTTTTATCAGCAATGATTCTTCCTCTAGTCCCACTCTCACATTCCTTAAAGCTAATAGCCTATAGGCAGTCCTTTTCTATGTGGCTCCAGAATCATCTACCATTGGTTTAGAAAGAGGCAACTTTTCCCCTGAAGCTCTTCCAAAAGATCAATAAAATGGTATATGCTATGGTTTGAATTTGAAATGTCCCCTCCAGGCTCATGTTCTGAATGTTTGTTCCCCAGCTGGTGGCGCTATTTGGGGAAATTGAGAAACACTCAGTAAGTGAAACCTGACTGGTCATTGGGGATTTATCTAACCAGTAATGCCATTTCCACACTTACTGAGTCCTGCTCTTCTGTGAGGCCATAAGCTCCCGCCACAGGTTTCTAGTGCCTCCAAGTTTACCGTGTCTTAGTTACTTTTCTATCACTGAGACAAAATGCCATGATTAAGGTGACTTATAAAAGAAAGTGTTTAATCCGGGTTGTGGTTTCAGAAGGTTAGAGTCTGTGATGGCAAGCCGACACCTGACAGCTCAAATCTTGATCCACACCAATGGGCTAAGAGCAAGCACCGGAAATGATAGAAGTCTTTTGAGACCTTGAAGCCCACCATGGTGGCACACCTCCTCCAACAAGGCCACATCTCCTGAATCTTCTCAAGTCAATCCCAGTGCTAGGTAATGTGGAAGGCATAGAAACATTCTGGGCATGGATATACATGCCTGTAACCCCAATATTGGCCAAGACAGGGCACTTCTCAGAGTTCACTGGCTGGACAGCTTAAGCAAAATGAGGTGCTTCATGTTCAGTTAGAGAGACTGTTCCAGGAAATAGGGTAGAGAGCCACAAAAAAAGACACCCGACAGCCTGATTTGGCCTCTGCATGGAGTACACAAGCCTGTATACCCACATACATACGTGTATGCACTACACACACAATTTAATACACAGTTAAAATTTAAAAGCAAGGTGTAAAGCTCTGAGGAAAACCAACCAAGGTCGGCCTCTAGCAGCTTCTTTTTTCTTTTGTTTTGTCTTCTCCTCCCCCTCCCCCTCTTCCTTCATCTTCCTCTTCCTTCCTCTTTCTCCTCCTCCCCCCCTCCTTCCCCTCCCTCTTGTTCCCCTCCTCACACCCACACAGCAACAGCAGCAATTTTAAAAAAAATACAAAATATAAAAGAAATAAAAAGTCATAAGCGCTAGCTTGGAGAATGTTACTTTATTTGGTTATGATATTGTTCCAGAGTTTTGAAGCACAGCATCTAAGCTACCTTGAGAAGTGGAAATTGAATTCCAATGTTTTGTGCTTTTATTGTTGTTGGTTGGTTTTCTAAGTCACGTTCTTTTTTATGAAATAGCCAAAGTGGTTACATAACCTTGAAGAGACAGAGCCATAGATTGATTTTGACTTTTTAACTCTTCATTCAATTGCTTTAATCTTCGGCAAGATGCACATGTCACCACAGTGCATGTAACATCAAGATCATCTCAGTTGGCCCTGTAGCTTGTACTTAAGCAACCTTCATAGGGCACTGTATTAATTAAGTCATCTCTACTATGTGAGACCAAGCACAGAGTAGTCATGAGTGTCACTTCATGTGAAGGATCAAGCCTCATCTAGGCAAGAGAAGACAGTGGAATCACTAGATAAAAGAGTAGCCAAGCCAGAGTCTACACACAGCACCAGCTCCTGGTGTAAATTAGCTCTCTCCACTTCACCCAGGGATCCCTGATTTTTGCTCCTCATGAGTTAATTCATTTGAGCCCACTGATACAGCCATTTTTACTGTCAAAATGACAAAGTAACTACAGCCTTGCTGTATTTGTGAAATTAAAAAAGTTGAGTATTAGCAATTTCATATGATTTACCTAAAACAAAACACCATTAACAGCCATTTCCCATAAGAACACTAAAGATAGCCCCATCATTGCAGCCATTTCAACAGGAAAGTCAGAATAACTACCCACATCGAAAAAAAAAAAAATCATCTTAGAAAGCAGAACATTGCAATTTACAAAGTGCTCCTCAGCCAGGCTGTATTTGTGGAGTTAGGTGGACATGCCACTTTAATTTTTCCTAATCATGTCAAAGAAATGTCAGGAAAGCCCATCCTGTGGCAACATCCATGGAAATGCTGTGCTCCAGAAATAGGGCTCCAATTATGCACCAACTTAATCCAGAAGCCCATCTTTGCCCCAAGAGAGGGAAGATGGTGGTTGTTACAAGGCAGCTGTCATCTGGTTCTCAGTAAGGCATGGAAGCTATAGGGTGTGGAAAATGATAGAAGGTGTGGCCTGCCTGTGGAGTCGTCCCCACTGCACAGTGATGAGCAGGGTACCACAAGAGAGAGAGGCTCTTGGATGCAGCTCATGGCGGAAAAGAGCAGGTTGCACAGAAGTGATGATTCACAGTTCACAACCATTCTGAGACTACTACTTCCAACATTAAGCAATAGAAACATGTATGTTTAGTCTTTCTCAGCTCTGATCTCAATATTTAAGCTAATCATTTTCAAGAAGGGACCCCCACAGAGCATCATCTTTGCCACGTCATTTCTAATTACATTATTGCTTAATCACAGAGCAATAGAGTGTATGATTCTGAAGCTGTGGTGCCTAAAGTGGGTAGGGGGTTGCTGGAAATGATTTAACTTTCCATGCAAAGCTAACAGTTGGGAAAACTGGCCTAAAGACAATGGCAAAGGTCCAGACTCCCTGTGTCCTTATCTCATTGGATAGCTTTCCATATTAGATGGACAGCAGAGAACAAAGGCCTCTTGGATGACATCTCATACTACTCTCCACAGCTGAACAGTCTCATGGAGAGGTTCGAGTTCCATGTGTCAGTTACTGTATGACTGGCACTTAGCTGCATGAGCACCAGGATAAAGAGATGAATCTGGCTTCATTCCTAGCTACAGAAGAGCCAGGGTCTAGAGACTGGAAAATGAGCATGTCCACAAAGCCACATGCAGAACATATATAGAAAACAAACAAACAAGAATCCCACACTGTCTGTACCCAAAGCACTGGACAGCAACATAGAAAAGGCGGCATCACCTGATCTCTACAAAGGCAGATGACATTAGCCAAATGGAGCATTGTGAGCAGGATTGGGAGATCTAAACTGGTTGGAGCCAAGAGAGAATTTGTAGAACCAGAGTTTATTAGAGCTCATCTCTAACAATGGTGTAGGGTGTTCTGCTCTTCCTCTAACTCTTGGGTCTGTTTGATACACAGTGAGCAGGTTGGTGGCAAGTGAGCCATCTTGGTCCCAGTAGACCCATGCTGGATCTTATGCTCATGAAGATCACATCACCAGTCCCAGAGAGATTAGATGTACTTATTAGGTGATACAGAGGCTAAGGATGGGAGAGATGCTCAAATAAAAACCAGAGGGGTAGATCCTCAACAAATAGTTCCCATTAGCTTCTCCTTGACCTTTGAGCTTGTTGCTTTTACTAGTTTGCTTCACATGAACCCATAATTCCATTTCAAGAATCCACCTTGAATAATTTCTTCATTAAATAAACTTCATTTAGGAACTAACTGCCCCAGGCTCTGGAAAATGCTTTTTTTTTTTTTTTTTTGCTTTAGTTGTGCCCAATCTAGGTCAACCAAACAGAATGTTCTTTACTTTTTAAAAGAAAGTTGAAACACAGCATCAGTAAAGAGCAAAGGAAGCTTCCTTGCTGAAGGTGCGAAGTGAAGAAGTCATAGGAGGAGCAGGCTTGGGAGGCACATGTCAATTCCCTCACCACCTTCCAGAAGGCTCTGGGACAGGACACTCTACACTCACCAGCAGAAACCTTCTCACAGAAGACTCTACTCTCCCCACTGCCTGGGCCTGACATGGAGAGGTCAAAGCAGTACCTACCAGAGTGTCTGGCCTGCTCAAGAGAAAGGAAATAAACAGAGTGGTTTGGAGGATGTCTCACGACCACTATAGTAACCACCTTCCAAAATGGTCCACTAAAGTTTCCACCTCCTATAATCATCACCTCCTGTGATGAGTAATACTGGGCTGTAGCAACAATAAAATATTTCAGCAACAATTTTGTGCTTAGTAGGTAGGTCACAATATGATGGTTTCTCCCTTCCACTCTCAGATTCTGACTCTGAAAGAAGCCAGCTGTCAGGTTGTGAAGACACTCCAGAAGCCTCTGGGAAGCTGGGAAGTAGTTCAGTGGTGCAGCACTCTCATAGAATACACAAGGCCTTATATTCCATCTCCAACACTGCATATACATGCATGAACTTACATACACATGTACAGACAGAGGCACACATAACAAGGAAACAAGGCTCTCGCCTTCATGAATATGCATGGATCATCGTGAGATGAAATGTTTCATCACAGCCAAGCTTTCAGATCATGAATATCTACACTGAAACTAGATTCAATAGAGAACCCTGAGTCACCCCAAAAAGTCACTTTCAAATTCCTAATCCATGGAAATAAAGACAGCACCTGCTCTTTTAAGACACTGTATGATAAATGATGTATTTATGACATATGATAAATAAATATATAAACTTACATTGCACGCAGACAGGTTTCATTCCATTATCACCTGTTACAGGACTTGCTGTGACTTAGTATTCTGATCCATGAAATGTATGGAAGCTACATCCTTAATCCTTCACACACTGACAATAGCTGATGAACACTGAGTGAGAATTTCCGTCATTCTGATTTTGTTTTCTGAGACTGCCACTCTATGTACAATATTACAAGTCGGCCTTAAACTCACCATGCAGCTCAAACTAACCTCATACTCCCAATATTCTTGTCCCAGTCTCCTCAGTGCTATGATTATGGGAACACAGGCACCACTCTGGGCTAAATGTCTGTTTTTCTATATGTGAAAAACCCGGAAAGTCAGTCCAGAGGTGTTTCTTTCTTTCAGAAAGATTTCTCTACTTCTACTAAAGGTAAGATGCAATGCTCTGACTAACAGAAATCAGGCCAACACAGACTTTAGTTAATTTTGTGGAATCCAGGGGATGCTTTCTGCAAAGGCAATGGTTACTTGCAAAATAGTCATCAAGTCAATACAATCTATTTCAGGAAATTGTATCCATCAGGCAACACTGATATCCAAGAAGGGCCCTTATCACAGCACAGACCAGCAACCACACATGCTGAGCCATGCCTCTGAAGTACTCCCTACAACCATGAACCTGTCATGTGTTCACAACATGCTTGCCCATCTGCTGATGTATCTAATTCAGAGTCCTGTGCATCTAGGGGAGATGTTTAAATGGGAATAATCAGCCACATCTGAATCTAAATTTGCCAAGGTTCAGTTGGATACCTGTCAGCTATAAATGATTTTGGAAGCTGAAGGAATCTGCATTAGGGGGAAATGTATCATACTTTCTTCTCAAGACACTGAGCTTTAAGGAACTTAGAGACGTTTCTAAAGGGACAGAGATATTTAAACAATTTTAATAAGTAGATCTGGAGTGGTTTAGAAAGAATAAAGGATAGCCTTAGCTGTGAAGGCATCATGTACAAAACAGCAAGCCACATGGGGAACTACAGGCAGTTTTTCATGCTAGCATGAGGTGAGAAGGCTGGAGGTCAGAGATTTGGAAAATGGTGCATTGGTCTTTGACCTTTATGTTTATCTTAAAAGAAACACACTCCCAGCCTCTGTTATGGATGAATTTTTGATGTAAGATATTGCTATTGTACTTTGTAAAAATTTGTCCCTCTTACTCATTTAATTAAATGCTGATTGGCCAGAAGACAGACAGGAAGTATGGTGGGGCTACCAGACTAAAAAAACTCCAGGAAGAGAAAGAGCAGAGGAGAGATGCCAGGGAGATAAAGAGGAAAGAAGATAGAAAATGCTGCTCGGGTACTAAGCCACTAGAGTTAGCAAGTAATAAGCCTGAGCCATAGGCCAAACAGTGAGTAATTAATATAAGACTTTGTGTGATTATTTGGGACTACCGCTCAGCATCTCATGGCTAGGCCAGGCTAGAAACTTCTTACTACAGATTTTCAAAGATATAAAAAGTGAACTGTTTTGTAAAAGAGAAAGAAGACCCTCCCTCTGCAACAAAGACAAGGTGTGTCTGTCCACTATAGAGAGAAGAAGTCTTCAGTTGGTGACTTGAAATGGTCAACTTTTCATCACTGTGACAAATATCTTAGAAAGCAATGTAAAGGAAAGAGATATCTTTCTGACTTATATATAAGGTTTGCATCTGTAATCATCTGACTCTGTTGTTTATGGACCTATGGAGGTGGTGGGAGGGCAAAGAGGCTTGGTTCATGACAGTCAGGAATCAGAGGGCAGCATGCCTGTGCTAGCCAGCTCTTTCTTTCCTCTCCTTTGTACCATCTGGGTTGCCAGTCGAGTAAATAGATGGCACTGTCAACTTTTAGGAGAGATTATTCTCTTCCTCAGGTAACTGCCTCTGGAAATGATATCATAGCCACTTTTAGAGTACTGTTTTACTGCTGTCCTGGGTGATGCTGATTATCACAACCAACTATTATAACATTAAAAAAAAAATCACAAGAGAACGCTGGCACTGCTGGATACTGGTATTGCACTAAGAATTTGCCCTTTACCTCTAAACAAGTAGTCTTGTGTTGTCTGTCAGTATCCATTCAACTTACAGGCTAGCCAGTTCACTGGAAAGTGGAGAAAACCTCTCAAATCTGGATTAGAGATCTTGCATTTCAGGTTCTATCCAGGCAGTTCTTGAGCAAGAAAATAGTGCATACCATTAGCCATAGATAAATATCACTGGGCACATAGACTGTTGTGGTAAACAGTTGTATTATTTTTAGTTCTTATTTTCTAGATGTGCAGAAATAGCTTTATGAAAATAATTAAACTCTTCTGACCTTTTCTAGTAGGAACTTAGTAAGAAATCACAGCAGCATGTCCAGTTTGTATCCTTAAGAATACATGCATCTCAAAACAGCTATGAATGCAACCCAACATATTTGGAGATAATATGCCACATCACAATGTCAAGGGTTTGGACAATCACTGGTAGAGGAAAGGGGGAAAGAAGCCACTGCGCTTAACCAAAGTAGAAACTTAATGACAGCTTCAAGGTAAATTATGGCTTGAAAGAGAAATGTCATCCAGCTCTTAAGTTAAGCTTAGGTACTCACCTGGTGTCAGTATTCTGAAAAATTTTAGAAACTTCCACACTAAGAAATTAAGTAGCCACTGGAGACATCATCTTCCTGGCTCCTTTCTGTGTTCTTCTCTTCCTTTTCATCATGATGTGATAGCCCCTTTGTTCACACACTCCAGTTTCCATGGTGTTCTTCCCAAGTGCCTGGGGACAATGGTCATAGTCTGAACCCATTGAAATAACAAACCAAAATTAATGCTCATCCGCCTGAACTATCTCTGCAACAGGCACCTAGAGCTAGAAGCCTCTTGTCACAGCCCATCACATCCTTCTTCAGATAAGCTAAATCTTTAAAATATCTTAGTTGTCTGAGGCTACCACAACAAAATGCCATGGACCAGCAGGCTTAAATAACAAGCATGTAAGCTCTTGCATTTTGGAAGCTAAAAGTTCAAAGTCAGGAAGCCAAATTGTGCTCCTTTTCTGGATCATCAGTTTACCTTCTCGTTCTTCTCCACTGGAGAGAGGCCAGCACTAAGATGTCTCTACTTATAAGGCCCCATCCTCAGGAGCTTTTCTAAGCATAACATCCCCCCAAAATATCCTACATCCAAAGGCCAAGAGTGCCCTAGACATTTACTTGATACAATAGGGTCTAAGTATCTATACTCCTAAATCCTCAAGTGAAGGGAAGCTTGAATACAGGTTAGTTCAGTCTCTTGTCATAGCATTATCAGAGTCAGAGGCTATTGTTTTTTCTATCTAAAGCCTCATGGATACAGAAATGCTATTCACCTCTTTCTTCTACCACCCAATATACCAGGAAGCCAAACTGGCCAAGCCATCACATTATCTTGGGAGTTTATCTAACTCAATTTCTTTTTAAAAGAGCCTGGGACTGTAAAATAACTTTTTGCTAAAATCTTCCCAAAGTTATCTCAAAGTCAAGTGAGCAAATGGAAAATTGAGATGTTAGGTTGCCCCAGGCCAACGTGTCCTAAGACATTCTCCCATTACATCCCTACAACAGTCAAATGTAAACAGTTATCTGTCAAGGAACCAACCATCTTAGAGTCTTGAAACTCCAAAAGTTTTACCAAATTTGAGCAGAGAAAAGTTACTAGAGCAATGGCAATGCTGAACTGAAATTTGATATCCATAGTGGGTCCTTTCCACAGAGGAAAGGCCTCTGCATAATATCTTGTCAACAAAGGTGGGGCTTTAGCTTCACAGTGTATAATAAGATAGGCCATAGAGGCAAGAAAATTGGCTCAAACCAGTTGCCAAAGCATGCACATATATGCTTCCTTATAAGCCAACCTGAAGTCAGCCTGAAGACCTGCCCAGAATTCCTGATCACTCAGAATCTACATAGCAACAGAGGCTGTCAGAAGTCCTAACTATGCCCAGCCAGTGAGGGGCAGCTATGTAATATCACTAGTACCCTCAAGACCAAACATGACCCTAAGGACCATGCATACCTCTACTCCTCGTAAGATATAAAGACTCTATGTCCTTCCAATGGCAGCCACAAGCCCCCTGATGACCTGTGAGAGAGGGTATGCTTATATTTTCTCAGAGTGTCACTATGCCAATAAGGTTCACAGTAAGAGATATGCACCCAACCATGGATTAGCATGCTTCCACCAAGGAGGAAATAACACAGGATAGGTAATATATATACTCCCCTTTCTTGCTCTCATTAGCCCGTAAAAGCTGAAGAATTGTGAATCCTTGCTTTTCCTAATTTTGTATGACACATTTTAAAGTGAGGAAAATAAGCTTAGCACTCTAGGAGCCAGATAAATATATTAAGGGCCCATGATCAGCTAAGTTTCTATATTATTCATTACAGTGAACACACAAACTTTTCTAATTAAATCAGACAAAGGCAGAGGTTATGGCTTTCACTCTTATTTTCTGAATAGGTTAGGAATAATATTAAAAGGCTGTTTGAGATCTCATGAACTCTCATTTATGTTTTGATTAGCAAGGTGGTGCTTTTAATCTTTCTCCTATTTAAGTGTCTCCTATAGCACATCTGGCAACAACAAGCAGCCACTAAGGAGACTATACAGGTGTTAATGGCTCTAAGACATCCTGCCTATAGCCCTCCCCAGGAGGTTATACATGCCTGGTTCTCTGAAATTCAAAAAGCTACTGCTAATCCTCTATACCTGAGGAAGCTCTCCAGGAATGGATGTTCTCTGAGGGTTGGTTGTCAATGATGGGTCAGAGCTCCTTAGGCAAAACAACCTAAAACAGGCACAGTCCAGTTGCTGAGCCCTCCTGAGGCAGAGTCTACAAGGTTAGAGCAAAGAACTCTGACTCCCACTAGATGCTCACATAATTAGATAAAAGGGTAGATATGTAGTAAGACAGGCCCACAGAATTGAGGAAATTGGCTCAAACCAGTTGCTAAGACATGCACATAATGTACTTTTATGAGCAAACCTGGAGTCTAACTGAGGGTCTAGCAGCAGGCACTGTCCAGAGTTCCTGATTGCTCAAAATCTGCCTAGCCACAGATGCTCTCTGGTCCTGATCATGTCCAGTCAATGAGGGATGGCTATGTAATACCATCAGATTGTGACATAGCCTGGGTGCTGGGAGGAAGGTATATAAGGCTCTCCCCATTGTTGAATAAGCAAATTAGCCTTTCATTTTTCAGTGAGTCCTGGGGTCTGTGTTGTTGACTTGGGTCTTCTCACCTCCTCCTCTGAGGAAACTGTTAGGACCCAGCAACAATAGGGCAGGAGTTGAGGTGAGTAGAAAGTGCAGACAGCTTGGAGTTGTTCTTCGGTTTTCTGTTACTACAATGGCAAACCTGAGATTGAGATTGGAAAACACAAAATAGGGACCATATAGCAAGTATCAATAACCCTATCACTCTAGAGAAGACACAGGACCCAAATGAGGAGTGTGGGAAGGAAAGATAGATGACAGTGTACAGCAGCCTGAGACAGAAAAGGTAACTTGTCACTCATAAAGCAGCCCAGCCTGGATATACTCTAGAGAACATAGCAAAAGTGGTGGTGGTGGGGGGGGGGGGGGAGACTGCTTCTTCTTTCCCTGCTCTAGTTCTGTAAACAAAAGAGAAAAATGAAATGCTCAGGAGCAAAGATAACAAGATCTAACTTTAAATATCAGCCCCTCGAGTTGTGTGAAACAGATGCTGGGAAAAATCCAGTGCTTCAGACCTACCTAATATTATTCTGGGGCAAGAAACAAAAGGATCAGAGAGAATCTTCATAGAACCACTCTGCCAGTAGAAAGTCTTTCTGACTGCATCTCCAAATTCACAAGTACCTTCTCTACATGGTGAGAGGGGATCCACTCCGCTTACTCTTGGTTTCACCCAGGCATTCTAAAATTTCAGAAACTACTAGCTAAAATAAAAATTTCCTTCCATCACTGCCTCAAACATTTAATCATAGCAGCAAAGGATAGCTAACATATCAGCTTTTGTAGAGAGACTAGTACTGGGCCCATCGAGAATGAGATGGTATAAAAGACAAAGGCATTTAGGTTTTCTGTGAAGAGGTATATTCAGTGTTTCACTCATCACTACTCAAAATTAAAATATCTATTGATGAAGAAAATGGGGTAAAGACAGGAGTAGAAGTCAGTGATTGAACACCAACTTGGGGTATACAAGGTCTTGAGTTAACTCCCTAGGGCCTCAAAAATATGTTCAAGGACCAAGTTAACTTGCTAGATAACTGCTTTTTAGAAAAAAGTGCTAAACATCATTATATGTGTTATTGCAATAGTGAAGCATTTCCAATGTGAAATGTACATGAATATATATGAACCATGAAATATGATCTATAGTCCACAAACATACTAATGTATGGTGACATGAGAGATTTGTTACACAGAAAAATGTCAAAATTACTTGATTTTTTTTCCTTTAGTATGAAACATTGATAACAGTTTGTGGACTATTTAGCCACCTATAAAATGTTGACATATCTGTTCTCTTACTATAAAATGAGGCAAAGGTATGATGACTTATTTCTCACAGAAAATTTTAAAAGTCTCATGAATTCCACACTCTCCTTCAGAATACCCATGGGTGTCTTTCTTCTCCAGCTGTTCCACTTTCTGTGTAGCCTGGTCTCAGATCCAAGCATGGCGGAGAATGGTAGAGGCCCAGGATGCTACAGGGGCTGATTCAAAGAGAATAAAGCTTCAGAAACTGTCAGATGCATTTCACTCTTGGAAGAAGAGTGGAGGAAGCCAGACTAGGTGGTTTACAACTTGACAGAGACAGAGACAAAAGAATCTCCACATACTTGAAACTATAGTGAAATACAAAGTAAGTTTAAGAATAACATCAGGATAATCAGGCTATAATTCACAACTCCTGAGCAACTAACTAGGCAATAAGGAGGAACCTAAGAGAGAATCTATGGATTCCTCCCACCCAGGAAATGGAAATAGAGAAGATCTCCTGAGTAAATTGAAACCATGGAGGGGGTGAGAGTAAGGGAGGTGGGGGGAGAACATGAGGGACTCAGATGGTTGAGTTGAAAGAGGGAGAACTATGAAATAGAGGTACTGATAGAGGGAGCCATTGTGGGGTTAGGGAGAAACCTGGTGCTAGGGAAATACCCAAGAACTCACAAAGATGACCCCAGCTAAGACTCCAAGAAATAGTTGAGAGGGTGCCTTAACTGACCTTTCCCTATAATCAAATTGATTACCACCCTAATTGTCACTACAGAACCTTCATCTAGCAACTGATAAAAACAAATTCAGAGATCCACAGCTAAGCACTGGGTCCAGCTCCCAGTCCAGACAAAGAGAAGGGAGGAGAGACTGTGTGAGCAAAGGTACCAAGATAAGGAAACCCACAGAGACAGCTGATCTGAGCTATTGGGAGCTTACTGACTCTGAACTGACAGCTGGGGAACCTCCATATGGATGGCAGCTGAATGGCATAGCAGTTTACAGAGCCTCTGGCAGTGGGACCAGAATGTATCCCTAGTTCACAAACTGGATTCTTGGAGCCCGTTCCATATAGAGAAACACCTTACTCGGCCTTGATATTGGGGGGAGGGGGCTTTGTTCTATCTTAACTGGATATATCAACTCAGTATATTAACTTATTTCAGCATTAACTGATTCCAGATGTCCTTACCCTCTCTGAGGAATGGATGGCAGGGGTGGCATGGGGAGAATGTCTGGGAAGAGGAGAGGGAGGGAGAACAGTAGTAGGTATGTTAAACAAAGAAAAACCCACTTTTAAATTTTAAAAAGTGTCAAAAAAAAAAAAAACCATGAGCAACAGAAAAAAAAATTTTAAAAACCTATCTATGTCAAAAACAGAAAAGACTAGGAGAGGAAGCACCAAGAGGGAGGCTTGTCTGGAAAGCAGAACAGCAACAAAAGATTGAAGAGGGAACATGTGCGCCCAGGCTCACCATCAGCCCTTTAGCTGTTTGCTTCTACCAGCAGCATCCTATTACAAACATCTTCACAGTGAACAGAAGACCACTGCTTCTGGAAGTTCACAGTGTTATTATCCATGAGTGTAAGGATGCAGGGAGAAGCTGGTCCAAGAACCAAACCCTACAGGGAAGAGATTAAAAGCCAAGAGAGACGTGAGTCCAGCCTGGGCCAACACAGACTAAGGAAGGACTCTAAGAGGAAAAACCCAAAGTGAAGAGTTTCGGAATTCATCATCCCAGATGTACTCAACATACTCAGATCTGCCCTTCAACACTACGATAAAGGAGTCTTTGATCTGTTCCTTGGTCCGTGGACAAATGCTGACAGCTTATAAATAGGATCAACTAAAACCATTTATCATCTGGTTCACCCCACACACTGGGTATTGCTCTTCTTCCTGCCCAGGGCTAATGACTGTATGTACAGTGTATGCTGATGTGGCACTCTTTGTTAGAATGTGACACATCATATGCACATCACACATAGCTTCATTAGTAAAACTTATACAAGGTATTACCATGATGGCCTGGGCTACATGGATCGGGGACTGGGACTTCCATGTCTACACCTCAGCATCCATGGCTACTATTGGTCTCTTGGCATCTTCTCCAACCAACCCCATCTTTTAGCTTGGAATTGGACCTTCTCGTTTGCTACTTTCCCCTTATGACATCATTCTGCCATCAACCCTCTAAGCACCTGGTAGAATCTTGTGGTTTCCATGGATATGACTACAAACAAATTTGGATCACCACAGGCCATCAGTGACCAGTGATGTGCTTCTGATACTAGACACATTTGCAACTGAAGTCAGCAGATCAAAGACAATTTTCCTGGTCCATTGTACTGTGGATTGATAATACTCTCCCCCTGACCATGGCAGGTAAGAAGAGAAACTTTATGAAGGTTCATTGGATGTTCTTTCAGAGTTTGTGGACCCTCTGGGTGTGAATGACAGTCCTAAGATGTGGGCAGTTGCTGGAGCCTCTTGCACCTGGACCAGAGTCTATTCTGGATCCATGAACTGGCTCCTTGAAGCCCATGCTAGTGAGAAAACACTTTCTCAGCCTTGATACTTGAAGGAGAGACTCAGCCCTACCTCAACTGGATATGCCAAACCGAATTGACTCACTTTGGTATTCTTTCTCTGCTCTGGGGCGTGAATGGGGGAGGGGGAAGGGCTGGGAGAAGGGCTGGGAGAAGGATAAGTAGTAGCTATAAAATTTTTTATAAAATTAAAAAGAATAACTTAAGAAAAAATTTTAAAAACATTTCTTTGAATTACATCTCCCTTATTTTCACTATACCTTAAAATTATTGTTTAATAGAAATTGTATTGATGTTGATATAGATATCTCAAGTTGAATGTCACATTTAGCTTTGTTTGTTACTAGGTATGTGACTTTGGACAGACTGTTTACACTCAAGTGTTTTTTCATCCATCTAAGGAAGATTAACGGTCAGTATGCTTTGGGCTCTGTACTGTTGGGTCTTAAAAGGCAAGTGAACAGGGAATAAATTCAGGCCCTTCTTGAGGGTGTTAAACTCAAGAGACACTGGCACATGAACAAGGTGTGTACAGATCCAGCACTCAATACCATAAGATGGAAAGTCTCCCTCCACTACTGTTTCCCCTTATTATTTCGAATTCAGGATCGTTCTAAAAGTAATGTTCACACTAGGAAAGGCGGTATAGACATGTAGTCACAGCATATAGAGGTTGGTAGCAGGAAGGTCAGTTCAAGTCTAATGTCTACAGTGACCTCTCTCCACACACACACACACATACACACACATACATACACACACATACACATACATACACACACATACATGCACACACACACACACATACACACACATACACACACACATACACATACATCAACACACATACACACACATACATACACAGAGAGAGAGAGAGAGAGAGAGAGAGAGAGAGAGAGTGGGGAGTATAAGGTTTTGAGTTATTAGTCTTTCCTAGGTTAAAAGAGAATGTGGGAAAAACTTAGAGGGCTGTAGACTCTCATAGGGCAGTTACTGTAGTGGCAGGAATATTGAGGCTGTTACATGAGAAACAGACTCACAGGAAATGTGGATAGGAAAAGAATAAAATAGAAAGATGAGGGGAAGGAAAATACAGACTAAAAGCAGACAAATTGCAAAAGGGGCCCTAGCAGTATACAAAGATAGTTTGAAACCAAATGTAGCAGACAACTATGGATTTTAAATCAAATGGCACAAGGCATTGTCATTTCCCAAGTCTTGTTTAGGTAACCACACTGCTGAGATGAGACTGAATAAATGTTTCCTGTCATGTAGAAAACAATCCAGCTCTGGTCCCTGACTCTTAAATCTCCCCAGCCCATCTTCAGCAGTACTTCTCACATCTGATGTGCACTGATGGCATTTGATATTATCAACAGGGGCTGGGAAATTCACAATCAGTTGTTTTCTGGACAACACCAATTGATATACCATGGATGGAGACATTCCCAGAAGGATTCCCTACTAGATGACTTACAAGAAATTAAAAGTTACTGAGGAAGAACTAACTGTATTCAGAGATAAATAGCATAATACATTAGCAATATCAAGAAGTCAATTAAACATGTTCAAGCAACATGAAATGTTATCAGCAGGTTATATTCATAAGGTCCTATATGCATAAGTGATATAAATAATAATAGGTCATGATTTATATATAAGGAGTGTGAAATGAATAGGAATTAGAGGAGGAAGATAAAATTAAATACAGAAGTTATCTATGTAATTTATGATACATCATCTCATTAAGAAAGCTCAGCATAGAGACAAGCCTGGTAGGAATGGCAAATGCCTATGACAATAGCACTCTGGAGGCAGAATCAGGCCAATCTGTGTTATTTCAAGGCTAGTCTGATCTAAGTAGAGAAACTCTATCTCTCTATACAGAGTAATATCTACATAGAACAAGGTAAAGGCACTGAGGCACGAGATCCTGTCTACTCTACTTCTAAGATAACACAGCAACTCAAAGGAAACTAGAAAGTTTCCATCTTATCAATTTCCCACTCTTGCCTCCTACAGAAAAATTCCAGTGTGCACCTTTCTTTGGGACAGAATGTGATCTGCAGCCTTCTGTGCCTGTGCTGAGGCACACCCTCAGTAGGAAGTGTGTGCAACTTCCCTAGTGTCTCCACCCCAGCTGAGTTCAGCATGGCTCCTGCCAGCAGACTCGCACTTGTGGCCTACGGACAGTACCTACCTTTACCAATAAGCTGGCAGAAACATGATGCCTCCTGGGCTGACTAAACAGAGACAGATCTCCACCTTGGCACTCTCCTATCCAGATTTTCTCCAGTGGGATCTCACAGGAAGCACTGACAGGAAGGAGGCTGAACTCCAGAAATTCAATGTAGTTATCATTGCCCACAATACTACACTATATCCTCCTTGTCTATGACGGCATCTCCCAATGCCATAGTCCCTTTCTATCCAACAATCTCTGCCATCCTTGTCCAGGCCACATCATCACAGGTACCAAATCAAGGATACAGCCTGGCACCTTCCTATCAGGGTGGCAGTCAGATCTATAACTACCCACAGCAGTGTGTGTTCTCTGGTAGCTGAATGTCAATAGCTCTGAGTTCTACCCCATGGGTCTGGCCTCTGGCCTGCAACTGAAGATGGTGATGATGTTAAAGGAGATTCAGTCAACAAATACCCAAACACCCCTCTCCACCTCTGCCATCTACTATTCCATATCTGCTCAAGCCATGCCAGTCAGGCATGTGTAAAGCCTGGTGTGGAAGAACAGAGATCAGCATTCAAAGAAGATGCAGCTCTTCCTTTTCGGCATTGGCTGTGCACACAAAGGGAGAACTGGAGTCAGGAGAGGCCAGCTTCGACTCTCACTCACTATTCCTGTCTTCAGTTTCTATAATGAAAGAGAATGCAGGGCAGTGAGGGACATCATCCTTCATTAAAACATGGCCAAGGAGCACACTGCAGACACACATGTCACCACTCACAATAATTATTTCTGTTTACTAATACACACTGCAATCAACTCCATCTGAATCTAATGGTCAGGACTCCAGAGGACAGCAATGACTTCTGGTTTTGGTAGAACTTTATTTTCAAAATATTAAAACACTACTCCAGATCATTGCAACACAGAATCTCTTCTGGAGTAAGTATTCCTCCCGGATTCCACGTTACTGTCCTAACATTCTCTAACACAATTGTAGTGAGGGTCTCATGTGGCCTGTATACAATTGCTACGTGAGATAACACTCCTCCTCCTCTTCCTCCTCCTCCCCTTCCTCCTCCCCCTCTCCTCCATACCCGTGATTTTTTAGATGTTGATACAAGGTCATGATCATGTAGACACATTCTCTACTATACAGTCACACCCAAGCCCAATGATTTTACCTTCTTAAACCAATTTTCATGCCAATTATAAGGAGTTTGTGAAATATGGTGCTGGAGGAAATCTGGGGTTGCTTACATTCTTGCTTTTCAGGAGTGAGAAACTGGGTTTGGGTAACTAAATCCACATAAGAAGCTAGATGTCTGGGGCAGTATGAGATATGCCATAAACTGAGAGAAGTTGGCAAAGGTGGGTAAGTGCTTGGAAACTGTGAACCAGACAATCTGCCTAATAGCAAAATTGCAAGGAGATGAGATTCCCTGTTTCAAACACAAAGGCAAGGGTAAGAGACCTCCCCATGGTCACTATGTATGCACACACCACACAAACACAAAGGAACAAGCATAAATCTGAGAAAATATGACATTGCATAATCACCAGAAACAGCACCTGTCTCCAAACACAAGTGCTGCCCATGATGCTCAAGGAGAGTTCATGGAATGCCTTTCCCACTGCTTCAGAGGACTATGTGCTGAGGGGCACTGAAAGGAGGGGAGCATCTCACTTCCCAGCCACTGACTTCTTTGACTCTTTTTCAATGGCGGAAATGGAGACATTGCTGGGACTGACACCTTCAGTCCAGATCCTCTGTCTGCTCCAGAGTCCAGACCTATGTAATGCCTGCACCCAGGATGCCCATATGAAGACACCATCTGTTGATGGAGACAGGTCATTAATTGTCCTTATTCACAGTCCTTCAAAATAAAGAGAATAACTAGCTGGATGGATGATAGTTGTGCTATTAATGAGTTTAGATACCTATGAGGGCACAAAGGAAAAGCAAAAACATCATTACTCCTTTTAGAACACCCAAGTATGCAGCTGCCCCTGCGCTGTGCTGATGCCAGGAACCTAATCTGCAATCTTGCTTCTGACAATGCCAGTTTGGAAAGTAGTATCCTGCTGCAAAGTGTGACTTTACAGCACGGACTTTACAGACATGAATACACAAGAGTGAGATACTCACTTTCTCCAATTCTTCAAACTCTCTCTCACTATACAAACCAATTCCAAGATCCCACAACAACCCAGTCCAAAAACACTGCAGTCATCAGGAGAGATAAGGCCCAGGGAAGTGCTAGTATCATCAGCGGACTTTCTGAACAGGTGAGCAAGAAAGGACAGAAAGCCTCTGAGCTGTTTGATGGAGCCTCACAGGCCAGATTCTAGTGCCAGGTCATCTGGTGACTCAGGGTGTTGCTAGGACCAGTGACAAGTATGGCCAAGCATTTAGAAAGGCAAAGCTCAGAAAGTCCAGCATAGCTAAGGCTCATGGGCAAGACAAGACAGAGGGGACCAGAGAAAACAACTCTAAACGGGCAGAGGAGCTGAAACCAGTAAGTCATAGTCAAGTCAGAAGAGAACCCCACCATGCACAAGATCAAGAGAAAGAGGAATCCACCTGAGCTCAGTCATAACAACTTTACACAGCCTCAAACTCACCTCAGCATGCGCATGCTAGAGCACATGAAAGTCTTTTACCCACTGGGGAAGAAGGGTAAGGAAAAAACTCACATCTCCTCCTCCGGGGCTCTGAAAATCTTTAGCAACAACAAAGATCCCAGGACACGCCCAGCTGGATGTATCATGTGATGGCCAAGGCCGCCTTAAAACCACAGGCGATGCTCAGAGACCAAAGAGAAATACTCACAAAAGTGTCCATCTCTGACCCAGCATGAGCTGCCTCCTCCTGGGAAGGTCAAGTTAGTACCTCTGCTTTTTCTAGCCCTGGACAAGCCTCAAGATAAACTTGTTTCTAGAAAGCCTCTCTCCCTTCAGGTTCACTGCAGCTTGCCTTGTGAGGCCTTATTTCCACTCACTCAGCTTACCACACTCAAGCCGTCCCAAATAGTTCCTGCCCACACATCTTTGATAGCCTCTGCCCATTGCCACCATAGACACACTCTAGGCTCTACAGAACATCGTCTCACACTTCACTCCAGAGGAGCTTGTTTCTGACGCCACGAACAAGGCTCCATCACCTTACAAACCTCAAACCCTTATCTGCTGCAAAACTTCAGCCGCCAATCAGTTCCATGGAGGAAAGTTGACATTCCAGGGCCAGTCATCTCTCAGCCCATCACAGAAGAGCAGAGGCCAGAGAGAGGAGGGCTCAACAGGAGAATGCAGATTTTCCTTCAGAAGGAAGAGGACATGGAAATTTCTAAATATTATGGTTATCTAATGTAAGATTTGACCAGGCATTTGGAACAAAGTGCTTTTTAATGGACAATGAGAGATACAGGTACAAATATATGTGTATACATGGAGTTTAAAGACTTACATGAATGCATAGGTACATCAGTACAAATGTAGGAATACAGATGACTATGTAGATAAAGATGGATATACAAAATATTTATATCCACAGATATAGTAAAAGTCCCTAAAAGTCTTAAGTTTGCTATTTTATTTGTAAGTTATGTAAGTGTGCTTTAATATAGTTTAACTTTGATGATTTAGTTATGTTTTTAAAGTACAGTGTCTTATATATAAAATAAAGCTCACAAATCATAGCAAATAAATTAATAAAATGCTCTGGTTGTACCGAAATGATTCTCCTTGAGTTTTCATTCATTGGACATGGTATGTCTTAAAAGTACATAGCATACCTCCTCTGTTAACACATTCTGCCCATTTCTTCCTTCTCCCCACACCCCTCACCCATCATTTCTCTGCTACAGAGATTTACTTCCAATTCCATAAATCATATTCAAACAGGATTTCATTTATATACTCATACATGAAAGAAAATATGGACAGTTCACTGAACCTGGTTATTTATATGATAATCTTCATTGAATTTCCCTGTAAACAACATAATTTAATTCGATTTATGAATGAATACTTTTTCACTATGTTAATATATCACATTTCTTTATACCTTTCTCTGCTGCTAGTTCCTTAATGTAGCTGCTGTGGACTGTTGCAGTGACTGTTTTTGGTGTCAGCCTGACTACATGTGGAATTAAATAAAACTAGATTGGGTGTAACTGTGAGATATTTTTCTTAATCAAAAGATATTAAATCATTTGAAGTAGAAATATCCAACTTTAATCTAGATGTTTTTGAGATAGGAAGATCTGCATTTATTTGGGCCACACATTTGGGTGGCAGCCTATATAAAGGACATACAAGAAAGAATCTCTCTGTTCTTTGCTTGCTTGCTGTTGCTTTTGCTAGCACGTCCATTAATCCACTGGTGTTAGAGACTACTTCTTTTGAATTTTGGAGTATGCTGAAGACATATCCAACTTCATAGACTGAACAACTACTCTACTATTGGACTTTCTGTTGGTAGATAGTCATTGTTGGACTATGTAGACAATGTCCTTTAGGCCACGTTAGTAGATTCCCATTTCCATATCTATAGATAGATAGATAAATAGATTGATTCTATCAGTTCTGTTCTTCTAGAGAACCCTGACTAATGCTGCATTCAACATTGATGTGCAAATATGTCTCTAATATACTGAATTGAAATTCTTTTGGTAAATACCAAGGAGTGCTATAACTGGGTCATGTGGCAGATACATTTTTAATTTCTTGAATAATTTTTATTATAATTATGTTGTGTGGTAATTCTAGAAAAGAACACATGAACACTCTTACAACTGAATAGACACTCTGTATTTCTGTCCAGCAGCTGCATGGAAAACTAGTACAAATCCATGCATCCACAAGCCACTCTGCCTCTGGTCTTTTAAGCAAATACTAAACTATATCCTGGAGTGATGGATTTTAGTTAGCAAGAACAATTATCAAGAAGCAAAACTATAGTAGGCAAAAGGCAAGGCTGGTTCATTTAGAGACTTTCCTGGATCTTGGAACTATCAGCATGTCTTTGATACTTAGATCTATGTTTCCATTTTAGCAGGTGCTGAGACCTACGTAGTGGACACAATGGTGCCTCAAACATGTTTGCTGTGCTAAGGTCTGAGGGCTCTATTACTACTCCTATGCCTGCTGAAATATATCAATGGCATACGGTTTTGCTTCAGTCTGTGACCTGGACATTGTCATTTCATGACTTCATTAGTGTCGTTCTGACTGGGGTGAAATGAACCTCAATTTAATCTTAATTTGTATTTCTCTGATGACCAGTGAGATTGAACGTGTGTGTGTGTGTGTGTGTGTGTGTGTGTGTGTGTGTGTGTGTGTGTGTGTGTGCAGACACATGTTACGACCAAGTGAATTTCATCTTTTGTGAGCTATCTTTTTAATTTACGCCCTAGTTGTTTTGTTAATTTTTAAATCCCTTGCACTCTAGATATCAACCCTCTATCAGACCTAGTTCCTAAGGCTCTCTTCTATTCTGTGAGCGGTCTCCTCACTGTTTCTCTTTCTTGACTCTTTCTTAAGTTCATGAGGCTTCTCTTGTTAATAGTAGGCATCGCTTCCTGAATGTTAAAGGCATTTATTTTACTTTTTCCTTTAACACTTTCAAATATTGTATATGGACTTAGGAACATCTGGACTTGAGTTTAATACAGAGCTAGAAATGGGAATCTAGTTTCATTCTCTACAAGTGAATATTATTTTTTTGCCAGCAAAAACAATTCTGTTTTCTCTGCAAGGTCTATGCTTTGGATTTTTGTCAAAAATCACTTCTCTGTAGCTGCGTAGGTTTATAACTCAGTCCTCTACTCAAACCATTAATTTACGTGTCCGTTTCTTGTGGCAGTGCTATGCTGATTTTGTTACTGTCACAGTGTAATATTCAAGACTGGTGACATCACCAGCATTAAAGTTTTTGCCCAGTATTAATTAGGATATCTGGGGTATTTTGTGTGCCCATATGAATGTTCAGATTTTTTTCTTTTCTTCACCTGGGAATAATGGCATTTGATTTGATGAAGATAACTGTCCAACTTGCAAACTGACTTGATAACTGTTTTCACAATATTAGTTCTTGCCATCATATGTATAGCATGGATTTTAGCCTTCTAGGGTCTTCTATATACTTTAGAGACCATGCGTGACTTTTGCCAGTTTATATCATGGAAAGTTTTTGTTTCTACTTCAGCTATTGGTAGTATTGCTATCTACAGTCCGAGGGATTGCAAACTGTCTTTCAGAGCATAAAATATATTATTCCAAGCCCTCTTGACTTTCCAATTTTATGTTATATGATGGGTCTCTCATTCTATACTAGTTATTATTGCTCTCTTGCATTTTTCAAGGTCAATATTGTTTCATGTAGTTAGAATTTTGGATGTATGGTTACATGGTGAGACTTTTCAGTTCATTTGTCTCTTTGCTATTCATAATAACAAGCACCTCATGTACATAAACAGAAATATCTTCCCCAAAATTTGAGTCAGTTATGTCATGAGTTTATTAAGAATGTCTTTAGAATAAAATTCTTGCCTCTTTTTTATGCTCATGAGTCATAGAGCTTGTGTCTCAGTCTGGTTTCTGTTGATGTGATAAAGATCATGACTGTGCTGGCTAGTTTTATGTCAACCAGCCAAACTGAAGTCATCTGAGAGGAGGGAACCTCAGTAAAATGCCTCCACGTTAGTCATTCAAACATTCTTCCTTTTGGGCGTATTGTTAATGAATGCTGCATTCACTCATGTCTTTAAAGTACTAAAGACCAATAAAAACATTTATTCCAAAAAAAAGAAAGAAAATGCCTCCATATGTATGGCTGTAGGCAAGATGTTGGGCATTTTCTTAATTAGTGATTGAAAGAGAAGTTCCCAGGGAGTTGTGGGTAGGGACATGCCTGGGACGGTTTTACTAGAGAGAAGGCTGAATGATCCATGAGGAGAAAGCCAGTAAGTAGCTCTCTTTGTGGCCTCTGCTTCAGCTCCTGCTTTCAGGTTCTTTCTCTGGCCTCCTTCAGTGATGGACTATGTGTGGAAGTGTGAGCCAAATAAATCCTTTCCACTCCAACCTGCTTTTAGTCTTGGTGTCTCAGCATAGCAATAATAATCCTAAGAAAGATGCAAATTGGTACCAAGATTATGAGTTACTGCTGTAACAGACATGACCAGGTTGTTTTCAGGAGAATTGTGGAAGGACTTTGGAACTTGGGGCTAGAAAAGCCATTGAGTATTGAGAGCTCAGTTGGCTGTCCTGAGGGAGTTTGGAAAATAAAAATATTGAGAGAAGTATAAAGCATGGATGCCTGATTTGTGAAGGAAATAAAGATTCTTCCAGGTCATTTGCATAAAGAACTTATGATATCTGGTTAGCTGGATCTGAAGAATCTGGTATGATAAGCAAGAGACCAGAACCACTAAATTATAACCTTTGAGATACTGGAACAACTGATTCTGGTTATCTGGAGCTAAGAAATTATTGGTGATTATATCACTGAGGTCAAATCTCCAGGTGAGTGTTTCCTCAGAGTTAGTACACAGAAGCTTTGTTCCAGAGGCAACCAAGGTTGTATCTCATGCTAGAAGCCAGATTTGGTAGTGAATGAGTCTTTTGGAAGATATTGGTTTCAAAGGCATGAAGGGACCCTAGAGAAGAGTGAGGCTCTCCACCATGAAAATTGCCCAGGAGAAGCTATTGGTGAGAAAGTGCAGCCTAATTGCAGCAGGTGACTCAAGCATTTTAGATGCCAGTACCGTGACACCACCACTACAAACAGCAGCAGTGGTGCAGCAGGGCTAGTGTGAGCTAAGAAGACAAGCTATGTGGGATGCAGATGGCAGAAGCAGAGAAGTGACATAAGCCTTTTGGTAGGATTGCCGATCATCAGTGGACCCAGGTATTGGACATGATGTTATTTACACACTTGGAGTTGGTTTGCTTGTGACTGTGCCCTGGTTCTTCCCTCTTTAAGTAAAAAGCAATTTACTTCTTTGTAATCCAAAGATTCTTCCCTGCAGTCTAGACATTCTGTTGGCCTGGCCTCAACACATAGTTCCATGATTTACTGCTCTGAATCTTCCAAGAGTACATATAGATCATTTAGAGTTTAGCACTAACAAACCTGTAACTCAGTGGGGGAATATGTAAAATGGTATGTCTTTATGGGGTGGAGTGATGGCTCAGTGACTAAGAATGCTTTTGCTGCACAATTGTGAGGACCACACACATCTCACAAAGCCAATTGCATTCTGCTACAAACCAGTAACAATAAATACAATAATTCAGCCAGGCTATGGTGGTGCATACCTCTAATCCCAGTATGTGGGAGGCAGAGGGATGTAGATTTCTGTGATTTTGAAGCCTGCATGGCCGACAGAATGAGTTGTTCCACAATAACCAAGGCTACACAACAAAACCCTATCTTGAAAAACAAAATTTAAAAAAAAAGGACTTTTTTTCAAAGAAAAATGGAAACAAAAATTGTCAATAAACTGACAAACTAAATGTAATGACATATCAAGAAGACCATTATCAAATCGGCTTCATTCCCGAGATATAAGGTTGGTTCAACATATGTAAAACAATAAATGTAATGCTTCTCATAAATCAATACAAGGATAGAAATCACATGACCATATCAAAAGATTCAGAAAAGTCCTTTGACAGAGTCCAACATGCATTTATGATTAAAAAAAACACTAGACAAACTAGAAATAAAAAATATACCTCAGCAACACCATAAGGGCTACGAAGGATAGCCAACGTCTTCCTAAATTCGGATATTTCCACTGAAATCAGCACTTCAACAAGGGCACCTAAGCTGCCTATTTGTTCCAGTGCAGCACCTGAAGTCGTAGAACATAAGAGGGAAATCACAAAACAAATATTAGCAGAAGGGAGGAGTCTGCCCTACCATACTTGGAAACTCTCGGAGCTAATACGCATTTTCTTTCTTCATTCTCTATATACTTTTTAATAAAAGATTTCCATTTAATGGAAATATCAAATGAACATGGAGTCTCTGGCTTTAGAACAAGTCACAGATGTTTTTAAATCAATATACTTACTATTACAGATTAATTACTATATATCAGAACTGGATTATTAGAGTGTATTGATCAGCATTGATCTATCATATCTGTGGATGTCAAGGATTGTTGGGGTTTTTTTTACCATTTTCAGTTTTACAAGCTAGCTAACCATCATAATTAACAAAACTTCTGCTTCTGTTGAGAAAAGTCTCAGTGAGGACCATTTATAAGCATAGTAATCTACATTGGCTGATTTTCTATGTCATGATTAAAAAATACACATGACACAATTACTAAATAAAAGGAAGTTAATAAAGGATGTATCTATTATCTTAATTTTCATACACTGTATGCTTAACATTTATTTTTTTCACATTTAGATAATCCACTTACTCTTTTTTAATTTAATTTAAATTTTTTTATTTAAAGAGGTTTTTCCCATACCCTCTACTGCTCCCCTACCTTTCCTCCTCCCTGTATTCCCTCACCCTCCCTCACCCTCCCAATCTCTTCATCCACTCACTAGGGAAGGCAAGGATACCAAGGTCCGTCAGTCTGGCATATTCAGTGGAGGTAGGCCCAAGTACCTCCCCGCAGTGTCAAGGCTAAGTAAGGTGTTCTTCTGTAGGGAATGGGTTCCGAGTAGCCAGTTCATGCACCAGGTATTCCTCTGGTCCAAATGCAGAAGGTTCCAAAAACTGGGCATGTAGTTGCACTGTCATCTATATTCTGAGGGTTTAGTTCTTTTCCACGATGGTTCCTCAGCTGTCATTTCAGACTCAGTGAGCCTCCGATAGCTTGGACAGTCATCTCTGAGGGTCTCCTCTTCATGATACTGATCCTTTTGCTTACATACTCTCTCCTCCCTTTATTCAGCTGGGCCAGGAGCTCAACCTGATGCTTAGCTATGAATTTCTGTTTCTGCCTTCATCAGTTGCTCGATGAAGGTTCTATAATGACAGTTAGGATGGTCATTGAGTTGATTATAGAGGAAGTCCTGTACAGGAACCCTCTCCACTATTGCTTGGAGTCCTAGCAGGGACATCTTATGGGTTCTTAAGTTTCCCTAGCACCAGGTTTCTCGCTAACCCCACAATGGCTCCCTCTATCAAGATATCTATTTCTTTGTTCTCCTCTGTTGCTCCTGCCACTCAACCATTTCCTCCTGTCATGATTTCCTTCCACCTCCCCTTGTCACTCCCTTATATAATCCCAATTTACGCAGGAGATCTTCCCTATTTCCCCTTCCCAGGGGGAAATCCATAGATGTGTTTCTTATGTTCCTCCTGTTACCTAGCTGCTTGGGGTTTGTAGATTGTAGCTGGTTATCCTTTGCTTTATGTCTAAAATCCATCTCTATCTTTCTGAGTTATCTCAATCAGGACGATGCTCTAAAGAGCCATCCATTTTCCATCCATAAAGAGCCTGCCAATTTCAGGATGTCATTTTTTACTACTGAGTAGTGCTCCATTGGGTAAATGTACCACATTTTTAAAATCTATGCTTCAGTAGAGGGGCATCTGAGTTGTTTCCAGATGGAAACTATTATTTATTCCTATTTGTTGCTCCTCTCACTCAACCATCCCCTTCTCTCATGATTTGTTCCCACCTCTCCTTGGTTGCTACCTGTTATGATCCCAATTTGCTAAGATCTTCCCTATATTCTCTTCTTAGGGGGATCCCTGGATGTCTCTCTTAAGTTCCTTTTGATCCTAAGCTGTTCAAGGGTTGTGGTTTGCAGCTTGGGTTTTCTTTACTTTTTGTCTAAAGTCCACTTATGAGTGAGTGCATCACATGAATATCTCTTTGGGCTTGTGATACCTTGCTCAGGAGGATATTCTCCAAATCCATCCATTTGCCTGCAAGTTTTAGGATGGCATTTTTTTTTTACTGCTGAGTATCAGTCCATTGTGTAGATGTACCACAGTTTGTTAATCCATCCTTCAGTTGAGGGGCATCTAGGTTGTTTCCAGGTTCTTGCTATTACAAATAATGCTGCTACGAATATAGTTGAGCTAATGCCATTGGGGTAAGAATATGCATCCATGGGTATATGCTCAATAATGGTATTGCTGGATCATTGGGTAGATTGATTCCCCAGTTTTCTGAGGAACCACCATACTGCATTCCAGAGTGGCTGTACAAGTTTACATCAACATGGGAGGAGTGTTCCCCTTACTCTGCATCCTCTCCAACATAGGCTGTCATCTGTTTTTGATCTTAGCCATTCTGACAGGGGTAATGTGGAATCTCAATTTAAATGCAAAAATTATTTGCATTTCTCTGATGGCTAAAAATGTTGAGCAATTTTTAATTCTTCATTGGGAATTCCCTCTTCAGCTTTGAACTCCATTTTTAATTGAGTTAATTAGGTTTGTGGGATCTAGTTTCTTGAGTTCTCTATATATTTTAGAGATCTGTCATCTGTCAGATGTAGGGTTGGTGAAGATTTTTTCCCATTCTATGTGCTATTGTTTTGTCTTATTCACTATGTCCTTTGCCTTACAGAAGCTTCTCAGTTTCAGGAGGTCCCACTTATTGTTGTTCTTAATGTCTGTGCTACTGGTACTATATTAGGAAGTAGTCACCTGTGCTGACGCATTGGAGGGTATTTCCTACTTTCTTTTCTATAAAGTTCAGTGTAGCTGGGTTTATGTTGAGGTCTTTGATCCACTTGAATTTGAATTTTGTGTGGGATGATAGCTTTGGATCTATTTGCATTCTTCTACATACTACCATACAGTTGTGTCATCACAATTGCTGAAGATATTATCATTTTTCCATTGAATATTTTTGGCCTCTTTGTCAAAAATCAGGTGTTCATAGGTGTGTGGATAAAGGTCTGAGTCTTTGATTCAATTCCATTGATCCACAAGTCTGTTTTTATGCCAGTACCAGGCCGTTTTTATTACTGTAGCTGTATAGTATACCTTGAAGTCAGAGATGGTGAGGCCTCCTGAAGTTCTTTTATTGAGCAGAATTGTTTTTGGCAATCCTACGTTTCCAGTGTGAAGTTCAGTATTGTTCTTTCAGGGTCCATTTTCTGATATCTTTTTAAATTCCTTTCTTCAATAACTTAAAGTTCTTGTCAAAAAGGTCTTTCACTTCTTTGGTTAGGTTACCTCAAGATATCTGATGTTGTATGCAGCTATTGTAAAGGGTTGTGCTTCCCTGACTTCTTTTTCATCTTTTACCCTTAGTGTATACCAGAGCTATTGATTTTTTAGTTAATTTTGTTCCCTGTCACCTTCCTGAAGGTGTCTATGAGCTATAGGAGTTCCCTGGGGGAATTTTTGGGGTCACTTATGTATGCTATCATATCATCTGCACATAATGATGGTTTGACATATCCCTTTCCAATTTGTATGCCATTTGATCTCCTTTTATTGTCTTACTGCTTTACCTAAAACTTCAAGAACTCTATTGAATAGATATGGAGAGAGAGCACAGCCTTTTCTTGTTCCTGATCTTAGTGATATTGCTTTGAGTGTCTCTCCATTTTGTTTGATGTTGGCTGTTGGCTTGCTGTAAATTGTCTTTATTATATTTAGGTATTTTCCTCATATTCTTGATCCCTCCAGGACTTTTATCATGGAGGAGTGTAAGATTTTTGTCACAGGCTTTTTCAGTATCTAATGAGATGATCATGTGGAACTTTTCTTTAAGGTTGTTTACATAATGGATGCCACTGACAGATTTTTTTTCACATCTCTGCATCTCTGGGATGAAGCCTAGTGAATAATTTTTGATATGTTCTTGAATTTGGTTTGCCAGTATTTTATTGAGTATTTTGCATCAATTTTTATGAGAGGTTGGTCTGTAATTCTCGTTCTTTGTTGCATTTTGAGTAGCTTGGGTATCCCCATGACTGTGGCCTCATAATGAGAGTTTGGAAATGTTTGTTCTTTTTCTGTTGTATGGAATACTTTGAGGAGTCTTGGTATTAGATTTTCTTTTAAATTCTGGTAGAATACTGCACTGAGGCCATCTGGCCCTGAACTTCTTTTGCTTGAGAGACTTTTGATAACTGCTTTTATTGCCTTAGGTGTTTTAGGTCTATTTAGGTAATTTATCTGCCTTTGATTTAGTTTTGGTAAGTGGTAACTTTCCAGAAAGCTGCCCATTTCTTTTAGGTTTTCCAATTTTACAGAGTACAAATTTTTGAAGTATGACCTAATGATTCTCTGGATTTCTTTGGTGTCTGTTTTGATGCCCTTGCTTTCATTCCTGATTTTCTCAATTTGGATATTCTCTTTCTGCCTTTTAATTAGTTTGAATAAGGGTTTATCAACCTTGTTGACTTTCTCAAAGAATCAATTCTTTGTTTAACTGGTTTTTTTATTGTTCTGTTTGTTTCAGTTTTACTAAATTTAGCCCCAAGTTTGACCATTTCTTGCCATCTACTTTTTCTGGGTGAGTTTGCTTCTAACTGTTCTAAAGCTTTCAACTATATTGTTAACTCTCTTGTGTGAGATTTCTCCAAGATTTTTATGTAGGCATCTAGTGCTATAAATTTTCCTCTTAGAACTGCTTTCATTGTGTCCCATAAGTTTGGGTATGCTGTAGCATTTTCATTGAATTCTAGGAAGTCTTTGATTTCTTTCTTTACTTCTTCCTTGACCCAGGAGATGTTCAGTTTCCATGAGTTTGTAGGCTTTCTGTGTTTTGTGTTCTTGTAGAACTCTAACTTTAGTTTGTGGTGTTCTGATAGGATGCAAAGACTTACTCCCATATTTTTGTATCTATTCATATTTGTTTTATGACAAAGTATATGGTCAATTTTAGAGGAAGTTCCATGGGGTGCTGAGAAATATGTATATTCCTTTGTGTGTAGGTGGAAAGTTCTGTATATATCTATTAAGTCCATTTGAGTCATAACATGTTAGAGTCCTTATTCTCTGTTGAGTTTTGTCTGGTTGACCTTTCCAAGGGTGAAAGTGGGATACTGAAATCTCCCACTATTAGTGTGTGGGGTTTTATGTGAGGTTTAAGCTTTAGTAGTGGTTTCTTTACATATGTAGGTTCCTTTGTGTTGAGGACATAAATGTTCAGGATTGAGGCTTCATATTGGTGGATTTTTCTTGAAATGAATAACTAATGTCCATCCTGGTCTCTTATGATTGATTTTAGTTTGAAGTCTATTTTGTTAGATATTAGGATGGCTACACCAGCTTGTTTCTTAAGTCCAATTGATTTTAAAGTCTTTTTCCAACTTTTTTTTTTTCTGAGCCTGTGTCTGTCTTTAAAGTGTGTTTCTTGTATACAGCAGAAAGATGGCTTCTGTTTTTTATCCATCATGTTAGGGCATGTCTTTTTATAGATGAATTGAATCCATTGATATTAAGTGATATTAATGATAAGTGATTGTTAGTTCACATTATTTTTGGTGGTGTGATGTGGGAATGTCTTTCTGTATGCTGTGAATAAAGAACTGTTTTGGCCCATGACAGGCACAATAGCAGTAGGCAAGAAATCAGAGCACAGGTAGGAGGAGGGCAGAGTCAGAGAGAGAGAGAGATAAGCCAGCCTCCCAAAAATCACCATGTAAGATAGCACAGGTGAGCCACAGGTCACATGGCAGGACAGATTAATGGAAATGGTTGAATTAAGAGGAAAGAGCTAGCTAGCAATATGGCTAAGCCATAGGCCAAACTGCATAAAATTATTATAAACATCCGAGTCATTTTTGGAGGGAAAATCACTCATGGGCATGTCCAGATCATATAGCTAGTCAGGGCCACAAACCTCCTGTTACAGTAGTGGGTTTTGTGTGTGTGTGTGTGTGTGTGTGTGTGTGTGTGTGTGTGTGTGTGTGTGTGTGTGTGTGTGTGTGTGTGTTTGTGTGTGTTTTCTTTCTTTGGTGTTTTCTTCTCTGTGATTTTTTATTACTTGTGGTTTCATGTGTGTATCTAGCTTCATTAGGTTGATGTTTTCTCTCTAGTGCTTTCTTCAGGGCTGGATTTGTAGAGAGGGATTGTTTAAATCTAGTTTTGTCATGAAACATCTTGTTCACTATGGGGATTGATAGTTCTGCTGGGTATAGTAGTCTGGGCTGGAAACCGTGGTCTCAGATTGTCTGTATAACATCTGACCAGGACCTTCTGGCTTTCATTGTTTCCATTGAATAGTTGGGTGTTATTCTGATGGGTCTGCCTTTACAAGTTACTTGGCCTTTTTCCTTTGCAGCTCTTAGTAATTTTTTTTTAGTGGTTTGATTATTATGTGGCAAGCTGACTTTTTTGAGGGGTCCAGTCTCTTTGATGTTCTGTAAGCGTCTTGTATCTTTGAAGACATTTCCTTCTTTAGGTTTGGGAAGTTTTCCTCTATAGTTTTGTTGAATATACTTTCTGTTCCTTTGAGCTGATATTCTTCTCCTTCTTTTATTCCTATCACTTTTAAGTTTGGGCTTTTAATGGTGCATCATAATTCTGGAACATTTTGTGTTGTGACTGCGTTGGTTTCTGTTTTAATTAGTGAATCTTCCACACCAAAGATTATGTTTTCTGCTTCTTGCATTCTATTGGTTATGCTTTCGCTTTAATTCCATTTTGTTTCTTCTCACTTTTCCATTTCCAGCATTCCCTTGGACTTTTCCTGCTTCAATTTCAATTTTTAAGTTGTGAAGTATTTTCTTCCCTTGTTCATTGCTTTTTCTTCATTTTTTAATTTTCTTTCAGGGATTTGCTGATCTCTTTCAGTTTTTTCTTTGTCTTTTCCTCTGTTTCTTTAATGGAGCTTTATTTCTTTTTAAAAGGCTTCTATTACCTTCATAAAATTGCTTTTAAGGTAGTTTTCTTCTGCTGCTTCTACATTATTACGAGCAGGTCTTGTCTTAGAACCAGCAGATTCTGGTGGTGCCATATTGTTCTTTATGTTGTTATATGTATTATTACACTGGCCTATGCTCATTGTTTCCTCTGATCAATGCAAGATTTGTTTGTATCTCAGGGAGCTAATTTTGGTGCAATTTGTCCTGGCTGTGTCTGTGTCTCAGGAAGCCTCCCTTTGTCCAATCTGGGTTCTTGGTCCACTTGTTCTGTGTCACGGTGTGCTGTTCTCGGTGCATTAAGAGCTGGCTGATTCTGTGTCTCAGGAATCCAATATTGTTCCATTATGAGCTATTGATCCAGAAGGAGCTCTTGTTTCTATAAGAGGTCTTTATCCAATAGGTGATGGTGAACTGTGGGTCTTGGGTACCCCTCTTAATCCAATAGGTCCTGGGGGACTGGGTATCTCATGTAGCTGCTGAGGTCACTTAGTGATGTGGAAGGTTGGGGCAGGATCTGTACCTGCGGAGTTCTGGCCTTCAGGGTTTTTCCCCTCCTTGCTTGGATTTAAGGGAGAGATGAGTGGAGGTTGAGTTCCAAGGGTTGTGTCACAGATACTGGAGTCTTTTCCTGGGTTCAGTGAATTGTTACTCACCTCTTGATCTAATAGGTGCTGAGGATCTGTGGGTCTTAGGTAGCTGCTGAGGTCACCAGGTGATGGGGTGGGTTGGGGATTCGGAAGGATTTTTTAGATGGGGTATCCAGTGAACTGGGTTTTACTGGGGATTTCTGGGCTCCAGACATTTCCCCTGATATCCTGAATTTGGGAGAAAGATTAGTCCTAATAGTTATTTTTATTAAAGAAGAATGATATAAAAATCAACATACAAAATTGTAATCTTTCTGTATGCCAGTAGCAAACAAACTAGGCATCAAGACAGGACTTCAAGCTATACTTTAGAGCCACAGTAATGAAAACAGCCTGGTACTGGCATTAAAAATAGACTTGTATATCAATGTAATTGAATCAAAGACTTTTTTACAAAGAGGCAAAAAATATTCAAAGGAAATAAGATAGTATCTTCAACAAAGTGTTGGCATAACTGTATGATATAGTATGTAGAAGAATGCAAATATATCCAAACCTATCACCCCATGCATAACTCAAATCCAAGTGGATCAAAGACCTCAACATAAGCGCAGCTACACTGAACTTGATAGAAAAGAAAGTGAGAAATATCCTCCAATGCCTTAGCACAGGTGACAACTTCCTAAATATAACACCAGTATCATAGACACTAAGAACAACAATCAATAAGTAGGACCTCCTAAAACTGAGAATTTCTGTAAAGCAAAGGACACAGTCCATAAGACAAAACGACAGCCTATAGAATGGGAAAAGATCTTCACCAAGACTAAATCTGACAGAGGACTGATCTCTAAGATATATAGAGAACTCAAGAAATTAGAACACTAAAACCCTAAATAACTCAACTTTTAAAAATGGGGTTCAGAGCTAAAAAGTGAATTATCAACAGAAGAATTACAAATGACGGAAAGGCACTGAAAAAGTTGCTCAACATCTTTAACCATCAGAAAAACACAAATCAAAACAACTTTGAGATAGCACCTTACACCTGTCAGAATGACTAAAATCAAAAACATACATCAAAAATAGCCTACACGGAAAAGTATATGGAGTAAGGGGAACACTCCTCCATTGTTGGTAAGAGTGTAAACTTGTACAGCCACTCTGAAATGCAGTATGGTGGTTCCTCAGAAATCTGACAATCAGTCTCTCCAAGGATCCAGTAATATCACTATAGGGAATATACCCAAAGATGCACATTCGTACCCCAAAGGCATTAGCTCAACTATATTTATAGCAGCATTATTTGTAATAGTAAGAATCTGGAAACAACCTAGATGTCCCTCAACTGAAGAATGCATTAACAAACTATGGTACATCTACACAATGGACTGATACTCATATATATATATATATATATATAAAACATCCTAAAAATTTTCAGGCAAATGGATGGATTTGGAGAATATCCTCCTGAGCAAGGTATCACAAGCCCAGAGTGATAGTCATGGGATGTACTCACTCATAAGTGGACTTTAGACAAAAATCAAAGAATACCAAAGCTGCAAACCACAACCCCTGAACAGCTTGGGATCAGAAAGAACTTAAGAGAGACACCCAGAGATTTCCCTAGGAAGAGAATATAGAGAAGATCACCTTAGCAAATCGAGATCATAACGGGTTGCATCCTAGAAGAGGTGGGAACAAATCATGAGAGGAGACAGTTGAATGAGAGGAGCAACAAAGAAGGAGGAAAAAAAAGAGATGATATCTTGATAGAGGAAGCCAATGTGGGGTTGGAAAGAGACCGGGTACTAGGGAAACCTCTAAGAACTCACAGGATGTCCCTTGGCTAGGTCTCCAACCAATAGTGGAGGGAATGCCTAAACAGGACTTCCCCTGTTATCAAATGAATAACATAACAACCCTAAGTGTCATCACAGAGCCTACATCAAACAATGAATAGAGGTAAAGGCAGAGATTCATGACTGAGCACTTAGCCAAGCTCCTGGTCCAGCTGAGAGAGGAGGAGAGAAAAAAAAAGCTAATTTTCAACAATCCAAGCTTTCAAAATTAATTAATATCCATGTCATCATTTAGGGGATGGTGATCTAAAAAGAGTCTGACAAGAAAGCTTGCAACAGGAGGCTATGCACCAAATCTGGACCTGCCCCACAGTATCAAGAGAGAAAGGTTGATTGTGGCCTGCCAGCAGGAGATCCTTCAGGACCATTTTCAACCAAATGGTGCCCTTACCACAAGCCCAATGTTGTTGGACTCTATCTACACCAAGCCTCTGGAAAGCCAAGGTGATGAAAATAATTGGTGAGGTAGCATTTTAATGTTGCCCTTGAACTTTTTAGTGAACAAGCATAATCGCATGAAGATGTGCATGTAGATTCTCCAGCCATTCCAAACATGGGATGGCAGACAAGAAGTTAAACTCTGCATGGCATCATAAGTCCCTTTGTCTACTAAAACCATTTCTATCCCAGACTAGCCCCAAGATCCATACCACAAGTTGCAAATAATCACACTTTGGCTTATATTAATTACATGCTGTTTGGTTTATGGTTCAGGCATTTTGCTTGCTAGCTCTTACAACTTAACCCATCTCTATTCATCTATGTCTTGCCACATGGCTCATGGCTTACCTGTACGCCATTACATCTTGCTTCTTGGGTGGCTGGATCTCCTCTCTCTCTCCCCTTCTTCTTCCTCCCCCCTATCTCTCTGCTCTGCCCTCCTTCACCTTTATCTATGCTTGATTTTCTTGCATGCCTAGAAGCTGCTTTTCCATAGACCAAAACATTCCTTTATTATTCAATGATAACTCACAGCATAAAAAAAAAAATCTTACATCACTTCCCCTTTTCTGTCTAATCAAAAAGGAAGGTTTCAATTTCAGCATTGCAAAATTACATATAAAAATATCTATCAAGCATAAATTATGGTTAGAATATCAATTCTATTTGTATTTAGCAAAATTACAGAAAATACTTTATTATCCTTGTGAGTCCAAAATATCTAATTTACCTTTTATTATAATTAAGGAAAATTATACTTATAACTATATAATTTTCAACTCCATCAAAGGCCACAGGAGGATATAGTATTATCTGAGTAACAGGAGGTGCATTTTAAGCAACTTCTAAATTCTGGAAATGTCAGAGACATCTTGCTATCTGGACAGTCACCCAGTGTTCCTCTGTAACGTCAGGGAGTATCCATCTTCAGCTTACAGGCCTATAGTCTCTGGCATACATTTCAGTGAAACAGGAAATTTGAAGAACTGCTCTGCCTACTCTGGAATAGTTGGTTCATTAGTCATTTCTCCTTGTGTCCTGCAGAATGTCTAGAAGTCTCTTCTGAGAAGAAACCTGAAAAATCAAATCAGCTTGTTCTGACAAAGTTCCAGAGGTCACTTTTTTTTTCTTATGAGTCTTGAATGTCCAGTTTATACAGTATACTGTTAAGCAGTCAAGGTAAGAACAGTCTCTTGCCCCATGGCCAACCTTTGCCACAAAGAAGGTAAACTCCCCATGGAGTTTGTTTGATGCCCATCATCCTCTTGAAGTGGATTTGTGCTGCCAGAAGAAGACATGTCTAACCACCTAGAAAGTCTAAGTTCTTAAAATATTTTAAATGCCACATTCTGAAGGTCTTTGAAGTATTTGAAGATTGCCTATCTATTTGAAATATATCTTTGTATATCAAAAAACAACAAGATTATAAATTTGATATCATATATGATTTACTATCGATTTGTATTTCTTAATTATACATTACAATTTTAAAGAAATTGCATAAAGATAATATTTTAAACAAAAGTAGAAAATATACAAAAAGTATTACAAAATTAACCTTAAATTTGTATGAATAAATCAGAATCTACACTAATGTAAAGGATTTCAAGATTAATAGTTTTGAATCAAAGTAGATTCAGTAATCTATCTTTTTATCATTGCTACTGCCCCTTTTTTCCTTAGAAAGAAAGAGATTGACTATAACCATTAACTATTTATAATGAAAACAAACACTTATAATATTTTGGGAATTTGGACATAGCTTTTCATTAACTACTTCCTGCTAACTGAGAGCACTGATATTCTTATGGGGGCCTGAGCCTAGATCATCTTAGTTGGCAGCCTTGAAGCTGATGTGGCTATCTCGTCCCATCAGGGATTTTTCAGGGGTCCTTTTTGATCAAACCATATTATCCTGGAAGCAATCTACTGGTTCTCATCCTCTATGGGGGAAAAAAAAGCAGAACTTCTTTTCCAAAGCAACATATTGTTACACCAAAATTTCAAAGTCAATATTCTTTGAAAGTATATATGCTTGTTTAACTTAGCAGCCTTTACAATCAAATGTCTTTCAGTAGTTAGCTCATTAACAGTTAAAAATTAAGATAAAACACAATAATAGACATAATGCAGACTGTATTTTCCATCTTTACGTGGCTCATATATTTTTTTGCTTTATTTCTTTTTTAAAGGACTTTCTCTATCCTTTTTTCTTTTTCTTTTCTCTCTCAAACCTATGTATATTTTTAAAACTGTAAACCAAATCATTGAAAGGATTTTTTTAATCTGTCTTTATAGTATATATCTCTTAGCTCCTCATCTTCAGTTTCTGACTACACCTTTAATCTGCCATGGTGTGGCTAGGATTAAAGGCTGGGCTGTGGTAGCTGACTCCACCAAGTTCACCATATCCTTGGTGTGTGAGAGTTTACCTTCATGGCATAGTTACTGGCAGGAACTACATTTACCATTCCAACTCTAGGGAATTTTAGGGTCCACATTGCCACCAAGTAGAGTACCACAGCCCACTGCTCATGAACTCCATTTAAGTATTTGGCTGCAGGGCCTCTTAAAAGAACCACATGTTTTTTGCACTAAAGCTGAGTCAGGAAGCCTCACTTAAAGGAGCGGGGGCTCTGAAAACAGAGCTGACCCAAGAAAACTGCTACTAAGAAGTCATTTTTGACTCTGATTTTTGTCCATATAAACAGAAACTTTGAATCAACCATGTGCAGTTTGTTGCTTACATTAAGGTTCCAGTTAGATTTCAGAAACTGGCCTTATAACTTATGCCCTCATGCCAATCCATAGCATCTCTGTACCATGGGCCACTTGAGAGACACAGTTGAAAAGCTGTTGTTGGCTCCATTTCTGTGCTCTACAATCCCTTTTAAGCTCCTCAGGCCACATGCAGATGTGCTTCATGTCGGAATGGCCATTTGTGGTGAAACATTTCTGGCCCAGACTAGCCTAAGATCCAGACCAGGAGTCTCAAATAGTCACACAAAGGCTTATATTAATTACATGCTGTTTGGTCTATGGCTCAGGCATATTGCTTGCTAGCTCTTACAAATTAATATATTTCTATTCATCTTTATCTTTCCATAGTTCACCTGTACTACATTACATCTTGCTTCATGGACGACTGGATCTCCTCTCTCTGCCTCTGCCCTCCTTCCCTATATCTATACTTGGATTTCCTGACTAACTATAAGCTGTTTTGCCACAGGCCAACACAGATCCTTTATTACCCAATGGTGATTCACAGCATACAGAAACATATCCCATATCACCTGTGTATGACTAGCATTCCATTTTTCTTCAAGCACATGGTTGGTGTTAGTGACAACATTTTGCTATAGTCAGCACGACAGCCATAGGAAGGCTACAGGACACAAAGTCACAAAAGTTAGTAAGATTAGTCCTGGAGGGGGGGGGGGGATACCTTATCTATTATGAGGAGGGGATCCCATCAACTACATATGGCCAGAGCCCCGACAGCCCTGGGAAAAGGAGTTTAAAACAGTAAACAGTGCAGTTCTTCGTCAGCCACAAGTTTGAGGTTTTCTTCCAGCCAGTGGCAAAGCATGGAGTCCCATAGGACCATAAATTTTAGAATTACTCCTTCCATGCTTATGAGCTAAAGGTAAATAAATATGATCTTATAAAAGCACCATTCCTTCAGGGTTCTCAGGGCAATGCACAGGATTCACCAGTAATATCTTGATGGTGCATTTTTCCTTTAATCTTAGACATTTTGTTTCTTTTTCTGAGATTATAATTGTAATACCAGAGAGCCAATAATCCTACAAAGAATACCCCCAAGTTTGTGTCTCTACGTATCACATTATAGTTTTTCTGCTTTCTAGAGAATGCATTTGATTACATATGACCACACAGTAGCAGATAGCTCTCCAATTGTAACAGCCCTTTCAGTTATTCAGAGCAAAAAAAAAATGGAAAATTTCTATACGAAAGCTATCTTCTGTAAAATGTATGCTAATAAAAATATAAACAAACAAGGGCAGAGAGGTGGTTCAGAGATTAAGAGCACTAGCTGCTTATGCAAATGACCTGTGTTCACTTCCCAGCATTCCCAGGGTTTGTAAGTCAGTTTACAGGTGATTCAAAAATCATCTCTTGTCCTTTGTGTGAACCAGGCACCTACATGGTATACTTCAGGCAAGACACTCTAAAATGTAAATAAATATACACACACCAAAGATTAAAAGTAAATACTTGAGATAATACACATAAGCTCAATTTTGAGCTCACGGTTCTAAAGGTTTTTTCTCCAATCCAGATGGCCCCACTTCATTGGGTTTATGACGGGAGTGCTGAGTGGCAGATACAGAAAGTAATGCTCATCCCATAAACCACAAAACAAGGAAAGTCAGGAAGAGGCCAGGATCTCATATTTCTCTTTATAACCTAACTTCACCCATGTCCCCACATGCTAAAGTTTCCATTGCCTTCCAGAACTGTCCTCTCTCCAAGGACCAAGCCTTTAAGACATGAAACTTAGAGGGACATTCAAGATCCACATCATTGCACCTGAGAGATAGGCATTTACCATCCACTTCTGACCAAACATCCCATGTCTGCCTTCACCCCTTAAGGTGACAGTTATGAAAGCCTCTCTTAAAACCATCACAGAAAGGGGGAGGTGGGGGAGAGCCTTGGTTGGTCAGTACTCAGACAAAAACCCCAATGCTGCTCTTGTTGAAATATTTCTTATTTTCTATACTTAATACTTCATTATTACCTTTAAACTTAACGTTTTCTATCAATGATGGCAGAATATAGGGCATGAAGGAAAAAAGTTACACTGGGTGAAGAAAGGAGGTGACTCCAGTCTGGATCAGAAAGGGTAAAGACTCTGCATTGTCACTTTCTTGTCACTGGAACCCAGAGAGTATAAATGGTCAAGTGATATTAGAGAGCAACATTTAAACATCTGTCTTCAGGACCCACTTGCCAGGAATGTTTTCTCACTTAATTATCTGTGAACTAGCTGGGTAAAGAAAATCTGGACACTTTTTGATTGTGTGTCTGTCTTAGATATCACACCCTGATATCTTTATCCCTTCCAATTAGTGCCTACTACAGAACTCATATACTGAAAATTAACATCATTGATTACCAACCAGGAATATGGTCAACAGATACAATTTTTATCAATGCTAGTGATCAATTTCCTATTAAATAGAAGGAAGGGCCTCTCTTCCCATCAAAGTGAATTTATGTGCAACTCTCATAATCCTTGGGGACGGCTCTCTGCAGTAGATTCAGCATTATCAGGGATCACCTTACAGGAACAGTGAGAAATGCTTTGTGCTGTGTGACTCCAGAAGCAAGTGTGTCTGTACAGGGTGAACATGTTGAAAAGTACCATGCATGAGACAGCAGAACTCAGCTTAGAACAGACAGAACGCGCCAGGCCTGCCTCAGCCAGGCAAAGCAAAGAGGTCAGTTCAGGGAAGTGACAAACGGTGATGAACTCCTGTCATATACTGTCCCCTCATATACTTCCTTCCTGCAGTCCTTTATGGGGATCCTTATGGGGCAGAGTGGATAATGTAAAGAAACACACACACTTTGGCACCGTGTGGCCCTGCCATCACACCTGCCTTAAGCCCCTCTCACAAGAACTTGTCTCCCATGATGATAAAGGAAAACTGAAATCCCAATGAGATGGCACCCATAAGTGCCAGCATAAACACACTAAGTGCCAAGTAGACAGATAATCTCAATTAGTGACAATTTCCCAAGTGACTCCAGTCCCTCTGTCTGATTTCTCCCTATTACAGGAAAATGTGACTGGTTCCTTAAATTCCTGAGCTTGTGGTGATATACAATGCTCAGAGGTGGACACATATATACTGTTCAGTGCACAGATCCTGTGCAGATAGGAGTGACCCTCCATGACCATACTATGTCACTAGGCACAAAATCCTTTCACAGAGAAAGAGAATAGCATTAAATATAAATTAAAAATAAAGAAAATAAAGCCAGAGTAACAGGTCAGCTCGCTTTTGTTCACTGGAACAGCCATGTGTTGAACTCACTAAAATCTGCCTGTGCATCCTGTCTTCTGGAATGGCTGGCCTCCTGCCCTACCACCCCCTTGAGCAGCCACCTATTAATGATTATCGTCTGCAACCACATCTCTTATTCTTTCTCCTTTTAATTGCTGCCTCATTGGAGCCACCTGGCTCTGCTGAGGCATTAAATCAAAATCCAGCTACAATGTTTACAGAGAAACAACTCTGATCCTGAATGTTCCCAGCTCCTTCTCACAAGAATGAACTGGAGCTGTGATCCTCAGAAGCAGTGGATAATCCTGATTTTTAACAGGCATGGAGGGAAATCACTCCCTGACTCAAGAGAGGGCTCCTGCTGTTTTTCATCCCTGATCCTGCCCTGACACCTAGTGGACAACTCAGGTACCATTCTCAAGATCCCCTGCAGCTTTGATGACTAGTATTTCTCCAAGCCCACCACTTCTTTGTCAGAGATGTTCAGGGAAAGATCTCAGAGCCAGCAGAAGATAATTGTATTGTTGCTAGGCCTGGTCATGCAAACCTGTTATCCCACCTACTTGACAGCTGAGTCAGAGAAATCACAACTTCAATGCTAGCCTGGGCACCTAGGCTCAAAATAAAATGCAAAAAAGAGGGTAGGGATTGAGCATGGTGGCAGAACAGTTGCCTAGTATATGTCAGCTGCTAAGGTCAATCTCACATACAACTGTTTAACAGACAACTAGGCAGGAGTGTGTCTGTGACCTGGGGGTCGACTTTTGCTCGGTAATTATCCATTATTTATAAGTGTGGCCCCAGTGAGAACAGTAAGTACCATCTTTAGCTCTTTGGTGGATCATCTGCTCACCATTTGGGTCCACCTTTTCCTCTAAGCTGTTGCTTTGTCTGTCGTAGTATCTTATGGGTCTTTTATTTGGTTCAGGCAGCTATGACGTCTACAGCTCTGTCTTCTCATTGTCTAACCTGCAGTTTCCTGCATCTGATGTTTCTGTCCTTTCCTGATCTAAGATGAAGTTTCTGGCTCTGATAACAACGTCCTCACTTGGTTTAACATACAACTCTCTATAGCTGCATATTTTCTTCTACAATGCTTTTATATATATATCTTCTTTACTGCTTTTTATATCTTATATAATGTGCTGCAAAGAACAAATTAAAGGACAGAAGACCCAGGAGAAACTAAAGGCATTTCAACCTCTCAGAAAGCACATGCCTTTTAAACCTATGCAAGCAGCTGTGCTGAGGAGCTCTCCTCACAGAAACTGGCTAGAGTAGCTCCAATTCCACTGTGGCCTGAAGAGGAGGGAGGTCTCTTCCTTCTAGCTAGATGTTAGGACCAAGCCACACCGCCAATCTTTAGCTTTGGCTGACACTGTTTTCTCTCTCTCACTGCCCAGTACTATGAGCCACCATGGAAGCATGCCTAGGGAACTCTGAGGCCTACAGCCAGCATCTGCTTCTCCTAGACTGAACTTGCAAGAAGGGTATATAGGTGTCAACTGGGTGCATGCCCTTGGAGACTACAGTGAGGCCCCTAGAAACTCCTCCAGTGTCTCAGAAATAACTCCCAAATACACAAAATTCATGTGTGCCCCTCACAGAAAAGCAAACCAAGTTTTACTCAGTGGAGTCAGGGCACAGAAACACACTTCAAATAAACAATCTACTGAAAACCTGATACAATGGTTCACATCTTTAATCCCAGCCCTTGAAGTAGAAGCAAGTGGGTCTCTATCTCTTTAAGTTCAAGTCCGTTCTGACCTACACATAGTGAGGTCTAGGACAGCTGGAACTACATAATAAGACACTGCCTTGGAAAAGAAAATCTATGAAGCTCTATTGCATATAATATAGAGTCAAGATAGCCTAAAAACTGATTTTCATGAGTTGAAAGACTAAGGAACTGGAATTTGAAAAACTGATGTTGGGATATTCATATGTATCATAGTCTCTATATTGTTAACAATACCAAATATTAAAATATGGTACCACCTTTAGACCAGGGAGATGCATGTGATCAGGTCAATTACTCTAGCCAAAGTGTCTACATACTCAATGCAAGAAATGGTTTTCCCAACAGAAATGCTCAATGCTAAACTGAATTAGAGCTCAATATTAAATAGGTGGCATAGCAAGTTGGAACTCTGGGTTTCATCCAGCACTGTGAGGCCCAACAAAATAAAGTGAGGTAAGGTCAAATCTTGGTCTCTTTAATATCAGTGGTTTCTAGTGCCATTATTAAACTAGAAGAATGGAGCTTGTAAACGGGTCAGTGTGTAAGGCTGCCAACCCTGACAATCTGAGTTCAATATCCCAAACTCCTATGATAGGAGGTTAGAAGCAACTATTTATTGTGAGTTATCTTCTGATCTCCACATATATGTAATGGTGAACACACACACTAAATAACCAGCCAACCCCAAAAATGCTGGTGCCACGGTGTCCAGTCCTGCCTATCAGTCCTCTGTAGTGAGAACAGTATTTGGATCAAGGGCAAAGCAGTGTCAGGAAGTTCATAATCTGTACATTGTATTTTTGAAGGCGTGGATAAAGCTGAGCCTCATCTGTCATGCAGTGCTCTCATTCAGCATAATCATGCCAGCCTATGAAGCAAGCACATGTGTGAATCCACAGTTCAAGATCTGAGATGGCCCAGAACACAAAGTGTCTTGGAAAACCTTCAGATTAACTTGCAGCTTCAAGTTTTCTGATTAGGATCATTGAATCAGCAAATCCATGACAATATACTCACAGTCTAGAAAACTCCAAAGTATGAAGATACTTCTGGTGGCAAACATTTTAAGTAAGATGAGGTATACTCACCTCTGCTGCTCCAACAATATCACACAGGGTTTTCCTGTGTAAAAGCACAAAAAGGCTTTTCTCATATACATATAAACATTTAAAAGAGACAGAAATTGACATGCTCATGATCTCCTATAATTCTGTCACTGAGCAGACTGAGGCAATATATGCATGTGTGCATACATATTTCATACAGCAAATGAAATAAAAAACTAATGAAACTTAGTAAATTACAACTCTCATAATTAACAAGGCTTAATTCTAGTTGTATGCTTAAAAATAATTTTTGAAAATCACTAATTTTTAAGTAAAGACAGCAAACTTCAGCAGAAATGGTATTTCTCTATCCAAAAGTGAAGGGGGCTACAGAAAGTCATGCCCACTGTCACAAGAACTCATTAGAGAATTGAATATCATTCACTAATGGAACATGGTTTGAATATTCAGTGTCCCCCAGAAGCTCATGTTTTAAGCACTTGTTCCCGATAGTGGCACCATTTGGGAAGGCTATGGAACCTTCCGGAAGCCCAGCCTTCCTGGCATAAGTAGATAATTAGGAGTGGCCTATAAGGTTATACCACCGACAGAGTTCTGGCCACTCTGTTTTTCCTGGTCAGCCATGACATGAACAGTCACTGCCACACACTTCCGCTGCCATGAACTGAGCCACTCCACCATGCCTAGACTGCTGTGATAGACTTCCAATCATGACCCTGTGCCAAAGTAAGCCTTTCCACCCGCTTCTGTAGAAATAATCTAAAGATGGCAAGATGGTTCTGTGGGTGGGATGCCTAGTCTTATGTCAGCTTGGTACACGATAAAGTCACCTGAGAGCAGGGTAGAATTGAGGTTCAAACTGAGAAACTGCCTCCAGAAGGTCAGGCTGCAGGCAGACCTGCAGGGCATTTTCTTAATTAGTGATTGATAGGGAGAGTCAGCCCATTGAGGCTGGTGCCACCCCTGGGCTGTTGGCCCTAGGTTCTGTAAGAATACATGATAAGCAAGCAATAAGGGGTAAGCCAGTGAGCATCACTTCTCCATGGACTCTGCATCAGTACGTGCTTCCAGATTCCTTCCAAGTTTGAGGTCCTGCCTTGGCTTCCCTCAATGGACTGTGAGTAGGGATATATGAGAAATAAGCCCTTTCCTCCCCAATTTTCTTCGCTTGTACTGTTTCATCACAGAAATAGAAACCCTAGCTATGACAGTGGGTAAATGTGCTTGCTGCCAAGCTTGATGAGGACTTTGCTTTTCAGGAATGCACAAAGCACAGGGAGAGAACTGACTGCAGTGGTCGTCCATTAAACCTTCATACACATGTGCTGTGGTACCCACATGACAATACACACAGACATACATAATAACTGAAAAAGGAACAAGGGGGTCCCCAACCCATTGCAGCTCCAGAAGCAGGTAAGCAAACAGGACTCCTGCAGGCAAGCCTGACTCTCACTGTCACACGGAACCCTCTAGCCTATAAGCCACATTTCATTGCCCAAACCCACCCATTCCTCCAGCCTGAGCAGCCTCTTGAGACAAACACTCTGGAGGACTCAATCACAAGAGGTGAGTTACACTCTCTCCAGCTGGTTATCCAGGCCAGCATCGTGGTCAGAACAATGAGACACAAAACATGTCCTCCAACATAATCACAACCACAGCAGCAGGGAAGCAAGAGGATCCTTGCTTACAATCATGCCCACCACCACACCTCTTCAGTTCCTGTAGCCAATAAGGCCCACTCCATCCCCAAAACCCATCTATCCCCTTCAAGACTTCAACTGCTCTCCGAGACTCAAAGGACATTGACTCTGATTTTGTCAAGAGCTCCAATGCCACCAACAGCCCCTATTGAAACAAAAAACTCTCTGAAACACAGACAACACTTTTACCAATTGGAAGAAGAGATGGGTAAACGCCAGTGCATAAATACATTCAGCAACATACAGAACAATATGGCACCTCCAGAACTTAGCAGTTCTACAAAAGCAAGACCTGATAACAATTTTACAACAGCAAGGCTTCCCATATAGAAGAAGCAGAGAAAAATGACCTCAAAAATAAGATTATGAAGATGACCGCAGCCTATAAAGAGGAAATTAAGGAGAAAATTAAAAACTCCATTAAAGACATAGAGGAAAAGACGAACAAAAATTTGAAAAAAAAAATCAATAAATACCTTAAAGAAAGCCACAAAAAAACAATCAAACACATGAAAGAATCAGTACAAGACAGGAAACATGTAAATAGAAGCCATAAAGAAGACTCAAATAGAAGTACTCCTGGAAATAGAAAATCTGAATAAACAAACAGAAATTACAGATGCAAGAATAACCAACAAAATGCAAGAGATAGAAGAGAGACTCTCTGGTGTGAAAGATACAATACAGGAAATAGGTTCATCAGTTAAAAAAAAAACACTAAAGTCAAAAAAGTCATAATACAAAATGTCTAGGAAATCGGGGACACATGAAAAGATGAAACCTAAGAATAATAGGAATAGAGGGAGAAAGAATATTAAGAGCTGCAAAGGAAAAAGGCCAGTAACTTATAAAGGCAGACCCATCAGAATAGCACCCGACTTCTCAATGGGGACTATGATGGCCAGAAGGTCCTAGACAGATGTTATGCAAACACAGATGCCATCCCAGACTAGAGTACCCAGCAAAACTCTTAATCAGCATAGACAAAGTAAACAAAATATCAAAACCAGATTTAAACAATACCTATCCACAAAAAAAAAAAAAAAATCTAGAATCAAACTCCAACCTAAAAAGATAGATACACCAACAAAAACACAAGCAATAGATAAACTCACAGCAGGAAATTCCAAAATATGGATACACACACACTGCCACCATAAAGACCAGGAATTAACAATCACTGGTCATTAATATCTTTTAATATCAATGGACTCAACGCTCCTATAAAACAGACACAGGCTAACAGAATGGCTACAAAAACATGATCCATCCTTCTGCTGCATACAAAAAAAAGGGGGGGGGGAACAACCCTCAACTATGAAGACAGATACTGGCTCAGAGTAAAAAGATGGGAAAAGACTTTCCAACCAAATTGACCTAAGAAGCAAGCTAGTGTACCTATCATAATATCTAACAAAATAGACTTCAAGCTAAAAATAAATCAATAGTGATCTGGAAGGTCATCACATATTCATCTCAGGAAAAAAAAATCCATCAAGATAAAAATCTCAATCCTGAAAACTATGCCCAAGTACAAGGGCAATCATATATTTTTAAAAAGCATTACTGAAGCTTAAACTGTACATCAAACCCCACACACTAATAGTAGGAAACCTCAAGACTCCACTCTTGCCAATGGACAAGTAGGCCAGACAGAGACATAACAAAGAAATAAGGTATCTAACAGATGTTATGACTCAAATGAATTTCATAGATTCTCAGCACCCCATGAGACCATTTCTAAAATTGACCACATAACTTACTCATAAATCAAATATGAACAGGTTAAAAAAAAAAACTGGAATAACCCCTGGTATCCTATCGGACCAACATGACATAAAGTTGAAGTTCAACAACAACACATACCAAGGAAAGCCTACAAACTCATTAAAAACTGAACTACTCTCAACCGAATCACCTCTGGATCATGGAAGAAATAGAGAAATAAACTAAAGACTTCTTAGAATTCAATAAAAATGAATTTACAACATATTCAAAATTATGAGACACAATGAAAGCAGTGCTAACAGGAAAGGTCATAGCACAAGTGTCTACATTAAGGATTTGAAGAAATCTCATACAAGTGACTTAACAGCTCACATGAGAATTCTTTTATAAAAAACTCACCCCAAAGGAGTATGAGGCAGGAAATAATCAATCCTGAAATTAATAAAATTGAAACAAAAAGAATCCAAAAGTATCAATGAAACAAAGAGTTGGTTCTTTTAGAAAATAAAAAAATGGGAAAAAACCTTATGCAAAGTAACCAAAGGCAGAGAGGGGGGGTATACAAATTAACAAAATCAGAAATAAAAGGGGGGATATAACAACAGACACAAAAGAAATCCAGAGGATCAATATGTCCTTCTTCAAAAACCTGTACTCTACATATTGGAAAACCTAAAAGAAATGGACAGTTTTCTGGACAGGTACCATTTACCAAAATTAAATCAATACCAGATAGCAATTTAAACAAACCTATACCCCTAAGGATAGAGAGGCAGTTATTAAAAGTCTGCCAATCAAAAAAGGGTCAAAGAGATGGTCTCAGTACAGAATTCTACCAGAATTTAAAAGAACTAATTACTCCTCAAGCTATTCCACACAATAGAAACAGATAGAACATTGTCAAACTCTTTTTATGAGGCTACCGTCACCTGTTGTACAGTCCACACGTGACAAAAAAGAAAGAGAATCACAGACCAACCTCCCTCATGAACACTGATGCAAAAATATTCAATAAAATACTGGCAAATGGAATCCAGGAACACATCAAAAAAAAGAAGATCATTCACCATGATCAAGTAAGATTCATGCCCGAGATGCAGGGATGGTTCAACTTAAGAAAATCTGCCAGTTACATCTATCATATAAAAAAACCTAAAATAAAATAACCATACGATCATCTCATTAGGTCTGAAAAAGCTTTGGCAAAATCTAAAACTCCTTCATGATTAAGGTCTTCAAAAGATCAGGGACACAAGAAACATACAGAATACTGACAGCCAACATCAAACTAAATGAAGAGAAACTCAAAGGGATCTCACTAAAATCCGAAAGAAGACAAAGCTGTCCACTCTCCCCAGATCTATTCAATATGGTACTCAAGGTTAGCTGGAGCAGGATCACAACAAAAGACCATCAAAGGATACAGATTGGGCAGGAAGAAGTCAAACTCTCACTAATTGCAGGTGCTATGGTAACATGCAAAAGTAACTCCAAAAATTTTACCAGGGAACTCCTACATCTGATAAACACTTTCAGAATGTGGCAGAATATAAGATTAACCAAAAAAAAAAAAAATCAATAGCCCTCCTAGACACAAATGATAAAAGGACTCAAAAAGAAAATGGGGAAACACCACCCTTTACAACAGCTGTAAATGACATCAACCAGAAATGTAACTCTAACCAAAAAAAGTGAAAGACCTGGCTTTGGTGGTTTATCTCCTCACACCTTGCCCAGCCTTACTACACGAGGAGGTGCTTAGTCTTAATGCAACTTGATATGCCAAGTTCTGTTGAAAATCATAGGAGGCCTGCCAGTTCCTAAACAGAAACGGGAGGAGTGGATTGTGGGGTGCGGAGACAGATGGGGTAGGGGGTACTGGGAGTCGAGGAAGGAGAGAAAACTGCAGCAGGGATGTAAAATAAATATATTAATTAATTAATTCAATAAACAAATAAACTGGGAGCAGGGTAACTCACCTCTTCTGCTGGGGGGTCTCCAGAGGCTGTATCTCAGGAAGCAGCAGAGGCTGGGGGATAGGTGACTTGGGGAAACGGATTGAGGCTTATGAAGTATAAGGTCCATTGGGAGAAAGAAGGTGTAGGCAGGCTGGCAAGCGGGGGTCCTGCTTGTTTGCCTGCAGCTGGAGGTGAGATGGGTTTGGGGTGCCATGTTTTGTGCCCTGTTGCCCAGACCTGGGGCTGTCCTAGTTCGCCTGGCCAGCTGGTGGGAGGGTTAACTCACCAGTTTATTGTCCATTAGTTCATCTGTTATGATTTTGTGAGAGTTTGCCTAGGCTTGACTAATAAACAGAAGTTAAGTATGTATTGACTGTTGGCACTACTCTTGTGACACCTACTGGTCAAAATCATCATTGTATACAGAAATCACCTCATTGTCCTGCACACAGTTATTACAACTGAAAATTATCCTACACTAAGGTAAATAATTAAATAAATAAATGAAACTTTCTCTTCAGAAATTAAGTCTCTTTTACTCCATTGTGGACAATATAACCATTTGGGAGTTTTTAAACTTTTTGTTACTACAACTGATAAAATTTTGCAAAATATGTATGACCCTGGAATGTGCATGTTTTCAGCAGTGATGGTGGTTAGTCTGGTTATTCATAACATATTCTTAAAAATGGTTTGAGAAGCCTCCTGGCCCACAGCTAAGAAGTGAGTGCCACCCCGACCCCCAGACCAAGCAGAAACTGCAGTCTCCAAAGCCCAGCCCAGGAACACTGCCCCCACATCTCACCCACAGCCAGCTCTGCCTAAACCAAAGAATGCTGGGAGAGCCCCCCACTAAATGAAATCCCCAGCAAAACACAGCTAGAGGGACATCCCATGGGCCAAACCCCACCCAAACCACAAACTGCATCATCACACACCAAAACTGGAGACCCTGAAGCCTCCTGGTCCACAGCTGACTAAGAGCCCCTGGTCTACAGCTGACCAAAAGCCAGCTAAGAGCTAACTAATTGTTGGTGAATCCCATTGTTGGTGGGAGTGTAAACTTGTACAGCCACTCTGGAGGGCAGTACAGCGGTTCCTCAAAAAACTGGGAATCAATCTCCCTAAGGATTCAGCAATACCACTATTGGGCATATACCCAAAGGATGCACATTCTTACCCCTAAGACATTAGCTCAATTATGTCCATAGCAGCATTATTCATAACAGCCAGAACTTGGAAACAACCTAGATGCTCCTCAACTGAAGAAGGATTAACAAACTGTGGTACATCTACACAATGAAGTACTACTCAGCAGTTTAAAAAAAATTGACATCCTAAAATTTTCAGGCAAATGGATGGATTTGGAGAATATCCTCCTGAGAGAGATATCACAAGCTCAGAAAGATAGGCATGAGATATATTCACTCATAAGTGGAATTTAGACAAAAAGCAAAGAATACCCAAGCTGCAAACTACAACTCTTGAATAGTTTGGGATCAGAAGGAACTGACATCTAGAGATTCCTGTAGGAAGAGAAAATAGAGAAGATCACCTAGCAAACTGGGATAAAAACAGGTTGCAACCAAGAAGATGTGGGAACAAACCATGAGAGAAGGACATGGTTGAGTGAGAGGAGCAACAAAGAGAGAGAAAAAAAGAGATGGATATCTCGATAGAGGAAGCCAATGTGGGGTTGGAAAGATACCGAGTGCTAGGGAAACCTCCAAGAATTCACAGGATGTCCCTGCCTAGGTCTCCAACCAATAGTGGAGAGGGTGCCTAAACAGGACTTCCCCTAGAATCAAATTAATAACCACCCTAAGTGTCATCACATAACAATGTATAAAGGTGGAGGCAGAGATCCATGGCTGAGCACTGGGCCAAGCTCCTGGTCCAGCTGAGAGCAGGGGAGGAGCAAAGGGATAGGGATTATGTGAAGCCCCTCAGAGGTGGTTGGCTGGAGCTCTGAGGAGCTCACTGAATCAAGAACAGCCACTGGGGAACCATTGGAGAAAGGAGCTAGGCCCTCCAAGGGTAGGCAACTGTTGATTGGCATGGGCAGTATGTGGAGTCTCAAGGGGTGGGATCAGACTATGTCCTGTGTGTGGACTGACACCATGGAGCCCATTCCCTTCAGAGGAACACCTAACCCAGTCTTGATATTGGGATGAGGACATTGGACTTGCCTAGAGTGGATGTGCCATGCTGAGCTGGCTCACCTTGGGACTTCTTGCCCTTTGGAGGGAGGGGATGGGAGTTGGGGAGGAGTGAGGTTGAAGGCTGCCTGGGAGGGATTGCGAGGAGGAAAGAGAGGGGGAGCAGGGGGATGCATGGGAAAAAAAATACTTTTTTATAAATAAATAAAAATGGAAACCAAATGGGGAAAATAGTTTGATAACAATACTAAATATGAGACATTAATTTAACTGATAGAGACTTTGCAGACTAACAATGAGGAATTGAAGCATCACATTTATTACTGGGAATCTATTTATGATAAATTGTCACAGACTTTGCAGAATACTGAAGAAAAATTAACTACTGAGATTCATGCCATAGAATCTGCCTATGGTAAATTGTCACAGAATTTTCAAGTTAGTATTGAGAAATTAAATGATCAAATTTATGCCATAGATATGTCTAATGATAAGTTGTCATGCAAAATTAATTCTATGGGAACTTGTTATAAAAAAAAAACTTTCAGATAGAACTTTTTGGAGACAAAAATAAATACCATTAGAAGAAGAGGGGAATTACTCTGCCCCAAGCTGGGACAGCGCCCCAGGTCTGAGCAACAGGGCACAAAACGTGCCCACCTAACACATCTCAGCTCCAGCTACAGGCAAGCAAGCAAAACCCCTACTGGCCAGACTGACTCTCCCATATGCTCCCATAACCCCCATCAGACCTTCTACCCAATAGACTTTGATCCATTTCCATCAAATCACCGATGCCCAACCTCAGCTGCTTCCTGTAACACAGCCCCCAGAGAGCTCCATCACAAGAGTTACTCCGAGAGACACAGCCTTGGGAGAGCCCCATCCTGAGACACAGGCTCTGGACAGCTCCTTCACATGAGCTCCAGCTGCAGATCTCAATTTCTCGCTGAGACACAGAATCCACTGCCTCCAAGTTCTCCAAGTGTTCTAGTTACACCAAGAGCATCTAGTAGACCAAAACCAGCTAACTGAAATAGACAACGCTTGCACTGATCAGCAAAAGAGATGGGTAGATGCCAGTGCAAAAATTCATTCAACAACATGAAGAACCATATGGCACCACTAGAACCTAGTGGTTCTATAACAACAAAACCTGAACATTCCAATATAGATGAAGCAGAAGAAAACAACATTTAAAAATGCCTTTATACAGATAATAGAAGCCTTTAAAGAAAAATTTAAAAAAAAAAACTCCCTTAAGGAAATAGAGAAAAAGACAAGCAAAAACTTGCAAGAAAACAATAAATTTCTTAAAGAAAAACTAGAGAAGCAAAAAAAAAGTGAATAAACAGGTGATGGAAACAGTGCAAGACTTAAAACTGAAATAGAAGAAATAAAGAGACACAAACCGGGGGAACACTGGAAATAGAAAACCTGAAGAAACAAACTGGAACTACAGGTGCAAGCATAACCAAAGGAGTGTGAGAGAGGGAAGAAAGAAGCTTTGCTGTCAAAGATCAGATAGTAGAAATAGATATGTCAGTCAGAGAAAACACTAAAACCAAAAAAGTTATAACACAAAAGGTCCAGGAAATATAAGACACCATAAAAAGACCACACCTAAGAATAATAGGAATAGGAGAGGATAAGAATATCAGCTCAAAAGAACTGAAAATATATTCAAGAAAGTCATGAAAGTAAACTTTCCTAACATAAAAAGGAATGCCTATGAAGATACAAGAAGCTTACAGAAGACCAAATAGGCTAGACCTCCCAAGAAAAGTCTGCCCCACACATAATAATAACTAAACATACAGAATAAAGAAAGAATGCTAAGAGCTGCAAATGAAAAGGGCCAAGTAACGTATAAAAGAGCCATCAGAATAACCCCAGACTACTCAACAGAAACAATGAAAGTCAGGCACTTAGAGACCACAGTTGCCACCCCAGAATACTATACCCAGTAAAACTCAATTTATCTAAAAAAGACACAGACTAACACACTGGAAACAAGAATAGAAACCATCCTTCTGCTCCATACAAGAAACACACCTCAACTTCAAAGACAGACACTGCCTCAGAGTAAAGGGATGGGAAAAGACTTTCCAATCAAGCTGGTGTATCTAACAAAATAGACTTCAAACTAAGTTCAATCAAAAGAGATCAGTAAGGACATTACGTATTCATCTTAGGAAAGAAATCCATCAAGATGAAGTCTCAATCCTGAACACTTATGCCCCCAATAAAAGGGCAGCCACATATGTAAAAAAAACATTACTAAACCTTAGATCAAACACCACACACTAGTAATGGGAGATTTCAATACCTCACTCTGACCAATGGATAGGTCTTCCAGGCAGAAACTGAACAGAGAAAAAGGGGAGCTACAGATATTACAACTCAAATGGACTTAACAAATATATACAGAACATTCCACACAAATACCAAAAATATACCTTCCTCTCAGCACCTCTTGGGACTTTCCCTAAAACTGACCACATATTAGGTCATAAAACAAATATGAATAGATGCTAAAAAGGAGAATAACCCCTTGTATCCTATCAGATCACCATGGTCTAAAGTTAGAGTTCAACACCACCACAAACCACAGAAAGCCTACGAACTCGTGGAAACTGAACATCTCTCAAGTAAACCACCAGTTCATAAAGAAAAAGGAAAGAAATAAATTAAAGGCATCCTAGAATTTAATAAAAATGAATCCACAACAAACTCAAACTTATGAGACACAATGAAAGCAGAGCTAAGAGAAAGTTCATAGCACTAGGTGCCTACATGAAAAACCTGAGAAATCTCACACAAGAGACTTAACAGCACAGCTGAAAGCTCTAGAACAATTAGAAGCAAACTCACCAAGCAGAAGTAGATGACAAAAAAAACAGACTCAGGACTGAAATTAATTAAATTGAAACAAAGAGAACAATACAAAGAGTCAATGAAACAAAGAGTTGGTTCTTTGAGAAAGTCAACAGAGTAGACAAACCATTATCCAAACTAACTAAAAGGCAGAGAGAGAATATTCAAATCAACAAAATCAGAAATAAGAATGGGGACATCACAACAAACACCAAAGGAATCCAGAGAATCATTAGGTCATACTTCAAAAATCTGTACTCCACAAAATTGTAAAACCTAAATGAAATGTCCAGCTTTCTGGACAGGTATCGCTTGCCAAAACTAAATCAAGATCAGATAAATGACCCAAATAGACCCTAACCCAAAAGGAAATAGAAGTAGCTATTACAAGGTTCTCAAGAAAAAAAAAAAAGAAACACAGGGCCAGATAGATGACTTCAATGCAGAATTCTACCAGATTTTCAAAGAACTAATATCAATACACCTCAAATTGTTCCACAATATAGGAACAGAAAGAACATTGCCAAACTCTTTTTATAAGGCTACAGTCGTCCTGATACTCAAGCCACCAAAGAGGCAACAAAGATAAGAGAATTACAGACCAATCTCCCTCTTGAACACTGATATAAAAATACTCAATAAAATACTAGCAAACCAAATTCATGAACATATCAAAAACAAATCATCCACCATGTCAAGTAGGCTTCATCCCAGACTTGCAGGGATGATTCATAATACAAAAAATTATCAATATTATACATCATGTATACAACCTGAAAGGAAAAAGCCTTTGACAAAATCCAAAACTCCTTCATGATAAAAGTCCTAGAGAGATAAGAAATAAAGAAAAAATACCAACACATAATAAAGGCAATTTACAGCAAGCCAGCAGCCAACATCAAACTAAATAAAGAGAAATTCAAAGCAATCCTATCAAAATCAGAAAAAAAAATAAAAACTAGCCACTCTCACCATACCTATTCAATATAGTTCTTGGAGTTTTAGCTAGAGCAATAAGACAAAAAAAAGAGATCAAAAGCTTACAAATTGGAAAGGAAGAAGTCAAACTATCTCTATTTGCAGATGATATGATGGTATACATACGTGACCCCCAAAATTCTACCAGGGAACTCCTACAGCTGGTAAACACCTTCAGCAAGGTAGCAGACTATAAGATCAACTCAAAAAAATCAATAACCCTCCTATACACAAATGATAAAATAGCTATAAAAAAGAATCGGGGAAACATCACCTTTTACAATAGCTGCAAAAAGCATCAGCTATCTTGGGGTAATTCTAACCAAAGAAGTGACAGAACATTAAGTCATTGTAGAAAAAACTTAAAAAAAAAATATTTTAGAAAATAAAAAGATCTCCCATGTTCTTGGATAGGGAATGTCAACATATCTCACCCAAAGCAATCTACAGATTCAATGCAATTCCCATCAAAACCCTAACACAACTCTTCACAGACCTGGAAAGAAAAATACTCAAATTCATATGACAAAATAAAAAATGCAGGATTGACAGAAAAAATCTTGTTCAAAAATCTTGAACATCAGGAGTTATCACCATCCAAGACTTGAAGCTATACTATAGAGCTAATAAAAACAGCTTGGTAATGGCATAAAAACAGACTTGTGGGTCAATGGAATCGAATCAAAGACCCTGACCTTAATGCACACACCTATGAATATCTGATTTTTCAGAAAGAGGCCAAAAATATTCAATGGGGGAAAAAAGATAGCATTTTCAACAAATGGTGCTAGCATAACTAGATGGTAGTATGTAGAAGAATGCAAAAAGATTCATATCTATCACTCTGCACAAAACTCAAGTCCAAGTTGGTCAAAGGCTCCAACATAAGTACAGTTACACTGAACATAATGGAAAAGAAAGTGGGAAATATCCTTGAATGCACTAGCACAGGAAACCACTTCCTAAATATAACACCAGTAGCACAGATGCTAAGAACAACAATCAATAAGTGGGACCTCCTGAAACTGAGTTGTTTCTATAAGGCAAAGGACACAGTCAATAACACAAAAGACAGCCTACAGAATGGGAAAGGATCTGCACCAGCCTACATCTGACAGAGAACTGATATCTAAAATATATACTAAATTCAAGAAACTGGAGACTAAAAACCCAAATAATCTAATTTAAAAATGGGTTCAGAGCTAAAAAGGGAATTCTTAACAGAAAAATTACAAATAGCAAAAACACACTGTAAGAGTTGCTCAACATCTTCAGAGAAAGGCAAATCAAAATAACTCTGAGATACCACCTTACACCTGTCAGAATGGGTAAGATCAAAAACAGCCTATGCTGGAGGGGATGCGGAACAAGGGGAACACTCCTCCATTGTTGGTAGGAGTGTAAACTTGTACACGTTGTAAATCAATATGGTGGTTCCTCTGAAAATTGGGAATCGATCTACCCAGTGATCCAGCAATACCACTCTTGGGTATATACCCAAAAGATGCACATTTTTACTACAAGGCAATCAGCTCAACTATGTTCATAGCAGCATTATTTGTAATGAACTTGGAAACAACCTAAATGCCCCTCAAATGAAGAATGGATTAACAAACTGTGCTACATCTACACAATGGAATACTACTCAGTAGAAAAAAATACAATGACATCCAAATTTGCAGGCAAATGGATGGATCTGGAGAGAATTATCCTGAGTGAGGTAACACAGACTCAGAAAGATAGACGTGGTATGTACACTCAAAAGTGGATTTTAGACATGAAGCAAGGGATAAGCAGGTTACAATCCACAAACCCTGAGCAGCTTGGCAACAGGAGGAACATAAGAAAGACTATCATGGATCCTCCTGCAAAGGATCATCTCCTGAGTAAATTTGGATCTTATGGAGGATCAAATAAGGGAAGGTGGGAAGAGATCATGAGAGAATGAGATGGTTGGGTGGAAGGAGTAACAGAGAGAGAAAAGAAATAGATATCTCAATAGAGGGAGTCATTGTGGGGTTAGAAAGAAGCTTGGTGCTAGGGAAACATCCGAGAACCCACAATGTGGCCCAGGCTAGGACTCCAAGCAATAGTAGAGAGGGCGCCCAAACAGAACTTCCCCTATATCAAATGAATGATCATCCTAATTGTCATTATAGAACCTTCATCCAGCAACTGATCAAGGCAGAAGCAGAGATCCATAGCTAAGCACCATGTCAAGTTCCCATTCCAAATTCTTTCCTGAAGAGAGAGGAGAGAGTATATGAGCAAAGGGATCAGGATCATGAAGAGGAGACCCACAGAGATGGCTGTTCCAAGCTACTGGGAGCTCACTGACTCAGAAACAATCACCTTAGAACCTTCATGGAAAGGAACTAAACCCTCCAACAAAGACGACAGTCGAATAGGGTGGGAAGTTTGTGTAGTCTCTTGCAGCGAGACTGGAGTTTATTCCTGGTGCATGGGTTGACATCTCAGAGCCCATTCCCTGCAGAGAAACACCTACTCAAGACAGGGAGGTGAGAGACTCAGACCTACTTCAGCTGCATATGCCAAACCGAGCTGACTCACCCTGGGATTCCTTGCCTTCCCTGGGGAAGGATGCGATGCGGGAAGCAGGTGGGAGAGGAGGTAGAGGGAGGACTGGGAGGAGAGGAGGAAGGGAGAGCAGTGGAGTGTACGAGAAAAAACTTTTTAAATAAAAAAATTACAAAAAAAAAACTGAAAAAAAAGAGCTTGCCATGACTCTCAGAAGACACACTGAGCTTTGAATTTTTCAAGAGTGCTGATACTGTGACAGACCATGGAACTTTTTATGTTGGACTAAGTGAATTTTGCATCATGAAAAGTCCACACACCTATGGAAGTCAGGGAGTGGAATGTGGTGGTTTGAATAAAAGTAGCCCCAAAGGCCTATAGGAAATGGCACCACCAGAAGTGGTGGCCCTTTTGGAGTAGCTGTGACTTTGCTGGAGAAAGTGCTTTTCTAAAGGGTGGCTTTTGTGGCCTGAAAAGCTTAGACCAGTTTCCTGCCCTCTGTTTGTGGTTGGGGGTAGGACTCCCAGCTCTTTCTCCAGCAGCATGTCTGCCTGCATGCCCCCCAGGTTCCTGCAAACATCCTGGAATAAACCTCTGAAATGTAAGTCATCCCCAATTAAACATTTTCCTTCTTAATAGTTCCCATTTTGAACCTGGAAAGATGGTTCAGTGGTTAAGAGCTTGACTGCTCTTTCAAAGGACCGGGTTCAATTCCCAGCACCCACATGTCAGCTCACAACTGTTTTTAACCCTAGTTTCAGGGTATCTGATACCCTCACACTGATGCATATAAAATAAAATTTTAAAAGAACCTGTTTAAAAAGTAAAAGCAAAAACCAAAAAGAAAGAAAAAATACATAGCCAAGCAGTGGTGGTGCCCATCTTTAGCCCCAGCACTCGGGAGGGAGAGGCAGGCAGATCCCTGTGAGTTTCCAGGCCAACCTGACCTACAGAGTAAGTTCCAGGACAGCCAGAACTACACAGAGAAACTCTCTCTCTCAAGAAAACAAAAAAGAAAGAGTTGATATTTTAATGGTGTTTCTTCACAGGAAAAAAAAAAAAGACACTTGTCAGAAGAAAACCTTCCCAAGGTGACATTGTTCACAAAATTAAATGGGGTATTAAGAGACTTCAATACCCCACTCTTATCAATAGACAGATCATCCACACAAAAATTAAACAGAAAAATACTTTGACCTAACAAATGTTACAAAATAAATGAGTCTAATACATATTTATACAAAATTTCACCCAAACAAAAAAATAATTCTTCTCTACATGTCATGGAACTTTCCCTAAAATTGACCACAAACTCAGACACAAATCAAGTCCCAACAAGAAAATTAAAATAACCACCTACATTCTATTAGACCACCATGGATATAAGCTAGAGAACTTACTAACTAAATAAAAAATGTACCAACAGAGAGAGAAAAAAAGAAGCAAGGAAGAGAGAGGGTGAAAGGGGGGATGAATAGAGGAAGAAAATGAAAAGAGAATGAGGGGGAGAAAAAATAAAAAAGAGAAAGAGAAACATTAAAAAGCTTTCTAGATTTCAAAGAAAGGGAATACAAAGCATACCCAAAATATTACAATGAAAGAGTTGCTAAGAGAAATATCCACAGCAATAAGAACCTTCCATAGAAGCATCTTAACAGAAAATCTGAAAGCTATAAAACGTGATAACACCCAAGAAGGTAAAGTGTAGAAATTAATAAGGAGCCCTTATTATCTTCCCTGGGTGATGGGCAGATGCTGAAGGTTCATAATTCAGATCAATAGAAATGTTTTAGCATGTGAGTTCCGCTCGTTCCTGACAAAGACCACTGACTGTGCATATAGTACATGCTTATGGGACACTTTCTGTTGGAACATGACATGCCATGTGCATATTACACATAGCTTCATCGGTGAACCCTATAAGAAACACTGCCAAGATAGCCTAAGCTAAATGTCATGGGAAACGGGACTTCATACCATGATTGCCTCCTTTCATTAGCCCACATCTCAGCCTTCTGGCTGCTGTTGGTCTCCTGACATTGTTCCATCCAACCCCACCTTTTAGCTGGGTATCGGACCTTCCCATTGGCTGCTGCCTGATTTATGACATCATTCTCCCTCCAACCCTGCCACCACCTGGTAGAATCTTGAAGTTTCCATGGTGATGCCTGTAAACAAATTTGGATCATCACAGGTCAACTGTGACCAGTGAGTAGTGAGTGCTGTCTGACACTGGACAGACATACTGGCCACTGATCAGATAAGGATGACCAATCATCTTGCTCTATTGTACTGTGGATTGCTCATATTCTCCTCCTGACTATGTCAGGTAAGGAAAGAAACTGTGAACTGTTTCTTTTTATCATATCTTCCCTTATTTTTACTACATCTTTTAAATCCTTGGATAGTGGGGATACTATTGATGTTGATATAAATATCTCCAGTTGAATGTCACTTTGAGCTTTGGTTCTCACTAGGGGATATAAAATAAAAAGAAGGCAAACTCCACAAATGACCTGGGAGGTAAAGAAAGGTAGTTTGGAACTGAATATTATAGAAAATGACAGTTTTTAAATGGAAGGCACAAGACACTATCATATCTCAAAGCCATTTTAAAGCAACCACATAATATTTAGATTAGTCTGGAAAACATTCCTTGTCAAATATAGAAAACAATATCCCACTCTTGTTCCTGGCTCTTAAAATCTGTCTAGCCTGTCTTCCACAGAGTTCCTTATGTCGTGGGTGCAATGGTTGTGTTGAGAGTTAGCAGCAGGGCTGGGCACTCCACAGTCACTTCTCTAAACAACAACAGACATGCCCATATGTGAGGGAAATTCTGTAAGGATTCCCCAATTACAAGAGTTACAAGAAATTAGTTACTAAGAAACTATTAATTTAAGAAAGAATTTAACCAACTATTAAATTTAGAAGCTATCTTATTTAGAGCTGAATCCCATAATACAACAGTAATCCCATTTAGAAACTGTCTTATTTAGAGCTAAAACCCATAATACAATAGAAATTCCAAAATTTCACATTAAACATAGGCAAGCAAGATGAAATGTTATTAGCAGGCAGAGGCAGAACTATCTGTGTGATTTCAAAGCCAGACTGATCTAGGTAGACAGATCCTATCTTTCTTCATAGAGTAATATCTGCACAGAACAGGGCAAAGGCACTGAGACACAAGATCTTGTATAAGGTTCTCCTACATCTAAACACTCTGTACTAGGACACAGTTGTGAGTCAGTGTCACAGAAAGTATAAGAATAAGACAAAGCAGGGCCAGGAAGGGCAGTATTTAGATCAGAGCAAGGGTTACAGAAAAGCAACTAGGGATTCCATGCCTACACAGGAAAAGCAGGCAGCTCATCAAATGAATATAATTCTATCCAGTATCAAGAATGATTCTGAACCGTTTTGTTTGGGATATGTGAGGGAACCTAGGTCTTAGACTCTCCCAGACAGTACAAACTTGAGGTAACACAGTTCCTCCAAAAAAAAAAAAAAAAAGCTTCCATCTTACCATTTTCCACTGTCCTCTTGCTCTCTACAGAAAATTTCCAAAGTGAATCTTTTCTCGGTACAGAATGTACTCTTCAGCCTTCTGTGCCTGTGCTGAGGAATGGCACACCCTCAGCAGAAAGTACATGCAACTTCTCCAGGGTCTCTACCCCAACTGTGAGTTCAGCATGGCTCCTGCCAGCAGACTCCAGCACCTGTGGCCAGCAGCTCACGGACAGTGTCTACCTTTACCAACAAGCTGGCACAACCATGATGCCTGGGCTGACTAACCAGAGCCAGATCTACACCTCGGCACTCTCCTATCCAGATGTTCTCCAGTGGAATCTCACAGGAAGCACTGACTGGAGAGAAGCTGCATTCCCGGACTTCACTGTAACTATCATTGACCAGAATAACACACTGTCTTCCCTGTCTATGACAAGCCAGTGTGATAATACTTTAGATCCCAATGCCATACTCCCTTTCTATCCAACAATCTCTGCAGGCCTTGTCCAGGCCACATCATCACAGGTACCAAATCAAGGATACAGCCTGGCACCTTCCTACCAAGAGAGCAGCCAGGTCTATTACTACGACCTCAACAACCTGGGCCCTCTGATGGCGGGAGATCTTGGGCAGTGCCTGCAGGCCTGTGGCTCTGTGTCCTACCCTGGGAGTCTGGCCTCTGCCCTGCAACCAGAAATGGTGATGATGCTAAAGGAGATTCAGCCAACAAATGTCCAAACACCACTCTCAGCCTCTGCCGTCTACTATTCCACATCTGCTCAAGCCATACCAGACACCAGTCTTCAAGGTGAGTAAAGCCAGGAGGTTAAGAGGTGAAATCAGCACTCAAAGGAAGCACAGCTCTACATTTCACTGGTGGGCAGTCCATAGAGAGGAGAATGTGCATCCTGATAGGTCAGGTTTCCCTCTGGTATACCATACCCATCTTCAGTCTCTAATGACAGAGAATGAGGGCAATGAGTGGCATCTATCCTTCATTAAGATATGTCCAAAGAGCACCCTACAGGAACTGCCCAAGCAAATCAGTCCCATTCACCAACACATCGCAATCACCTCCTTCCTAATCTATTGCCCAGGGCTCTAAATCTGACTCCCAGAACATTGCAACTTTGAATCTATCATGAAGGAATTATCACTACAACATTGCAAGTGCTGGTTATACCATTCTCTTACAAATATAAGTACACTGAAAGTCCAGTATAACCTCTGTATAATTGCTGAGGTGAGCAAAGCTCTCTCTCTCTCTCTCTCTCTCTCTCTCTCTCTCTCTCTCTCTCTCTCTCTCTCTCTCTCTCTCTCTCTCTCTCTCTCTCTCTCTCCTTTCTATCACTGTAATTTTTCAAAATGATCCATGGCTATGAACATTAGGACGTTTTCTTTACTAAACAGTCACATACTTCAAATCACTAATAACAAGACTGTGAAATGTGGAGCTGAAGAACATCCTGGGTTGTTGAAATGCTTGCCTTACAGGAGTGAGAAACTGGGTTTGGATACCTAAACCCACATAAAAAAAAAAATCCAAGCTACTGCAGCATATGATTAATGCCATAAACTGAAAGAAGTTGACAGAGAGGGGTAAGTTCTTGAAAATTATAAACCATACAACCTGCCTAATAGCAAACTTCCAAGGAAATGAGGGTGTGCGTTCAAAGAAGGTGGCAAGGGAGGACCACACACAAAGGGAAATCTATAACTGCCCCATGATCACTATGCATGCACACGCCACACAGATATAAAGGAACACACAAACGTGAGAAAACATGACATTGCACGGTCACAACAAAAAACTGAGTAATTACTCCGTGTCTCCAAATGGAGGTGCTGCACTTGCTACTGAAGCAGAGATTACAGGAATGCCTGGCCCACTGCTGCACCAGTCTGAGTGCTGAGGTTCACCGAAAGGAGGAGGGAAGCATCCCACATACCAGGCACTGACTTCTTCCTTGACTCTTTTTCAGGGGTGGAAATGGAAACCTCCCTGGGATTGACACCTTCAGGCCAGACACTCTGTCTGGTGCAGAGTCCAGACCTCTGCAATGCCTGCACCCAGGATGTCCAGATGAAGACACCACCTGATGATGGGGACAGGTCATTAACTGCCCTTATTGACAGGCCTCTAGAACTTTTGGCCTTGCCTCCAGCTCCAACTCTAGAGCAAACAGAGAATAATAACTTGGATGAGATTATTGGAGAGCAATCAACACCTCTGAATGTCTATGAGGGCACAAAAGAAAACCAAGATGTATCACTACTCCCTTTAGCCCATACCAACATGCAGCAGCCCCTGAACTACACTGGTGCTGAGAGCCTAATGCAGAAGCTTGCTCCTGACAGTATCACCTTGGGAAGCAGCAGCATTGGTCAGGAAGAGACAGGGGATGTACAGAGTGTGATGGATTCCAGCATGGATTTTGCAGACATGACTACACTGGTGGCAGATATTCACCTTCCCAAACTGTTCGATTCTCTCACTGAACTAAACCAATTCCAAGATGACAGAGCCACTCAATCCAAAGACATCAGGAATGATCAGGACCAGGAAAGTTCCAGAGTCATCAGTGTACCCTCAGACCAAGTGAGAATTAATGACCAGAATGCCTCTGAGCTGCTTGATGGAGCCCTTCAGGTCAGAATCCAGGACCTGGAAGTGGGAGAAGAAGCTGTGGGCAGTGTTGGGGACAGAGAAGTAGCTATTGACAACCTGGCCAAGCACATGGAGAGCAAAGATCAGAAAGTCACATCCAGCAGGCCCAGCATAGCCAAAGCCCTTGTACAAGACAAGACTAAAAAAAGCAGAGAAAACAACTCTAAGAAAACAGAGGAGCTGAAGCGGTTCAGGACCAGAGTCAAAGCAGAAGAGAGGCCTACTATTCCAAAGACAAAGAGGAAGAAGAATCCACCTGAGCTCAGCCATGACAGTTTTAAAAAGCCTCGAACTCACCTTGGCATGCACATGCTGGAGTCTGTGCAGGTCTTTCACCCACTGGGGAAGAAGAGTGATAAGAAAACTGGCATCTCCTCCTCCAGGGTTCTGCAAAACGTAAGCAGCAACAAAGATTCCAGGCCAGGCCCAGCCCCCTCATCACTGTTGGATATGCCACATGAGGGCCGAGGCCCTGATAAAACCCTGGCCAAGATTCTAAGACCAGAGAGCAGTGCTCACAAGGAGTGTCCATCTCCATCCCAGTATGAGCTTCCCCCACCTGGGAAGGTCAAGTTAGTGCCTCTGCCTTTCCCAGCCCTGAACAAGCCTCAAGCTAGACCTGTTTCTAGAAAGCCTCTCTCCCTAGCTTCACACAGGCCCACTGCAACTTGCTCTGTGATGCCTCATTCCCACTCAGCTCAGCCTACCACACTGAAGCCATCCCAAATGGCTCCTGCCAGCACATCTTTGATGGCTTCTGACAAGCTTGTTTTACCCATTGCCACCAGTGCCACACGACCTAACCTAAACAACACCATCCAGTCTTGCACTGGGCCTCAACCAGCTGCTTCTAGGCCTGCACCCTACAGAGCATCATCTCACACTTCACTTCAGAGGGAGCTTGTTTCTGCTTCCAGGAACAAGGCTCCATCACCTCCCAAACTTCAAACCCAATATCTGCTGCAAGACTTCAGCCGCCAACCAATTCCATGGAGGAAAGTTGACATTCCAGGGCCAGTCATCTCTCAGCCCATCACAGAAGAGCAGAGGCCAGAGAGGGAGGCCATGAAGAGGAGGGCTCAGCAGGAGAGAGAGAATGCTGCCAAGTACACATCTCTGGGTAAACTGCAGCTTTTCCTTCAGAGAGAGAAGGATATGGAAATTTCTCGACATTATGGCTATGCAATGTAAGACCTGGCCAGGTTTGGAGCAAAGTGCTTTTCAATGTGGACAGGAAGAGGTATAAATACCAATACACATGTAAACATGGGGTTAAAGACTGAAATGAATGTATAGATACATAGGCACAAATGTAGGAATACAGATGACTATGTAGATATAGATGGATATACAAATTATTTATATTCACATATATTTGAGTACTTAGTAAAACTCCCTAAAAAGACTTTAGTCTGTTATTTCATTTGTGAGTAATATGTCTTTGAATCTTTCTTAATACTGATAATTTAATATTTACATTTTCTAAGTATGATATACTCTATATAAAATAAAGCTCACAAAATACTTGATATCAAATCAATTAATAAAGTGCTATAGTTGTATTAAAATTATTCTTCTTGAGTTTTTCATTCACTGGATATGGTATGTCTTGAAGCACATACTGCATATTGAACAGACCTCCTAAGTTACCATAGTCTGTCATTTTCTCACTTCTCCCCACAGTGCTTAAGTCATAATTTTTCTGCTACAGAGCTTTGCTTCTAATTTCATGAAACATACAGGATTTCATTTATATAAATATAATCTAGGAACCTCATATGAGGGAAAACATGGACAGTTTACTGAGCCTGCTTAATTTATATGATAATCTCCAATGAATTATTTCCTGCATAAAACATTTCATTCACTTTATGAGTAAATAACCTTCCATTGTGTTAACATCTCCCATTTATACCTTTCCCTGTTGCTGACACGGGATAATGTAGCCTCTCTGGACTACTGCAACAACCATTTTTAGTGTAATCTGAATACATGAAAAATTAGCCATGAGGAATTTTTCTTAACTAAATCATTTGAAGTAGAAATATACAACTTTAATCCAGATATTTTAAAGATTTATTTATGTATTATATATACAGTATCCTGCCTACATACCAGAAGAGGGCACCAGATCAAATTATAGATAGTTGTGAGCCATAATGTGGTTTGCTGAGAATTAAACTCAGGACCTCTGGAAGAGCAGCCAGTCCTCTTAATCTGAGCCATCTATCGCACCTCCAAATTCAGATCTTTTGAAATAGAAAGATCTGCCTTTAATCTGGGCCAAGCCTTCTGGTGGCAGTCTATATAAAGGACATGGAAGAAGAAAGCTCTTTGCTCTTTGCTCTTTGCTCTTTGCTTGCTTGCCCTTGCTTTTGCTAACATGTGAATTCCTTCCCTGGCATTAGACCTACTTCTTTGGGATTTCAGTTGAGATATCCAACCTATATCAGGGACTGAACAACTGTTTTACTCTTAGACTTTCTGTTGGGAGGTAGTCATTGTTAGGCTATGTAGACCATAGCCTTTAAGACACACTGATAGATATGCTGTCAAGAGAGAGAAAGAGAGAGTCTATTAGTTCTATTCTTCTAGAGAATGCTGACTAGTACAAGTATGCTGCATCTAATATAACTGCAAGTATGTCTGTAATATAATGAATTGAAATCCTGTTTGTAAATATCCAAGTGGTATAAGTGGTTCATGTGGCAGATTCATGTTTACTATTTTGAACAATCTGTTGTGATTCTGGGGTGTGGTAATTCTAGCAAAATGCACACATGAACACTCTTACAGCTAAATAGAAAGTCCATATTTCTAGCCAGCAGGTGCATGAGAAACTTAATTTGCACCTCTTTGATGAGGTTGAACATTGTGTGTGTGTGTGTGTGTGTGTGTGTGTGTGTGTGTGTGTGTGTGTGTGTGGTAAGATTCAGGTCTTATTGAGGGAAACCTAGAGGTGTAGTGTTGTGGGATTCAGGTGTCAGCTGATAAGGTCAAAAGACACTTATACAGGGTACCGGGCCCCTGAAGGGGGTGGGGAAAGCCCATTGAAAAGGGGCTTCTGGAACACGAGACGCTCTCTTCCTGGTTCCTGGATGTTGGAGACAGGATCGGATTCCATCGTCCGTCCATCACTCATCCACCATTCCAGACTCCAGTCCCTGTTCAGGTGCTACTGTAATCTGTTACCTATACCGTGAGTGTTGGTTTATATTTTAATAAATATCTCTCTGGTATTGGTGCCTTCTAAGTAAACTCCGCCTACAGTGTAGCTTTAGGGTCTCAGGACCCTGGATAGGGTGTGGCCATCCCCACTGAGGACCCATTGGCATGCTGCCTGCCCTTCCTGTTTGTTCTTGCATTCTCAAGGAGAGGATTGGCACTGTTACTTGTGTGCAATAGTTCAACTCTCCGAGGATTGCCTTAAGCTTCAATTTTGTATCAGTGAGTGTTTCTATAAACCCCCTAATAAATATTAATACTTCATATAATCAATTGCCAGTAAATAATTCTTACAAAATCTGGTGTCAACTTGGGTTTCTGGATGTCAGTGCTAGGCCAGGCTTAGCCTCAACACACACCGGAGACCAAGGGCCACTCATGTGATCCTAAGAAGATTTAGTTTTAAAGCCTACCTGTCCCAAGATATATTAGAATCCAAACTTCAGCTGCTTTTAAAAGGGGATATTTTCTGTCCAGTAGAGCAGGTTTGGAATACTGTGCCTTACCATTGTATTTCCCACTTCCCACTGCCACCTGTAGCTTCTCAACAGCATGTGTCTTGGTGATGTTGAGCCCCATCCAATCTCTCACAGCTTTCCCAAGGCCAATCAAGTGTCTGTCAGAAAGGACACGGCTGATATCAGTGTGTCTTTTAATGTGTATTTGTAGTAAATTGTTCTGCTTTTTTAAGAAATTGCCTCTTGTAAGGTTATCTTCATAGAAGGCCAAATTTGAAAATTTGAGTTCCATGCCTTGACTACTTTGAGTGATGCCTGCGACATCTGCTGACCAAACATCTCCATTACATCTAGTCTGAGGTAAATAATTCTTCATATATAACATATATATAATTTTATAATAATAATTTCTCCAACAATGGCAGACAATACAAATTCCTAGGAATTTAGAATTTTTTTACTGTTATTATCAAGAACAACTTGCATAATTATATTTTTGAGAGCTTGATGCTCTCAGTCCTGTTACTTCTTGGCTTGATTTTATGTTTTATCTCAAAAAAAATGGTCTAAATATGAAACTATAATTGGCCTGATGGAAGATTTGAATAAAAAATTGCTCCCTGAAATGCATGGTATGGAATCTACCAATGATAAATTGGCATGCAAAGTTAATTTCCTGGAAATTGGTAACAACAAACTTTCAGATAGATCTTCCTCCTAGGACACAAATATTAGGACCTTATAAGTAAAGCATAGATCTGTAGAACTTTATGTTAATGATGAAAATAAGAAACATTAATTCCATGGAATCATTAGAAAGATTGGCTATTCAAAAGATTCAGACCCTAGAGAAACTGGTGGTTCCTAAATTTCAACAATGGGAAGACCATGTTGCTATAATTGAGAAGGATATTAAGGCACAATCAACCCATAACAGTCCAGAACAATCATCACTGAGATCTTATGGTGATGAGGATGATTTGTCTAAAGTAGTGAACATGAAGGGTATTCATTTATCATGTCCTATGATCTACTCAGTTACCATTCAGAGAAAGCATAAATAAAATGAATTTCCATATTTCATGAAATACAACTATGAGTCTATCTATATGAAAGATATAAAGGACATCAAGGAAGCCATGGAGTCCACTCTACATATGTAAATCAAATACTAAATGCATTGTCCACAAAAATAGAATAACTCCTAATGATTGGATGTAGTTAACAGCTGCTGTATTGTACTATAGCCAACATTTACAATGGAGAAATTGGCTGAGGGAAGAGGCTAGGGCCATAGAAATTTGTGATAAAGTCAGGGACTTTGACATTTCTCAATACCAAATCCTTGGTGAAGGCTTGTTTGCTGATGTGAAGATTCAGACTACTTATGATGGACATACATTGCTATTATGACAAATTACTTCTTTGAATGCTTAGGGAAAGATTTTATACTTTATACCCAGGACAGTAAATTGAGCCTTATACTAAAGTCAGGCAAGGCTTAAAAAAAAACCTTATACTGACTTTCTGTAGAAATTAACCAAGGCAATACAAAGAGCAGTTTCAGATCCAGAAGTTTCTTTGACTTTTGACCATGCTAATTTGGAATGCAAGAGAATGCTTATGCTGCTAAAGATCAGATATGCACCCATAGAGGAATGGATTCAGTATGCAATCAATGCTGATTCTCTCCATTATGATGAAGAGAATTGGGTAAGTCAAGCCATTTCCACTGTTAGGGTAAGAAATAGAGGTGTCTGTAGTAGAAGGTTTCTGTTCAGTACTTTCGGACCTAACCTCAAGGTCTAGGCCCACAGACCCACAGACCCACAGAGACACACAGATGCTTTCATCAGTTTTCAGCTGATCAGCCTCAGGCCCAGGCATATTACTTGCTAGCTCTCTACCCTTCATCTAACCCATGTCTCTTGTTCAGCCATGCGGCTCGGTACCTTTCTTTAGAGCTGCATGGTTGTCCCCTGCTTCATGCGGCTTCTCTCTGATGCTCCACTCCGGCGTTCTGTTCTCAGAGATTTTCTTAGTCTGGTAGCCCCACCTTCACTTCCTGCCTGCCTTTGGCCTATCAGTGCTTTTTATTAAACCAGTGGGTGGGGCAATTATTTACTATGAAACAACACAATACCCCTACAGGTGTCAAATGCTTTAATTGTGGTAAACCAGGCTATATAAAAAGAAGTTGTATGCAAGGCATTCCTAGAACTATTGTTCCTTCTAGGAATGACTGAAACAGAAAGTCCCTGCTTTCTGGATTATGCAGAAGATATGGCAAAAGCTAATATTGGACCAATGAGTGTAGATCTACAAGAAACAAGCAAGGCAACCCTTTACCATTGGGAAAAACATTTTGGGGTCTCATGGAAGGCCCACAAAACACAGGTCTCAAAATCAAAGATGGTTCAATCATATCCAGTTGCAGTGGAGGAACAGCCTCCTCTGAACAATTAGAAAAGCCAAAGCCTAATGTAAAGAACCACACAGCATTGGACACTAGAACAACCTTAAAGGAGGAATCAAGGTTTCTAAGAAAAACCACAAAATAAATATTCTGGCGACTTCCATAAATGATCAAAAGCCAAAATTGAAAATAAGAATAGATAATATTTATATCCAAGGTTTAATTAACATGGAGGCAGATGTTTTGATCATAACCTCACAATCATGGCATCCAAAACAGCCTCTGAAGGAGATGTTCAGTTTCTAGGAACTGGAACTGTATCTCAAGTGAAACAAAGTGTAAGATGGCTTGAATGCATAGGCCAGAAAGGACAGAGAGGAAGGCTGGAGCAATAGATGGCTAATATAGCAGTGAATCTATGGGGTCATGACCTTCTATGACAATAAAATACTCAGATCAAAATCCCTCCAGGCTCAGATATAAACCATAGACTCAATTATGTTTCTGAAAACAATCTTTTAAGGTATTATTTTTTAAAAGTCACCAGCCATTCAGGTTGTAATAAAACATAGCCCAACTACTGACCCTTAAAAGACACCCTCAGTGCTACCTTTGAAATGGTTGGGAGAGAAGCCATATGGGGTTCAACAATGGCCCTTAACAAAGGAGAAACTGTAGGCCTTAGAACAGCTGGTACAGAAGCAATTACATGCTCAACATATTGAAGAATCAACCAGCCCTTGGAATTCTCCTGATGTGGCAATGTCTTTTTGTATGTTGTGAATATCAATCTTTAAATAAAGGAGCTGTTTTGGCCCTTGGCAAACACTGTAGCCAGAGACAGCATAGGTAGGAGAAGCAGGGCAGAGTCAGATGCCAAAAGAAGAAACATGTAAGGAAGACAGGTGAGCCATGGACCACATGGCAGGACAGATTAATAATAATAGGTTGAATTAAGATCAAAAAGCTAGCTAGCAATGCACCTAAGCCATGGGCCAAACAACATGAAGTTAATATAAATATTTAATGTTGGAGACTGAGGACTTGGTCCTTTTCATAAGCCTTGTGAAACCCAAGGCCATAAGTTTCCTGATGATAAGGTGTTTTCTCTGATTGCTAGAATAGCTCTTAGTAACTAATTGCCAGAATAGCCCTCAATAAAACCACAGAATATTTCTTGTCTGCTTTCCTGCCTTTCCAGAGTGGGTGGGACGGTGCTGAGCCCACAGACATGCCATTTACCCTTCCCCCACAGCTGCTATTTGCCATCCACTATCCCCCTCCTCACTCCCCTTCCCTGAAGAGTATATATGTTACAGCTTGCAGCTCAATAAACTGAGACCTTGACATGATCTAGATGGACTCTGTCCTTCTTTGCAAGCCTGGTCTCGTTTCTCTCTCACCCCCATTGGTTTCTTTCAGGAGGTACCCCCTCGATACCCACGAAATAACTAGTCACGCTGGTCTGGTTGTAGACAATTTAAATCATTTTAAAGGCCTAAGCAACTGCAGGAGGCTAAGAGGTCTGAGACAAGTCATCTATGGGTCTGGACCTCTGGCCAGAAAGGGTCAGAAACTTCATTGTAACAGATGGCATCTCTGGGTGGGCTAAATACCCACATAAAGCTTAAGAATATTTTTAAGACTCTAGAACACACAAACTAAGCCAAAACAGCTTTCAAATTATATATCTAAAATAAGTCATTATACAGAGATAGAATGACATCCAGGTCACATTCAAAATGACAACAAACTGGTGGCCAAAAGCATAAGCTACAACCAAGACAATTCTAAAGTCTCACAAGAGACTCAATAACATATAACTGATTTAAAGTTTCTGTTTATATTAAATTAAAAAAACAAAGTCAAAGACACTTTCTTAATAACATTTTCTTAGGCTGCTATTTGCTGGTGGAAAACAGATGTGGCCCCTCTAAGAAAAACTTCCTGATTCAGCTTTTTCTATAATAACTATATAGCTCTCTAAAAAAGTGCTAACATTATAAAGCTCTTCTAACTAAAAATTGATTAAAAATTCACAATAAAACAAATTCAAATAAAAAACTATAAACAAATTACAATATATAAAAATATACATAAGCTTCAAAAAATAAAATAAAATAAATTTCTAAAAAAATAAAATAAAATAATAAAACTATAAGCCACATAAAAAATAAAAAAAATGAACACCGAGTCTAAATTATAGTTATTATGTTTTCTTTTAATTTTTTAACTGTTATAAACTAACTACAAAAAAAAATTAATTACAAAGGCTACTAAGTTAAACAAAAATACATATTTTAAAAATATCTTAACTTTAAAATTTAAGTCTAAAAATATATTACTTTTAAAAATGTTCTGTTTTTGTTTCCACAAAAAATAAAATCCTATAGATTACTTCCAGGCTCTTATAGCTTCATAAACCAAGACCAACTAAAAATTCTCTAATAAAAAGAGATAGTCACATCAGCTTCAAAGATACAGACTAAGATGATCCAGTCCCCAAAACCTATAAGATTGCCAATGCCCCTTAATCAACAAAAAATAATTAAAAACTACACCCAAATTCCCAAAATATTGTTAGTGTTTGTTTTCATTATAAATAATTAATAGTCATAGTTACTCCCTTTCTAAAAAAAGATGATATATGAATGACTTTTAAAAATGATTGTTGAATTTACTTTAAAAATCCGCTGTCAAAATATTTTAAAAACTTAGACTTTTCTAGACTGTAAAACAAGTCTGCTCCTGGCAGCACCAATCTACTTCAAGAGAAAAATGGGCATAAAAAAAAAACCCTCGATATAAAGTCTACTTTCTTTTTGGCAATGGTTAGCCACTAGACAAAAGCCTGCTCTTTTATTGACCACATGACAATATGTTATTTAAACCAGACATAAAAATTCCATTAAAAATAACATCTAAACTTTAACAAAACAAGCCTAGATAGTCTTTCAGGCTCCTGTTTTGCAGAAAAAACTGCCAAAAATTCTTCAAAAAACACACATACAAAAAAATATTGATAAACTATGCCAAAATCAACAAAACATTCTTTCAGATTTCCTGCTTCACTAAAATAAAAAAAGACTCTAGGCCTATAGGCTAAAAAGATAAATGCCCCAACTTTATAAAAAATAAGTAAATAAACATACAAAAAAAAAAAAAACTTTAGGTGACTGTCCGGGCAGACAGGTGTAATCTCTGACATTTCTGAATTTTAAAAGTTGCTGTGGTCTTTAATGTAGTTAAAGATTAAATACTTATAGTTTTTCTTAATTATTTTAAAAGATAGATATAAAACTTTAAATTCACAAAGATAAAATAAATAATAAAATATTTTAATTTTACTAAATAGACTAGATATTATAACTATAATTCTTGCTTAATAGCTATTTTGATAAATAATTTTACTATGTTAAAATTAAAACCTTCCCTTTTGATTAGACAGAAACGGGGAGACAATGTGGTAATGTCTGTCTGTATGTTGTGAATATCAATCTTTAAATAAAGAAGCTGTTTTTGGCCCTTGGCGAACACCGTAGCCAGAGACAACATAGGTAGGAGAAGCAAGTTGGAGTCAGAGACAGATTGAGCCAGACGCCAAAAGAAGAAACATATAATGAAGATAGGTGAGCCATGGGCCACGTGGCAGGACACATTAATAAAAACAGATTGAGTTAAGATTAAAAAAAAAAAAAAGCTAGCTAGCAATATGCCTAAGCCATGGGCTAAACAACATGAAGTTAATATAAATATTTAAATCATTTTAAGGGCCTAAGCAACAGTGGGCAGCTAAGAGGTCTGAGACAAGTCTGTGGGTCTGGGCCTCTGGCCAGAAAGGGTCAGAAACTTCATTGTAATATTCTCCTGTATTTGTGATCAAAATGAAATGTAGAAAATGGAGAATGGTGACAGATCTAAGAGCAATAAAGGAGGTGATTAAGCCAATGGGCTCTTTACAGTCTAGAATTCCTCTACCTTCCCTGTTACCTAAGGGATGGCCTATTATAGTTATTGATTTAAAAGACTTTCTTTACAATACATCTACCAGAACAGGACAAGGAAAAATTTGCTTTTATGATGACAACTATAATAATTCTCAGCCTGTAAAGAGATATCAATGGAGGGTTCTCCCACAAGCAATGTTAAGTAGTCCACATTATGCCAATATTTTGTAAAACAACCACTAGAAGTGATACACAAATAATTGCTACAATCTATCATTTACCATTATATAGATGATATCTTATTGGCTGACTCAAACATAGATACATTATAAAAAATGTTTGAAGAAGGAAAATTTTGCCTGATTGAGAATTACAAATTGCTCCTGAAAAAAATATGAAGAGAAGATTCTATTAATTATTTAGGACATAAAATAAGCCTACAAAAAAATTAGACTCCAAAAGGTACAACTCAGGGAAGATAGACTACAAACACTTAACAGTTTCCAAAGACTGCTAGGAGATATTTCTCATATACAATCCATAATCGGAATAAAAAAATCATGAACTAGTTAATTTATTCAAACCTTAGATGGTGATAAGGACTTAAATAGCCATAGATAATTTTCTGATGAAGTTGAGAATTAGCTTTAGTGGAAAAGAAATTACAAGAAGCACACATAAATCATGTGGATCCAGATCTCGATTGCATTCTGGTTATTTTACTCTCTAAGCATTCTCCTACAGGAGTTATAATGCAAAGGAAAAATATTATATTAGAATGGATATTTCTGCCACACAGTCCAAGGAAAAAAATTTAAGACATGTGGAAAAGATTTCTGATTTGATTTTTAAATAAAATTAAGACTTTGTCAGTTGATAGGAAAGGACCAGCAGAAATTGTTGTACCTTTAATTAATGAAGAAATTGATCAATTATGGGCATACAGTGAACCTTAGCAAAGAGCCTGCAGTAACTTTTGAGGAGAGATTAATAACAGATATCCCTATAGCAAAAGAATTCAATTTATAAAAGAAACTAACTGGATGCTTCCTCGTGTTATATGAGATAATCCTACTTTAGGAGCTTCTACATTTTATACTGATGCAAACAAATCAGGAAAAGTAGGTTACAAATCAGGAAAAGTAGGTTACAAATCAGGAAAAGTAGGTTACAAATAAGAAAACTTACGAAAAGTGGCTCAAATCCCTTATAATTCTGCCCAGAAGTCAGAATTATAAGCTATTATTATGATATTAATGGACTTTAAAGAACCTTTTAACATAGTAACTGGCTCTCAGTATGCATAAAGAGTTGTTTTACACATAGAAACTGCTGATTTCATTCCTGATGATACAAAATTAACCTCATTGTTTATACAACTACAGGATATAATTAGAAATAGAATTCACCCTATATATATAAAACACATATCAGATCCCACACAGATCTGCCAGATCCTATAGCACAAAGTAATGGTGAAAATGATCAGTTATTAATAGGAAACATGCTGGAAGCTATGTAAGTTCATAAGAGACATCATGTTAATGGCAAAGGATTAAAAAAGAGCTTTCCCATTACTTGGCACTGGACCAAGGAAATCATGAAGAAATGTCCTACTTTTTCTTTCTATAAGCAACCATCATTACCTGCTGGAAGCAGCGCTACAGGTATGCAAAGAAAAGAGATTTGGAAGATATATATATTTCATTTTGCAGAATTTGGAAAGATGAAATATTTGCATCATACCATTGACACTCAGGACTGCAATAGGCAACTTCCCTGAGTTCTGTAAAGGCTGATTCTGTAATCACACACCTTTTAGGAGTCATGGCCATTATGGTAATTCCTATTCAAATTAATAATAATAATACTCCAGCATATGTATCCCAAAGGATGAAGCAGATTTTTAAATATTATCATATAAAGCACATTATAGGTATACCATTCAATCCTACAGGACAAGCAGTTATGGAGAGATCTCATCTCACCTTAAAAGAGATGCTTCATAAACAAAAAAGGAGAAATTACATAATTCCTTACTGACCTTGAATTTTCTTAATGCTGATGAGAAAGGAACAACAACTGCAGAGAGACACTGGGTAATAGAGAAAACTTCTGAGATAAACCAGCCCATCTACTTTCAAGGATGTGCTGACCTCAGAATGGAAGCCGGGATATGTGCTTCAATAGGGAAGAGGTTTGTTTTTGTTTCCATGGGAGAAGAAAAAATATGGGTACCAACAAAATTAATAAAGATTCAATTTGAAAAGAAGACCCCCTCCTGAGGAGGAGAAGTAATTGCTCATCCACCAATATGACAATTGGATACATGGTAAGGAAAACTCACTTAACAAGGGGAGCAGGGTCTCATTTTTGTCTTTATAGAAGAATAGATATAACCATCTTCAAGAAATTGAAAGGACACTGGATGCCTAGATGCCTAAGGTTGAAAGGAGGTCAATTACAAATGATTACAAGCAAAGGAGAATGAGACCTATTTGGTACCAATATGCAATACAAGGTAAATTCTCAATTCTCACTGCTTAAAATCTATATCTCTTTTTTTTAAAACATGGTCCTGTTTTAATTATAAACCAAGCGAGATTTGGAGTTGGAATAACTAGCTTTCTCCCTCTCTAAACCCAAGCATATTGGTAAAAGAAAATTTAAGACATTCTGTCTCATGTCAGAAAAGCCACCTGGTGTGGAACAGAAGACAGCCAAGAGAAATAGGGACTAATATTATTGTAATTTTATTTCTAATTCTATCTCTCCCTGTATTCTTTCTTGACCTACCAAAACCTTTGTATACAATTTTCTCCTGAAAATGTAAATTCTCCATTTGATATTAACAATGCCTAAGTTTTCCACTGTAAACAACAAATTCTTCTACCAGCAATCTCCAAAGCATCCAAAAAAGATGAGGCCTCACCAGAGCAATTCTACCTGGTTTGTGATTTAAAAAAAAACAAACTGGTGTATACCACTGAATGACTGATTTTTAAATATAGACTATTCAGGACAGTTGCAAGAAAGCTTCCTATGATAATCCTTCATATCACATCTCTAACAAGGATTCCAAATGGCCTTCCCTAGTACTCTGAGACCAGTTATGGATGTTTATAGTTAGTCCACTATGACCTAACCACTGTTTTAGATTTTACAGGACCCTACAGAGATACTGTCACCCACAATTCAGCAGGAAGCAACCCATGAAAAACTATGCCCCTCTCCTGATAAGTTTTGTCCTCTAAGGGTTACAGATAATTATCATTCTTCCAGGGTTGTTATATATATTTGGGTTGAAAGTGGAACAATAATATAGACTCAGGGATTCCTTTTCAAGAAGAGAAAGGGGAACAGATAGGATGGACATAGGTAGATTATTGTATCTACCTGTAAACAATTATTAGCCACAGAGAGTGTGCACTGGTATAGATGCTTGTATATTGATACAAATGTGAAATTATTTTATATGTCTGCTTGAAATAATTTGCACATTAATACAAATTCAAATCTGAGATTATTTTATATGTCTAAGGTAATTTGTATGTAGATACAAATTGAATCTGCAATTGCCATATTTTGCATGTGCTTCCACCTGTTTAAAATATTTTGCACATTAATGCATATTAAGCATATTGTTGTCATTTCCACTATGCAATTTCAACCTGTTTAATTATACTAGTCATTATATGTGTGTGTGTGTGTGTGTGTGTGTGTGTGTGTGTGTGTGTGTATTCTATTTAAGATGTTTTGTATACCTCTGTTTAGATATTTTGTAAAATGATATAAATTTAGGATACTCTTGTCATTTTGCACTATACATTCACCTTTGTCTAATGTTTATATGGTTGTCATACTTGAAGTCATCATTCAGAGACTGTACACCTGTTTGTAGATTGTTTATTTTTACAATGTAAGCTTCAGTTTTTAGGGTGATAAGAATTGTGAATCACAATTACATAGGTTTGCACATGGAATAGTCATGTTGTTTACGTTTCTCAGACATATAGTAAAATATATCAGATAGACAGAAGTCTTCAACCACTTCATAGACTTAGACAATGTGACATTGAATGTTTTGTTATTCAGATTTAAGCAATGAGAGACAGGATGACTCCTAGCATCACTGCTCCTTTCCTGAGATGGTGTTGAGCATCAAGGACACTCCACTAGGAGTTTGTCTTCCTTGATGGACAATGGGCTATTGGGAAAAGAACTGCCCTTGCCTTGACTGCTAACTGTAAGCACGCTGTCCAATCTGGACAAGCAGGATAAAGGACAGAGGTTGTTGAAATCTGCCAAGACAGGATAAAACAGTTTCTCAAAATACCCTGCTTCTGGAGAGCTCTATCAGATATCCTAGGCCAGTAGCCAAAAAGGTAGATGCTTCAACTTTGCAGAAAAGATGTGGGTGACTGTCCAGGTAGCTGACTATTGCTATCCTCTTCTAGATCTTGAAAGCTACTCTTTTGTGCTTCCAGCTTATTCAGGTAACATATTTTCCTTCTCAGGTCTTTGATGGGGTTGAAGACTAAATAGTTAAAGTTACTACCATTTCATCTCTTAGCTATTCAGGTATTAGATTCACATCATTCAAGATAAACAGCCTTGAAGTAATCTCTATATACTGCTACTTAACAATATTCTATACATTTAAGATATACCTTATGTTTGTTGTTAGTTGTAGTTTGACTTTGCTTATGTTATTTCCTTCCCTCCTCAAGGTATTACCTTATAATGATTCCTATTGAATATAGTCTTACACTTAGTTTAGAGCTTTCCTAGTTACACAAAAGGGGGAGATGTTGTGGTGGGATTCAGGTCTTACTGAGGGAGACCTAGTGGTGTAGCTTTGGGGTCTCAGGACCCTGGATGGGGTGTGGCCAGCCCCATTGAGGACCTGATAGCACACTGCCTGCCCTTCCTTTTTGTTCCTGCATTCTCAGGGAGAGGATTTGCACCATCACTGCGTGGAATAGTTCAACTCTCCAAGAATTGCCTTAAGGATCAATTTTTAGCAGTGAGTGTTTATAGAAACCCCTTAATAAATGTTAATCCCTTATATAGTCAAATGCCTGTGAATAATTCTTATAATGTATATGTGTGTGTGTGTGTGTGTGTGTGTGTGTGTGTGTGTGTGTGTGTGTGTGTGTTTGCCTGGTGATTTCATCTTATTTGACTATCTTTTAATTCATGAACCCAGTTGTTTTGTTAATGTTTTAATTACTTTCACTCTAGATATTAATCCTCTATCAGATCTACCACCTTCGGTAGCTTGACCCTCTCCCATAAATTACTAATTAGAGATTCTCTGCAGATTTACCTGCTTTTAGCTATACTTTATGGAGGCATTGTCTCAATTAATGTTGCCTCCTCTCCTATGACTAATGTAACAACTAGTCTGTACAACAGACACAGACATTATACTTGAATAAAAACCACAATCATACAGAAGTACTCTATCAGCAAATACACAGAACAACTAAAATAGACTTTATCTCAAAACCCTGGTTTTTACAAACAGAAATATTAACTCAGAATAACCTGTGGAAATTTACAAGCTCACTTAAGGCCTCACTGTTTTGGCATTTTTTAAATTTTTACATATACATATGTATTGTATGCATGTCTGTATGTGCTTTACATGGGTGCAATGGCCATTGAGGCCAGAAGAGGGAGTGAGAATCTTAAAACTGGAGTTACAGATGACTGTGAGCTACTATATGGGTGCTGGGAGGCAAACTTGGCTCCTCTACAAAAGCAGTAGAAGCTCCTAGACGCTAGGCTATCTCTTCAGCCTTCACCTGGTCAGTACTGAAGGCCTATAACTGATTGCTGGATTGTGTACTTTTCCCTTCCCTGTGGTGAACACTAGACCTGAAAGTTATCCTCTGTTACCTTTACCCTGTTCTCTTCTCGTGCATTCCAAGTATTGGGACCAGGATGGGCTCTTTAACAACAATCTAGTTTGTATTCTCTTTTCCTCCCTGCCCTCAGGAATAAGAAACATCAAGTTAATAAACACCTCTATCTTGTCCTCTTTCTTACCCAATTTACTTGCCTCTTGAGAAGATAGAATGGAAAACACTAGCCAGAACTCTCTTAATTTCTCTCTTGCACAAATAAATTCTTGCTGAGCAGCCTCCTCAGCTTCAGTTGCATGTCTTATTATGATTAGCAGCCACCATACAACCTCAGAGAGGAACTGTCAGTAGTACTGTCCTATATCTGCTTATCTAATGACTGCAATTCATGCTCTAGTCAATGAATCATATTCATCAAGAAGTCACAACAGAGAGGAGGACAGCAATCCAAGAATCATACACACACACACACACACACACACACACACACACACACACACACCACCTCTAGTTGGCTCAGTTTCAGTTGTATGTTGTTCTACCCAGGGCAAAGCCTATGCAACTTCAACATAGCAAGGCACACTACCGTGTACCATGTGGAGAAAAGTGGCCACATTAGGATTCCCCCCATAGATGCTCCACCTTCATACAGTTTAGCCTCAGTTGAGGGCCTTTTTGTACAAATCAAGGTGAATGAAATGAGAACTCCCACACTCATCCTTTCATGTTTGTTATATTCATGTGCATATATGAATATGCCACCATGCACATGTGGAAGCTAAAAGACAGTAAGTGAGAGTCTGTATTCTCCTTCTCATTCCTTGTGGGTCCCTGAAATTTAACTGAGGTCATCGGGCTTAATGGCAAGAACTTTTACCTACTAAGCCAGTTTACCAGCTCCCCTAAACTCATTGTTGGTTTTATCCTCTCCTGTACTAAACACTAATTTGTTGTGTTTATCTTTATCTGGGGAGATATGAAGAAAATGTGTTTTTCCTAAGTAGGGTACAAACCAAAGAAAACATAAACAAATATGCCTTTTTCCTATGGAGGACACCTATTATGAACCAAAGTAAGCTTTCCTTTCACCCAAGTCCAACTTGGTGAACCAGTGTTTATATTTATATAAATAAGAGCATGAGTGACCCCAAAATGGGCTCATCACTGCAAAGTCCCACTCCACCGTCATATAACCTTTCATTTCTATGTATTCCAGCATCCTTTATATATACTGAAAGAGCACTGGCAGCTGAGTAGGAGATCAGGAGAAAGCAATGGCTGGAAACTCAGTTGAGAGTCCTATGATCAATTCTTCCTTCCTTCCTTTCTTCCTTCCTTCCTTCCTTCCTTCCTTTCTTCCTTCCTTCCTTCCTTCCTTCCTTCCACTATTGAGTGGTAACAATACCATTACTATATAACTAGGCGTTGCTTTACTGTTCCAATAGTTGCCATGGCTACCAGAACAAAATAATCTGTACTTGAAAATAGCAATGAGATAGTCATGTTTAGCCATACTATATAGAGATAAGTACAACAGGGCTAGCATACTAAACTGACATTGGATATTAAACAACGGAGGAATCCATTTGGAAGAGAGAGAGCTAAATGTGAGTACAGAATCTCAGTTGCTGTTTGTTGCAGCCTAGTTGTCCTTCTCAGGCTCCCAGATAACTGCTATACCCTGGGTAGCCTATTGTGAGGGCAAGTCACATGTGCTGATTTATCACTTGATGGTCCTTCAGCAACTGGACTGCAAATGCCTTTCTTGCCTATAAGTAGTTTTGTGAGATTGAGGTCATGTCATTCATACTGGTCCCATTGGTGAACAGTCCTTCATAGGTCACAGATACAATGTTGTCACCAGTTAGTCCTTCAGAACTCAGGCTGTAAATGTCGGTCCTGATTCTAAGTAGTCCTTCCCACATCACTAAGAACCTGAGTCTGTTTCCTTGAAGACTCTTTCTCTGACCAGGTTTCTACCTTACTGAATTGCAAGGTTGTTATGTAAAGATTCTTCTTTGTAGTATAGGTTTTCTATTGACTGGTCTCAACACATACTCACAGGACTTACTGTTATGAATTTTCCAAGAGCATAGTTCATTAAGAGTCTAGAGCTGACAAACCTCAGACTCAGTTGGAGGCTTTTAAATGATGTGTCTTGAGGGGTCAAAGAGATATCTCCATGATTAAGAATGCTTGTTGCATGATCGTGAGGAAGAGATACATCTGTCAAAGCTAGTTGCATCTTGATTAAAAACCAATAACATTAAATAAAAATCAGTCAGCCAGACTGTGGTAGTTCACATCTTTAATTACAACACTTAGAAGGCAGAAGCATGTGAATTTCTATGAGTTTGAGGTTACCCTGCTTTACAGAGCAAGTTCAATGACAACCAAGACTACACAGAGAAATCCTGTCTTGAAAAACAAAACAAAGCAAAACAATATTGGCCAGCCTTCCTAAAAATATGGAAACAAAAATTCCCAATAAACTGGCAATCATATTTGATGACATATTTTTAAAAAAAGGATCATCCATAATTGTCAAGTTGGCTTCAGCCCAGAGATACAAGCTTGGTTCAATCTATGCAAAACAATAAATGTAAAACATCATATAAGTCAGCTCAAGGATGGAAAACACATCAAAAGATTTAGAAAAGTCCTTTTACAAAGTCTAACATCCATTTATAATTTAAAAAAAAAAACCACTGAAGATCCTAGAAATAATAGAAATATACCTCAACATAGTAAGGGCTAGGAAAGCATAGCCACTATAATATTAAGTAGGGAAAAAAGTATTTCTACTAAATAAGCACTTCAAAAGGGTGCTTACATTCTTTTTTTAATATAACACTTGAAGTTTTAGAACAGTAAGGGGAAAGAAATGAAAAGAATATAACAGAAAGGGAGACTTGCAAATAACAGGTTGTGGGGTGTCTTTCTGTAAGCTGTAAAATACCATTGAATAATAAAGGAATTGTTTTGGCCCGTGGCAAGCCAGCTCATAGGCAGGGAGGAAATGGAAGCATAAATGGGAAGGAGGGCAGAATAACACAGAGACCTGTGAGTTGCTGCCAAGATAGCAAGATGTAAAAATACAAGAAAGCCACAGCCATGTGGCAAGACACAGTTTAGTAGAATTGGGTTGAGTTAAGATGTGAAAGCTATAAGGCTGAGCCAGCAGTAAGCCTGAACCATAGGCTGAACAACATGTGTGAAAATAGAAAAATCCTGTAACTCTCTCCCCCTCGGCCCCTTCCTGAGGTCCCCGAAACTAGCCAAGGTTGAGATGGCTGCTTGGACACACCCAGCAGCCTGAGCCTGATACTTCCTGAATTCCTGAGACCCATCTGGTGAGCAGCTTGACCTTCCAAGTTAAGGCTCTGAGACCACATTCCTGACCTAGCAACCTAGGTGGGGTCACCCAGGAAAGCCCTACCATAATAACTGTTAACTGTTAACTGAAGCTTGCACAATGTGTCCTGCTCCAGGAAATGAATGTCTTCAGGTGGTTTCACAGGAAATAGCTTGCTTGCCTGCATTCCTAAACTCTGTCCTAAGCCGACCTTTGGCCCCGCCCTGTTATCGCGCCGAGCCCGCTCATACCCCCTCCCCTACCCAGAGTGGAGTATAAGAATTCTGCCCCGAAAATATTCAGGGCTCCAGGCTTTTCTGCAGTGCCTGGAGCCCACACGTGTGTACCCGTATTCATATTCATATTCATTAAACTCTCTTTTTCTTTAATGTTAGCAGTGGTCATTAGCCGTGATCTTGGGGTGTCTTGGGGTGCCCTAGGGGCACCCGCCTATTACACATGTTTGCATATTAATTATATAAGTGTCTGAATCATTATTTGGGGCTAAGCAGCAGTAAGCTGTGGGTGGGTCCTGACCTTGGGCCAGACAGGTCAGAAACTTTTTACTACAAATGGTACTCTAATTGGTGCACTAACATCCATGTAAAGCCTGAGAATGTTTTAAAAAGTGTTTTATAGCACAGAAACAGAGCAAAAAAAAACAGTTTCTGAGTTTTATATCTCATGTGAGCCATGGTACAGAGGGCTGTAAAAAGACATGCTGGCTTGAGCTACAAAATGCCAGGCTTGGGGCTTGCAACTTAAGCTGCAACAAGGCCAGTTCCTAAAGTCTCACAGAAGCCTCAATGAAAGCACAAGCTGAATATGATGGATTTAAGGTTTCTGTTCATACAGAACAAAAGGGGACAGAATCCAAGATGGCTTCTTAGGAACAGCATTTTCTTGGGTCAGCTCTGTTTGCTGGCAGCAAGCAGAGGCTCTGCTACTTTAAGTGAGGCTTCCTGATTCAGCTTAGTGGCAAAACTGTTTGGCTCTTTTAAGAGACTCTACTGCCAAATACTTAAGTGGAGTTCATGAGCAGTGGGCAGCAGTGCTCTACTTGACGGCAATATAGACCTTAAAATTCCCCAGAATGTGGGGTGGTAAATGTGGCTCCTTCCAGTACCTCTGCTATAAAGTTAAACTCTCTATGAAGCTAAAACTCTGAGTAGAATGAGTCACCCACTCTAGCTAAGCCTTTATTCCTAGCCAGGTTTAGAAGATTAATCGTGTGATCAGAAAAAGAGATGAACAGTAAAGACCTATACACAAAAGATAAAGAGGGCAGGGAAGAAGAAAGGGAGGCAGGGAGGAAGGCAGGGAGGGAGGGAGGGAGGGAGAGAGGGAGGGAGGAACAAAAACTTATAAACGGTGTACAGTACGTTTAAAAATACACATAGGTGATCACACACTGACAACAGGAGACCCCAAAGCCTCTTGGTCCACAGCTGACTGAGACCTGACTAAAAGCCAACTAAGAACGACCCTGTGACAATTGGAGAGACATATCTCCTTGGTGTATAGACAACTAAGAGCCAATGAAGAGCAGCCCCTGCAATTACTAGAGACACACAGCCCCCAGGCCAAAACTGACTAAGAGTGAATTGAGGAAGTAATGAAAAGACACCAGTGCAAGAATACATATAACAATATAAATAACAATGAAACACCACCAGAGAAAGCTGCTGGTTCTACAACATCAAGACCTGAGCATAACAATGAAGGGGAAAGAGAAAGAAATGACCCTATAAACAACTTTATGAAGATAATAGAAGCTTTAGAGACTATAAAAAAAATCCCTCAAAGAAATAAAAGAAAATACAAACAAAGATTAGAAGAGAATAACAAATCCCTGAAAGAAAATAAAGAAAACCAAACAGGTGAAAGAAACATTCCAGTAATTAAAAATTGAAATAGAAGCAATAAAGAAGGCACAAACCAAGGCAAAGCTGGAAATAGAAAACCTGAAGAAATGAACTGGAACTAGATGTGCAAGCATAACCTGAAAGAGAAAATCTCTGGAGTGGAAGACTGAATAGTGGCAATAGATGTGTCAGTTAAAGAAAACACTAAAACCAAAAATAAAATAAAATAATATAAAACATCCAGGAAATCTGGGACACCATGAAAAAAACCAAACCTGAGAATAATTGGAATCAAAGAAGGATAAGAATACCAGCTCAAAAGCACAGAAAATATATTCAACAAAATCATAGAAGAAAACTTTCCCAACCTTAAGAAGAAAATGCCTATAAAGATACAAGAAGCTTACAGAACACCAAATAGACTAGACTCCCCAAAAAATCTGCTTGCCATATAATAATCAAGTCACTAAACCTACAGAACAAAGAAAACATACTAAGAGCTGAAAAGGACAAAGGCCAAATTACCTATAAAGGTAGACTGATCAGAATAACACCCAACTATCAACGGAAACAATGAAAGCAAGAAGGTCCTGGTCAGACGTTATACAGACACTAAAAGAGCATGGCTGCCAACCCAGACTACTATACCCAGCGAATCTATTAATCACCATAGATGGAGTAAACAAGATATTTCATGACCAGATTTAAACAATATCTATCCACAAATCCGGCCATACAGAAAACACTAGAGGGAAGACTCCAACCAAAGGAAACACCAGATATACCCATGAAACCACAAACAATCAATAATCCCACTGAAGAAAAACCCAAAGAAGGGAAATACACACATGCTACTACCAAACATAACAGGAAATAACAAGCATTTGTCATTGATATTCCTTAATATCAATGGACTCAATTCACCTATAAAAAGACACACCCTAACACAATGGGTACAAAAACAGAACCAATCCTTCTGCTGCATACAAGAAACACACCTCAACATCAAAAACAGACACAGGCTCAGAGTAAAAGGTTGGGAAAAGACTTTCCACTCAAATGGTCCTAAGGAACAAGCTGGAGTAGCCACCCTAAAAGAGACCAGGACAGACGTTACTTATTCATCTCAGGAAAAATCCACCAAGATGAAGTCTCAATCCTAAATATTTATGCCCCAAACACAAGAGCACCTACATATATAAAAGAAACACTACTAAGCTTAATCCTCACATACTCCTGAACAAGGTATCACAAGCCAAGAGTGATATTCATGGGATGTACTCACTCATAAATGGACTTTAGACAAAAAGCAAAGAATATCCAAGCTTCAGACCATAACCCCTGAACATCTTGGGATCAGAAGGAACTTGGGATCAGAGAAACATCCAGAGAGTCCCCTAAGAAGAGAAAAGAGAGAAGGTCACCTTAGAAAATTGGGGTCACAACGGGTTGCAACCAAGAAGAATTGGGAATAAATCTTGAAATAAGAAGATGGTTGAGTGAGAGGAGCAAAGTGGGAGATAGAAAGAGATGGTTTTCTTGATAGAGGAAGCCTATGTGGGGTTGGAATGAGACACAGTGCTAGAGAAACTTCCAAGAACTCATAGAATGTCCCTAGCCAAGTCTCCAAACAATGGTGGAGAGGATGGCTAAACAGGACTTCCCCTATAATCAAATGAGTAACCACCTAAGTGTCATCACAGAACCTACAGCCAACAAAGAATAGAGGTGGAAGCAGAGATCCATGGCTGAGCACTGGGCAGAGCTCCTTATCCAGCTGAGAGCAGGGGAGAAGAGTCTATATGAATAAGGAAATAGGGATTATGGGGAAAATTCCCACAGTGATGACTGGCTGGAGCTCACAGGGGTTTACTGACTCAAGAACAGCCACTAGAGATCCATCAGGAAAAGGAGGTAGGCCCTGTTAACTGGAATGAGCAGTATGAGGAGCCTTGAGGGCTGGGATTAGATTGTGTTCCTGTGCATGGGCTGACACCTTGGAGCCCATTCCCTGCAGAGGAATACCTAACTCAGGCTTGAATTTCGGATGAATAAATCAGACTTGCCTGGAGTGGATGTGCCATGCTGAGCTGATCCACCTTGGGACTTCTTGCTCTTTTGGAGGAGAGGATGAGTGGATGCGGGGCAAGGCTGAAGGATGACTGGGGGGTTGGAAGGAAAGGGTGAAGGAGCAGGGAGATACATACATTAAAATGACATTTTTAATAAATTTATTTTATTTAATCAATTTTTTAAAAAAGAAAAGAAAGTGGGAAATAGCCTTGAACACATTGGCACTGGAGATCATTTCCTAAATATAATACCAGTAGCACAGACACAGAGTGCAACAATTAATAAGTGGGACCTCCTGAAACTGAGGAGCTTCTGTAAGACAAAGGATTAAAGTCGATAAGACAAAAACACAACAGCCTACAGAATGGGTGAAGATTTTCACCAGTCCTACATCTGACAAAGGACTGATCTCTAAAATATAAATATAAAAATGGGATATAGTCTAAGTAGGAAATTCTCCACAAAAGACCTTCAAATGACTAAAAGACAACATCTTTAGCCATCAGAGAAATACAAATCAAAACAACTCTGAGTTGTCATCTTACACCTGACAGAATGGCTAAGATCAAAAACACATATGACAGCCTATGCTGGAGGGGATGCAGAGTAAGGGGAACACTCCTCCATTGTTGGTGGGAGTGTAAACTGGTACAGCCACTCTGGAAATCAGTTTCTCAGAAAACAGGGAATCAATCTCCCCAAAGATCCAGCAATACCACTAATGGGCATGCATCCAAAGGATGCACATTCTTACCCCAAGGGCAATAGCTCAATTGTGTTCACAGCAGCATTATTCGTAAGACAGAACCTATAAACAATCTAGATGCTCCTCAACTGAAGAATGAATTTAAAAATTGTGGTACATTTACACAATAGAGTACTACTCAGCAGTAAAAAAAAAAAAATGGTATTCTGAAATTTTCAGGCAAATGGATGGAGCTGGAGAGTATCATCTTGAGTAAAGTAACTCAGACCCAGAAAGACAGATAGACATGGTTACTCATAAGTGGATTTTAGACATAAAGCAAAGGATAACCAGGCTACACCCACAACCCCCAAGCAGACAGGTAACAGAAGAAACTTACAAGAGACATCCATAGATCCCCCTGGGAAGGAGACTCAGAGATCTCCTAAGTAAATTGGGATCATTCAGGGAGAGGAAGGAGCAAGAGGAGGTGGGAAGAGAACATGAGATGGGATGGTAGATTGAGCAAAGCAACAGAGAGAGAGAACAAAGAAATCCATACCTGATAGAGGAAGCCATTGTGGGCTAGAGACGAATCTGATGCTAGGGAAACATCCAAGAACCCACGAGATGAACCCAGCTAGGATTCCCAGCAACAGTGGAAAGAGTGTCTAAACTCACCTTCCCTATAATCATGAATGGCAATCCTTCATCAGCAACTGATAAAGGCAGATGTAGAGATCCACAGAGAAACACCAAGCCAAGCTACTGGTCCAGCTGAAGAGAAGGAAGAGAGAGTACATGAGCTGAGGGATCTAGATCATGATGAGGAAACCCACAGTGTAGGCTGACCCGTGCTTTTGGGAGCTCACAGACTCTAACATGACAGCTGAGGAACTGTCATGGAATGCATCTAAACCTGACGAATGTAAATGACAGTCGAACAGCATTGCCAGTTTGTGGAGCCTCTTGAAACAGGACCAGAGTTTATTCCTGTACATGAACTGGCTTCTCGGAGCCCATTCCCTGCAGGGGAGCTCCTTTCTCGGCCTTGATACTGGGGAAGGAGAAACTTGATCCTACCCCAAATGGATACGCCAGAGAGAACTGACTCACCTTGGGAGTCCTTGACCTCCCTGGGGAATTGATGGGGTGGGGGAGGAGGAAGCTGGTGGAGGACTGGGAGAAGAGCAGGGAGAGGAAGAAGTGGTGGCTGAGAGAAAAATCCCTGGCGTGGGGGTGGGGGTTGAAAGGCTGAGTAGTAAAAAAGTTAACCACCTTTTGTTTAGCAGGAGCAGGACTGCTGCATTTCTGCAGGGTTCTCCCCTTCGCAGAGTGAAGAAGAAATGAGACCTTGGGTCAGGGAGAAGCAGCAAAGCTCTGCCGGGAAGCCGCCTAAAGGGTGGAACAAAGCTCAACTGTAAGGGCTCTCTCTAGGAGAAAAGCAGAATTGCTATATCCTATGTGGAGACCATCCCCCCCTCCCCCCCACACCATCCCCCAGCTTCAGGTATCACCTGGCTTCCCAGCAAGCCGATACTTTTCACTCCAGAGTAGTGACACTAGTACCAAGACTTTAAGACATGGACCCAGAGGGACAATTATGACCAAGATCATTCACTGCACCTGAGTGACAGGCAGTTCCCATCCACTTTCTGACCAGCTGTCCAAACATCCCACGTCTGCCTTCAGCCCATAAGTATTTCTCATGAAGGTGACAGTTATGAAAGCCTCTCTTAAACCGCCACCATACACGCACATGCGTGTACACACACGCACAGGCACATGCACGCACTTATGCACGCATGCACAGAACCATGGATAGTCAGCACCCAGACTAAAACCCTTCTACCATTTCCGACTTTCAGATACATAAATAAAAAATTAAAATTTTTTTTTTAAAAAAAAAGAGAAAGCCTTGCTGATATCCCTGGCATGGGGGTGGGGATTTACCCTTCAACCTAAAGTTTTCTCTCAATGATGACAAAATATAGGGCTTGGGAAAGAAAAGGTACACTCGAGGGGGGGGGGATGGGGGGGTGAGTCCCACTTGTATCAGAAGGAGAAGCTCCTGCTGGCTATGAATGTTAATTTTCTTGTCACTAGAACCCAGAGAGCATAAATGGTCATTCGTGTAACATTGAAGAGCAACTTTTAAACATTTATCTTCAGGACCCACTTGCCAGGAATGATTTCTCACTTTATTATCTGTTAATTAGGTGGGTAAAAGAAAATCTCCTGGATACCCCCTTTGATTGTGTGTCTGTCCTAGATATCACAACGTGATCCTTCACACAGCTTTATCTCTTCCAATTACTGCCTAGTACAGAACTCATATACTGAAAATTAACATCACTGATTACCAACCAGGAATATGGTCAACAGACATTATTTTTTATCAATGGTATTGATCAATTTCCTAATTAAAGAGAAGGAAGGGCCTCTCTTCCAATCAGAGTGAATTTATGTGCAACTCTCATATCTCTTGGGATGGCTCTCTGCAGGAGATTCAGCATTATCAGGGATCACCTTACAACAACAGTGAGAAATGCTTGTGTGCTGTGTGACTCCAGAAGAGAGTGCATCCGCACAGAAAGGAGGAACTGTTTGAAAAGTACAGGTGCATGGGACAGACAGACAAAACTCACCAGGCCTGCCTCAGCCAAGGAAAACCCAAACGGGGGTGAGCTTCTCATACTGTCTTTGTCCCCTCACATCCTGCCTTCCTGTGACCCTTTATGGGAATCCTAGGTGAGTGGGGCCCAGTGTGCAATGAAAGGAATCGAGCTACTTGTCTCTAGTTACATCTACCAGAAAGAAGTCAAGTTCCCAGAGGCTCTGTCCTTGTCAGATAGACCCTTAGTGGCTTTAGGAGGGAAAGCAGAAGAACTGAATGTACTTAGTACAATTTTGACCTTTACTTACTGTCTTTCTACCTTTCACATCCTGACTCTTTCAGTGATACAAGCTACGAATGTACCTTGGGACATGGGGGGGGGGGGTGTTTGGTACCCTCCCCAGAAGCATTTGCAGCCCAGAATATGACCCTGAAAAAAGCTGGTAACTATTACCTGATGGAAGAATTCTCTCTGCTGTTGGATTCTTGGGCTCTGCAGTTCCCTGGAACAAGAACTTGCTAGTTAATACACCAACAGAGACAGGGAATCTGCCACGTGTTCCCTGGAATCACACACTCAAGAAGCCACCCAAGCATGGGCCTGTGGCTCAGTCACTGTTACAGTCTTTCACAATGCTGTCTGCACCACACACACACACACACATACACACACACATACACACACACATACACACACACATACACACACACACACACACCTCTCAGCACTGTGTGGCCCTGCCATCACACCTGCCTTAAGCTCCTCTCACAAGAACTTGTCTCCCATGATGATAAAGGAAAACTGAAATCCCAATGAGATGGCACCCATAAGTGCCAGCATAAACACACTAAGTGCCAAGTAGAGAGATGATCTCAATTAGTGACAATTTCCCTAAGTGACTCCAGTCCCTCTGTCTGACTTCTACCTGTTACAGGAAAATGTGACTGGTTCCTTAAATTTCTGAGTTTGTGGTGATATATAATGCTCAGAGGTGGACACATATATACTGTTCAGTGCACAGATCCTGTGCAGATAGGAGTGACCCTCCACGGCCATACTATGTCACTAGGCACAAAATCCTTTCACGGAGAAAGAGGAGAGAATACCATTAAATATAAATTAAAAATAAATAAAATAAAGCCAGAGTGACAAGTCAGCTTGCTTTTGTTCACTGGAACAGCCATGTGTTGAACTCACTAAACTCTGCCTGTGCATCCTGTCTTCTGGAATGGCTGGCCTCCTGCCCTACCACCCCCTTGAGCAGCCACCAATTCATGACTATTGTCCTCAACCACGTCTCTTATTCTTTCTCCTTTTAACTGCTGCCTCATTGCAGCCACCTGCTCTGCTGAGGCATTAAATCAAAATCCAGCTACAGTGTTTACAGAGAAACAACTCTGATCCTGAGTGTTCCCAGCTCCTTCTCACAAGAATGAGCTGTGATCCTCAGAAGCAGTGGATAATCCTGATTTTTAACAGGCATGGAGGGAAATCACTCCCTGACTTAATAAGAAGGCTCCTGCCCTTTTTCATCCATGATCCTGCCCTGACACCTAGTGGGCAACTCTAGTACCATTCTGAAGATCCCCAGCAGCTTTCAAGACTACTAGTATTTCTCCAAGCCTGCCACTTTTGTGTCAGAGATCTTCAGGAAAAGATCTCAGAGCTGGCAGAAGATAATTGTTGTTAGGCCTGGTCATGAAAACCTGTTATCCCACCTACTTGGCAGGATGAGGCAAAAAGGTCATAACTTCAAGGCTAGCCTGGGCACTAGGTTCAAAATAAAATGCAAAAAGAGGGTAGGGATTGAGCATGGTAGCAGAACAGTTGCCTAGTATATGTCAGCTGTTAGGGTCAATCTCACATACAACTGTTTAAAAGACAACTAAGCAGGAAGTGTGTCTGTGACCTGGGGGTGGATTTTTGCTCAGTAATTATCCATGTGCTTACTTTATATGTGTGGTCGACAATGAGCATGGTCTTTATTTCTTTTGTGGTCACCTGCTGAGTCCATATTTTCCTCTAAGCTATTTGATGTGTCTGACATAGTATTTTCTGGGTCTTTCCATCTAGTTCCAGGAACTACAGTGTCTATAACTCTGTCCTCTCCTGGTCTTACCTGTAACTTCTGCTTCAAACTGCATTGTCCTTTTCTGGTCTAAACTATGGCTTCCTACTCATGTAGTATTATCCTCTCTTAGTCTAACCTGGTTTCCTGAATTTGATAGCACTGTCTTTTCTTGGTCTAACCTGCAGTTTCTTACATCTTCATGTTTTCTTCTATATTGATTTTCCATATATTCTTCTATACTGGTTTCTAAATTTTAAGCTGAATGCTGCACATTTAAGGACAGAAGACCCAGGAGAAGCTAGAGGTATTTCCAGCTCTCAGAAAGCACATGCCTTTTAAACCTATGCAAGCAGCTGTGCTGAGGAGCTCTCCTCACAGAAACTGGCTAGAGTAGCTCCAATTCCACTGTGGCCTGAAGAGGAGGGAGGTCTCTTCCTTCTAGCTAGATATTAGGACCAAGCCACACCGCCAATCTTTAGTTTTGGCTGAGACTGTTTTCTCTCTCACACTGCCCAGTACTATGAGCCACCATGGAAGCATGCCTAGGGAACTCTGAGGCCTATAGCCAGCATCTGCTTCTCCTAGACTGAACTTGCAAGAAGGGCATATAGGTGTCAACTAGGTGCATGCCCTTGGAGACAACAGTGAGGCCCCTAGAAACTCCACCAGTGTCTCAGAAATAACTCCCAAATACACAAAATTCATGTGTGCCCCTCACAGAAAAGCAAACCAAGTTTTACTCAGTGGAGTCAGGGCACAGCAACACACTTCAGATAATTTTAAAAATCTACTGAAAACCTGATACAATGGTTCACATCTTTAATCCCAGCCCTTGAGGTAGAAGCAGGTGGATCTCTATCTCTTTAAGTTCAAGACCGTTCTGACCTACACATAGTGAGGTCCAGGACAGCTGGGGCTACATAATGAGACATTGTTTTCAAAAAGAAAATCTGTGAAGCTCTATTGCATATAATATAGAGTCAAGATAGCCTAAAAACTGACTTTCATGAGTCGAAAGACTAGGGAATTGCATTGGAAAACTGATGTTGGAATATAATGCTGTCTCATAGTCTCTGCTGTTGACAATACCAAATATTAAAATATGGTGCCACCTCTTTCATAGAGAGATGCATGTGATCAGCCCTGCAATTTCTAGTGCCTTTGTGTCTACTTATTCAATGCAGGTTATGTTTTGCCCAGCAGAAACACCCAGTGCTGAGCTGGATTAGAGATCAGTTGTAGATCTGTTGCCTAGAAGTGAAGAACTTGGGTTTCATCCACAACATTCTGGGTCATCACAAAATAGAGGGAAGTAACAGTCTTTGATTCTTCAGTGACTTCAGATGACATTATTGAACTAAATGAACCAACAAAATGGGTCAGTGGGTAAGGGAGCTGGCTGCCACCCCTATCTGGCAATCTGAATTCAATATCCTAAACTCACATGATAGAAGGAAAAAATTAACTTTCATAAGTAGTCTTCTGAGCTCCATATATGGAGCATGGTGAGCATACACATGCATATGCCCAAACACAATAAATAACCAAGTAACCTGGGGAATGGTGGTGCCTCTGTGTCCATGTTGTTCCCTATCCAAAACCTCCAGCCCTGCTTGCCTGCCCTCTGTACCAGTATTTGGACCAAGTGCAAAGCAGGGCCAGGAAGTTCATAATCTGCACCTTATATTTTCAAGGGCATGGATAAAGCTGGGTATCATCTGTCAAGCAGTGCTGTCCTGCAGACAATCCAGCCTATGAATGAAGTACAGGAGAGTCCACAATTCAAGATATGAAATAAGCCAAACTCCAAAGTGTCTTTAAAACCTTCCGATTTCAGATCACCTTCCAGCTCTAAATTTTCAGATTAGGATTGTTCAATTGGTAAATCCATGCCAATCTTCCCCCAGTCCAGAAAACTCGACAGTATGAGACACTTCTGGCCCCAAAATCTTTGGATAAAGATGAGAAATATTTGCCCTCTGCATTTCTCATACTGTTACAGACAGGGATTTCTTGTGTAAAAACACAAAAGGGACTGTCTTTCTCACATACACAACTATTTAAAAGGATCAGAACTGGTCTTGGTAGTGATCTCCTATAATCCTGTCACTGGGCAGGCTGAGGCACATGTATGCATGTACATATACATATTTAATACAACGAAGGAAATAAAAAGACTAATGAAACTTGGTAGATTACAACTCATAATTAACAAAACCTCTGGTTCTAATTGGATACTTAAAGATAATTCCTTTCTAATCACCATTTTTAAGTGGTGATGGAAAACTCCAGTAGAAATGTTTTACCTTAATGCAAAAGTGAAGGGGGCTACAGAAATTCATTCCCACTGTCACCAGAAGTCATTAGATAATTGAATCTCATTCACTAATGGAACATGGTTTGAATCTTCAGTGTCCCCCAGAGGTTCATGTTTTGAGCACTTGTTCCCTAGTTAGTGGCACCATTTGGGAAGGCTATGGAACCTTCCAGAAGCCCAGCCTTCCTGGCATAAGTAGATAACTAGGAGTGGCCTATAGGGTTATACCACAGACAGAGTTCTGGCCACTCTGTTCTTCCTGGTCAGCCATGACATGAACAGTCACTGCCACACACTTCCGCTGCCATGAACTGAGACACTCCGCCATGCCTAGTTTGCTATGATAGACTTCCAATCACGACCCTGTGCCTTTCCACGTGTTTCTGTAGAAATAATCTTAAGGTGGCAAGATGGTTCTGTGGGTGGGCTGCCTAGTCTTGTGTCAGCTTGACACAAAATAAAGCCACCTGAGAGCAGGATAGAATTGAGGTTCAAACTGAGAAACTGCCTCCAGAAGGTCAGGCTGCAGGCAAATCTGCAGGGCATTTCCTTAATTAGTGATTGATAGGGAGAATCAGCCCATTGAGGCTGGTGCTACCCGTAGGCTGGTGCTGCTGGGTTCTACAAGAAAGCAGGCTGAGCAAGCAATAAGGGGTAAGCCAGTGAGCATCACTCCTCCATGGCTCTGCATCAGTACGTGCTTCCAGATCCCTTCCAAGTTTGAATTCCTGCCTTGGCTTCCCTCAATGGACTGTGACTAGAGATATATGAGAAATAAGCCCTTTCCTCCCCAAGTTGCTTCGCTTGTACTGTTTCATCACAGAAATAGAAACCCTAGCTACGACAGTGGGTAAATGTGCTTGCTGACAAGCTTGATGATAGGACTTAGGGACACACATAGTACAGGCAGAGAACTGACTGCTACAGCTGTCAGCTGTCCTTAGACAGTCACACATGTGCTGTGGCTCACACACGCAGACACACATAATAACTGTAAAATAAAAGGGGGCTGGAGAGATGGCTCAGTGCTTTAAGAAAACTAGCTGTTTTTCCTCAAAGGACCTCAGTTCAATTCCCTGCACCCACATGGCATCTCACAGTTGTCTGTAACTCCAGTTCCAGACTACCCAATACCCTCATATAGATATACATGCAGGAAAAAAAATCAGTGCACAGAAATAAAATTAAATAAAAAACAATTAAAAAGGAAGTAACCTAAGTCATGACCTGATTTTCAAATACTCATATATCTGAATGAACTTATTCTTATTCTGAAGCTTACTCGAGTTTCATTATGAAAATGTTCTTCAGTATGACATCCTGAAGGTCTTACAGCAGCAAGTAATTATAATCTGCACAAATGTAGCAAGATGTTAGCTATAAAAGCATGCTGGTACTGACTGCAGTAGGCCTGTATGAGTGCTGCTACACATGTGCCATAGCATGTGTGGGGGAGGTCATAGGTCAACTCTCTGGAGTCTGTCCTTTCTGTCATGGTGAAATTTGGAGATGGAATTTGGGTGGTCAGATTTAGACGGCAAACACCTTTACCTGCTGAGCCACCTCACCAATCCTACTTCAGGTTTTCCACAGTAAGTTGTTGGAGGTGGGTGGAGTCACCATCATGTCACTGAACCTCAAATTCTCACAGAATTTTCATAGATTCATTCATACATGCATATTCATGATGCAAAGTTTGCCGTTCATTGCTATAAAGAGGAAAAACATTAAGGTGTCACTTTAATATATAAACAAAAAGGCTCACCTCAAAAAAACAGTTATATGAGGTTATAGAGTAAGTTAGCACGAATTAGCCGTTTCACAATATATTAATTTCAAAGTGTCACTTTAAATGTAGTAAGTACATATGATTTTTGTCAGGTAATCTTTTAAAATGTTTTAATCCCAGCATTCTTGAGACAAAAGCACTCACTCTGAGTTTGTGGCCAATTTGACAAACAGAACCAGTTTCAAAACAGTCAGGCCTACAAAGGGAGACCCTGTCCCAAAAATTAAAACAACTGTACAGTTTTGAGTTCACATGTTATGAGTCTCCAAGGACACTTTCTCAAACCATTCTTACAGGTGATTAACCAGTTGCAGGACTTTGCAAATGCAACATATTTGGTGTTCATCTAGTTTATGTCAGGTTGGCCTTCAACTCTAAATCGTAACGCATTACCATGTCCTCTATTGCTTAAGATTCAAATGGCACACAGTTATCACCCAAAGAGATAGAAAGTCCATGTTTCTAAAACAAGAATGTGGTGTGGTTGTTTGCCATGTTTCTCTGAGAATTCTTTTTCCCTCTGTAAAAGAAGTCTGCATAGTACTCAATATTTTTAAAGTACAGGGACCATAATTCTGCTTTCTCCCAACTAACATTCAAGTTAGATCCAGCACTCATCAGAAACTCAGGGCAGTGCCTGGACAGAACCCCGGCAACCTGAGAAGGCTGGGCTAGGCCATGAGAATCACATTTTGTCTTTTATCATACTGACAGGCCTGTAAATTCTAATGTTCCAGAAATATCACACTTTTCTGAGACAGAAATATAGCACTTTTGTGCTCAGCCTATACTACATACCAAGTATGTAGGCCACACAGGGTGACTGTCTTCAGAGAGAAAAAATAAATTTAAAAAAGCAAGCTTTTGGAGACCAAAGCCAGCTAAAACTACTCTTTTTTTACTGTTAGGAAAGAAACCATTAAATGAGGTCAAAAAAGTACTTAGGAGCCGAAACTCCCGCCACCATGATAAAATGGGACCAGTAATCTTGTGAGTAAATTCTAGGCCAGCCAGGGCCACAGTAGCCTCTTGCTAAAATAATAAAATAAAATCCTGGCTGTGGTGGAACCCCAGCCCTTGAGAGGCTGAGGTAGGTGATCTCTGAGTTTGAGGCCACCTGGTCTACATAGTGAGTTTCAGGACTGCCAGAGCTGTTACACGGAGAAACCCTGCCTCCAAAAAAAAAAGTTAAATAAAATAAAATAAAAACAAAGAAAAAACCTCAAAGGAATCCTAAAGCCTCACTGCAGTCATTACCTCCACTATTTCAGGCCCATTTCCGCCTTCCTAGTCCCCAATCTCCGTGCGTCCTCTGCATGACACTTTGCCTGTCATTAATCCTAATTTGCAACCCAACCTTTCCAGTAGGAGAAAACAGACTCCACCCGCCACAGGGGACCGGCCTCCCTCGGCTGCAGAGCTAAACCCAACGCGCATGCTCCGCCAGAGGGCGACGCGCGTCGATGACGTCACGAGAGGCGCCCTATCCGAAATCTGGTCCCAGTTCATTGATGCTTCCTGGAACAAGTCTGTATACTACTGTGCCTGCTTTTGTTTCTCGGGCACAACAGATTTTTCCAGAGGAAGTCCAAGCAAGAAAGAGTCCTGGTGGCTGAAAGCTGCTGAACAAAGCGAGGAAAGATTAAGACTAAGTGAAGCCTGAAGGAGGCATCATTAGAGCGCTCCGGAAGCGGTCCGACAATGAAGGGTAACCCGGGTGAGAGACGCGGAATTGGACCGGGATGACAGTATGGAGGGAGGGTCGGGAACTGGAACTGGAAGCTGAATCAGGGATAGCTGTCGCAACAGAGTCCCGAGACAACTTCTGGGGAATAGAGTCATAGTACACTCGGTCTGTAAGCTAAGAGTACATGTCAGGATGGACTGTCTGTGTGTATTTGAGCAGTAAAGAGAAGTGGCAGGAGAGGGAAGAAAACACTGGAACGGTATTAGAGGGGAGAAGGGATACTGTAAAGATTAAGTCTTTGATGATGATTTACACCCCTGCTTTTTATTAGAGATCATGTGCCTCGGCCTTTCTGAATTTTTAATATTAGTATGTTCATAACTAGGAATATCTATATTTAAAATTGCTTAAAAATAAATGTATACACACGTGTATGAGTATGTGTTCTTTGGCAATGAGTGTACTGAGCTATTACATGTACTGCTGCAGAAAGACTTCCAACTCTGTTGCTCGGCATCCGGGGTAAGTAAAACAGTTATTCCCAGGGTCCCATGCCCTGCACATTTTTCTCAAAAAACAAACTAGAGTCTCAGTCTGCAGTTCAAGAAAAAGCTAGATTCTGTATGTAAAATTGGCAACTACCTTTGTTTGCTTAATCAAACAAGTACTCAGGGAAGCAGGAGAGATTAGATTTCCTTTGTTTGTTATTATTGCTGTTAGGATAAGGTCAGCTATGAAGTCCTGACTGATTTGGAATAAACTGTATAAATGAGGCCGCCCTCTCCTGAAGTGATGAGACCGGAGGGGGTGTGCCACCACACCTAGCTGGGAGATTAAATATAGGGAGTTCTGTGAGCTACATTTTCTGGTCATTTGCCCTTTCTTATCTCATTTTTCCTGTGCTCTGTGCCCCAGTACCACAATGATGGTTTCCTCCAAACAACTAAGAAACGGGAGCATGGAGCTTTATTCGAGATTTGAAGGAAGACTGTTGTATTTTATCTGGTCAAGATACATTTCAATTTTATAGATTCTAAACTGTGAGAAGTCTATTTTAAACTCCCTGTAGTCAACAAAATGTAGTGTTTCAATCAACCACACCCTAGCCATTCACATCACCTCACTTTTAGTGTCTTTGCTACTAAGTGAGCAAGTGCCCAAGCATAGTTACAACTTGTATTTTATATCAGAGCAACTCTAAATGTACTCCAGTGAGGCATCCAGAGTCTGGAAAAGGAGCTAAAAACCCCATGTTTTAATAAGATCCTGGTGCTTCTTAAACATATTAAATTTTGAGAGGTGCTCAAAAATTTTGAGAGGGAATTTCTAGGACAAATCAGGCCAGATAGAAGAGTAAGAAGCATCTCTTAGTTGTGGTGTACCTGTCTATAATCCCAGCAACTAGCACTCGGGAGCCCGACACAGGAGTATTGGAGGTTTAAGGCCACTGTGGGCTACATAGAAAATTCTAAGCCAGCCTAGAATACAAAGTGAGATCTTGTCTTTAATTAAGTATGTAAATAAACAACATTTAGTAGGGCCAGGGTCATGGACTTGCCTGACTTGAATCATACCGCACCGAGTTCAATCCCCAAGCACTACAGAGGAAAATAAAAGAATCATCCAAGAAAGCTTTGCCTTTCATACTATCCAAGTATTCCTTCTCTAAATAAGTATAGTTCTTGGATATTATAGTCATTCCTAACAAGAAGTAACCGTCTATTTTTGTCTTTCATCCCCAGCTGTGATTTACCAGGCCCTTTCTCATAAGGAAGCCAAAGAGCATGAAGTACAGGTACAGTCTTTCAAAGGTGGGGTGGGAGCAGTAGACCTGATAGCAAAAATAGCTCAGTGTCTTCTAAGACTGGTCTAGCTGTCCTTTCCCATGGATTATTCCTCATCTTTATGGTCAGCATATTCAGCCCCATCAAGGTCTTTTGTGCTGATGTCGTTATGTGCCAGGCTCCTTTCTTAGCGTGCCAAGGACAGCTCTGGGGGACCTGGATCCCTTGATTTTGCTTCTGTGGCCTGTTCTGTGCTCAGTTCATTTCATAAGTGGTTGTTACAAATTCTGTCTGGGTGCTTCAGCCTGATTTCTCATTTGGGCAGAAGCTTCACCTGTGGCTCACAAAGAAAACATATTCTGCCAGGCTTGTGGTGCACACCTTTAATGCCAGCACTTGAGAGGCAGAGGCGGGCAGCTCTCTCAGTTCAAGGACAGCCAAGGTACACAGAGAAACCCTGTCTCAAAAACCAAGAGAGAATATCTTTGAAATCAAGATTTTAAAAGGCCAGTAAACCTTTCTTTTATTTCCCCATGAAAGAGAAGCCACGTATGAATTTAATAGAACCGAACTGCCCTGATATCAATGATGGAATGGTTAGCCATCCTGCCTTAAACTATCTCAAAGACTGTGTATTCTGTCTTACACCCCCTGCTTTAACACAGAGAGGGTTATCAGTCACTGTTGATACGTTAACGTAAAGCTGCCAGCTAGCCTCAGACTTGTGTTTACTAACTGGTTAGTGCAAAAGGAGCTCATAATGGCCCAGCCAAGCGGTGGGTCCTTGGCAGAGAGCACTGCCCAGGGTTGTATCAGATGAAGACCAAGTGAGGGACCTGCTGCCGCAGCTTCCAAAGTGGTAAAACCAGAGTGTTCCAGGACTGGATGAGACTGTAAAGTAGTTCCATCCCATCTTCCCTAGGAATCCATGCAACTTGATAGTGCCTGTTGTTGAGAATGCATAGTGCCCGAGATGCACCTCACACTTTCTGCCTCAAAGAGAGGCTGGAGCAAACCTCTCCAAGAGCAGCCACATGCAGTCCTCCACAAGGCTGAAAAGCAAGGAAAGAAGACTGTGGTGCTCAGTGTCAGATTCTTCCTCCGTGACCTACCTGGAACCCCCAGGCAGTTTCCTCCGGTGCTGGAATGGCTCATTTCCCTGACAACCTCAGCTCCCTTCCACTTAAGCTAGTCTTATCTTCTTGACTTAATAAATAACCCGTATCATCCATGTCTCAAGCTTCCTTCTTCACAAGGAAGTCTTGCATTGCAAAGAATCTTGAATGCCCGGTAGAGTAACCTGTAAGAAGCAGGACAGGAAGTCAATGTTTGACCTGGCTGCAGTCTAGGACAAGTGTCACAGTAAGCATGTAAGTGCTCCTTTTACATCTTGGCAGTTGTGTGTAGCAGACACTTGGCAGACAAGATTTGGGAGCATAGATCAGCAAAGATGGTGGCTCTCAGGAATGGGGTATGAGGGCCCTGGTGTCTGAGAGCAGAACAGTCTCTGAACTACACTTCCATGTCTCTGTGAAGGAGCTGGGAACCCAGCGGGCCGAGGCCTTTGTGAGGGCCTTCCTGAAGCGGAGCATACCACACTTGAGCCAGGAAGACAGTGAGAGCCAACTGCAGCGCAAGGCTGTGGTCTTGGAATACTTTACCCGCCACAAGCCAAAGCAGAAGAAGAAATCCAAAGGCCTCTCTGCCAAACAGAGGAGAGACATGAGACTCTTTGACATTAATCCAGAGCAACAGAGGTACATCCATCTTTCCTAAAGGCCTTGCCACTCACTATTACCTAGTCTTCCTGGTCAGGCTGTGGACTAGGGGATTCCAAGGTTCACTGGGGAGCCCTGCCCCCTTAGTTTGGGGGGGTCTTCTCCACCTTCTGCCACAAGGGGGCAGCCTCCCCTACCACTTTTCTTGTGTCTTGTCTTGGCCTCTAAAAGGCAGACATTGGTGAAACTTAGGTCATTTAGCTTCTCTCCTAGCCTCACTAATAAGTGAGTCTGTTGCCCATGGTGACAGGCTGTTTGTCTTTTGGCATTCTAGAAAAGAGGAACTGATATTCCTTAATAAATACTTTCCTATAGCTTCTAATATCACTACACAGAGTCAGCCTCACAAAGGTTACTACTAAGGAGAAGTCCTGCCTACGCATTGCCTAAGTTTCTGAAAGGAATGTATCACTGTCTTGTAAGAGGATGACTCCCTTGAGATAGTTCTGATTTTTGTGTTTACAGCCACTATTCACAGGCTTCTGTAACACTCTATAACCACATAGCCTTCCATGTTCCAGAAGGCGTGAGATTGTCACTTTGCCCTGGGCTGCCTCCCTGGCATCCTTGCAGGAAGTGTTTGTTTCAGATTTGAGTGTGATGTTCTTGACTCTCCAACCCTGGCTTTGTGTGAATATTCACCAAGACATATGATAACAATCCAGAGAAAAGCTCTAGGTCCTCTACCCTCACCTTCCAGACAGTCCTCCTACCTTGCATACGGACCCGCCTGACAGCCTCACCTCCTGTGACAGTAGGTTAAACAAGATTGATGTTTCTTTCTTCATTTCTCTTGGGAAAAAAGAGTTTGAGTGAACAGCACTTGAGTTGTTATGGCTGATGCTACATTGCCATCTTCAGATACTCTTCCTGGTCTGAGGCAGGAGCTTCTCCATCATGCTACAACTGGCCGGTAGGAAGGGCATCCAGACAAAGGGCTACCTCTTCCCTTATTGAGAGCAGAAATGTAGGCTTGAAAAGGTTCCACCAGGGAAGAAATTGAGGTCCAAGGAGAGTCACGTCATTGGTAACCCTAGAGCTTGCATGTAGTCTCAAGTGCTTCCTGATGCTCATTCTCTGCCTTGATTCCAGCTGTTTTGCTGAACACTGGAAATCCCAAGCACATGTTTCTGACTTTCTACCTGTCTCTGACTTTATCACAGATACAGTCTCTTCCTCCCTCTGCATGAACTCTGGAAGCAGTACATCCGCGACCTGTGCAATGGGCTCAAGCCAGACACGTAAGTTTTATCTCTGAAGCCCTCCATTTGAGTAGATCCCAAGTCTTGAGAACACTACAGGTGCAGCCTGAGAAACCAGCTGGCTGTGGGTGTTTATGATCCTGTTTGCTTTGTTACCAACTCTTCTTTGTGGGCTCTCTTCACCCCCTAGGCAGCCACAGATGATTCAGGCCAAGCTCCTCAAGGCAGATCTTCATGGTGCTATTATTTCAGGTAATTTCTATGAGAGCGTATGGTCATCTGTTACTTGGCATTCCTGGGGTATCTCTAAGTTACAAGCAGTGAGGATCTCAGATGGTTGTGATGTGACCCATTTTGGGCTCTTGTTAAACACACACTGATTGGTCTCTGCATGTCATTGGCTCACAATGTTGGCAGCTAGCCTCCAGCTGAGACCCTTGGGGACAGATTCCCTCTCATCATGGTTTCCGGGGTACCATCTTCAGCACATCTTTCCTGTGATTGCCACACTCATTCAGCCTATGGCACTCAACAGCTACCTAGACATCCAGGAGGTACCTCAAATTACCTGTCTCACACGGAACCCTCCGTCTTCCCAGAAGTCACCTGAATTCCTACCTGAATTCCTCATCATTGATGATGTTGCATTTCTGTATCCAATTTGTCTGTGCTAGAAACCTGGGATGTGCATACATGTTACCTGTTTCCTAATCCTCCACCTCAAGTGGATTAACACACCTACTTCCTGAATCTAACCTACCTCCACCTCCCTCAGGTTGCTGCGGAAGCTTTCTCTCACCCTCCCCCAGCTCACATACTGTTTTCTTCACGCATCCTCACCAAATTAAATACCCAGAAAAAAACGCCGTCCTCAGACATCAGACTGCCAGCTGCCGTTTGCCTGTTTTTTAGCAGCTTCCCACCCACTAAGGGCAAAAATCTTCAGTGTGTTTGGGCTGGCCTCTGTGTGACTTGCACACCAGGTGCCTTTGCTTGGGTCCTTCTCTAAATGAGGGGGCTCACAGGTTCCTGTGTTGACTCCTGCTGTAACTCAAGTCCCTTTCCTGATGTCACTTCCTGAGAGTCTACCCACACTAAAGTTTCCTTTCCACTCTCACTATTCTATTCTTAGTTTTCTCATAGCCAGTATCAGTGTCAAGAAGCAGAATTGCCCATGTTTTGCTATACACTTTTGCTATCTCTCTTTTGATGAGAGCTTCAACTCACAGGAGCAGGATACAGGCCATCTCATTCAGGGTCCTGCCCCAGCACCCACCTAGCACACTAGGCACATAGTTTGCCCAAAATGCTGACTACATGTAGTCAGGCAGAGGCCTGCCTGTAAGATGGCTCACCCCTCATTCCTGGGCAGCTCTATAGAAGGACTATGTTTCAGGAAAAGTTCAGGAGGCCCAAAAGTAAATGATGAATGTCCTGCCTGTGGCACTGGCTCCTTTGAGACAATACTGAGCCTTTTTGGTTCTGTGTATGACCTCTTGGCACTAGAACCCTGCCCAAAACCTAAAGGACACCTAAGAACATCCCAGAGATTACAAAGCCCAAGGAGTTTGGGATCCTGGGCTCTTGCTACCTTGGTCATGGCCCAGCTACAGTGCCACTATCCGCCACTCTCTTTCTCAACTTAGAAGGCCCAGGCTCCCAGTCCCTGAGGCCAGGCTGGGACTGCCAGAACTACCCAGGCTTTACTCTCAACTGCTTCTCTCCTTTGCAGTCACGAAATCCAAGTGCCCATCATATGTGGGGATCACAGGAATCCTTCTGCAGGAGACCAAGCATGTCTTCAAGATCATCAGCAAAGAAGACCATCTGAAAGGTTTGTGTTGTGTTCTTAGGGCATCTCCCTTCCTTGAGGCTCCCAGGTTCCACGTGGTTCTGGAGTCAAAGAGGCTGCGGGCACTTGCTATGTTATGAACTCCAGGGAAAGGCCCCTGCCCCTTTGGCTCCCAAAAGACATCTGTGAACATAGTCAGCAGCCTGTCCATAAACAGGACAGAAGAACTGCTTGGCTGGCTGGGTCTTGGGCCCAGATCTGTTTGAGGTCTCTACCTGACAGGGTCACCATCTCTCAATTGAGTAATTAAAAGACAGGCAGGAGGAACCAAAGCAACCTGCCCCTGGAGTTCCTGCACCCTTACTGGAGACACTCTTGAGTTTTAGCATGGTTAGCACTGCTTCCAGTGGGTACTTTTGAATCTTCCAAGATTCCTGTACCTGGCCTTGCCCCCAAATCCAAGATCCAGGCAACAATTGGAGGATGTTGTACTCATTCATGTGCTGATGCTGGAGATCAAGCTCAGGACCTCTGTCTGCTAATGCTGTGCTCTGTGCCTCCGCTACCCCCACAGCCTTCATTGTTTGTTCATTTCCCTTTTAAGCCCAAGGAAGGAGTGTAGAAGTTTTCCCACTGAGCACAAATCCAAAAACCAGTACAAAATTATATGAGAAACTAACTTTTGGTAATCTGGGAACCATCAGTTCTGGAAGTTGAGTTAATTACCCCAGAACCTGGAAATTGGGCATTAAGTTATATTTCAACTGTGAATCAAATAGCCCAGGTCTTCCACATCTATGTTACTTACCTTAATAGAAACCTTATGAATAATGTTCTCCATGAAAGTGAATGCTCTGTCTGGTATTTCTCATCCTTTTTCCTTTTTTTCCCCCTTTCAGTTATCCCCAAGCTAAACTGTGTGTTCACCGTAGAAATTGATGGCTTCATTTCCTACATTTATGGAAGCAAATTCCAGCTTCGGTCAAGCGAGAGGTCTGCTAAGAAGTTCAAAGTAAAGGGAACAATTGACCTGTGAACTCTTCACCACTGGAGACAGATACTAAGAACTGGAAACACCTTCAATACCCACTTTTCCATGAACAACTTTCTGGCTGTGGCCTGCCTCTAGTCCTGGGAAAACAGAGGGGCTACAGAACATCAGGCAGCACAGGAGGAAGTCAGGGGTAGAAATTTGCCTCTCCAGAGAGTAAAGACTGGCTGAAAATTCACCAGGACTAACCTGGGGTGATCTGAAGAAGGGAGCCATTAGGTTCTTCTGTCTTTCATGCTTTTCTTGTTTCCCAAACATTTTGTGCTGAGTCATTCAATTAATAACAAAATATACTATAGGCATAAATGGGATCAAATGAAAGAATCATTCTTGAACTTTTAGCTTGAAGGGGGAGGGAGTTTTATGGCTCTGATCACATGGTCACCTGCCAGCTCCCATTGCTTTCCCAGTGTGGAACTTCATGGATCTCACTGGAAGCCATCCCTGCTCTAAACTCTGAGCTGTCTACACCCTGATTTGCTTCTCTTACACACAGAGTCATAGTGAGCTTTCTAGATGGCTCAGGGCTTCACTGCAGAAGTCAGAGTGGAGCAGAAGCCTGGATCTGCCTGTATCTGTTGGCTACTGTTTGGATGCAGGTAGGCAAACCTAACCCCGGGAGTAGGCCAACAGCTTCTCTCTGGTCTAAGAAAGCCATTGTCTTCAGCAATGATACCTTTGGACATCTTAGTTCCAGTTTTGCTGCTGAAATTGTAACTTTTCTATTGCATAAAGCCAGATAAGGCCTTCCTGCACAAGGCCATTGGAACTGCAGGTCAGGGCCAGCATGAGAAGTGGGTGAGGTCCTGCCACTCTGTGCCAGTAATTGGGAGGCCTTATCCTTGAAACCTGGTTCAGAGGCACCAGTTTCCCCTTGCTTGTAAGAAGTCAGTGTCTGCTGACCAGCTCATAACTCTACCCCCCCCCCCCCAGCAATAGTAAGTGACAACATATCCAGTCACTCACCCCAGGTAAGCAGTGGTGCTGATGGTCAATTCCTTGGTGCCTCCCACTCAGACTACACTGGTCTGAAGAGGAATGAGTGAGCCTGACGTTCTTTATATGACAGGAAAGCAGAAAGCCAAGTCCCAGAGACTGTCCAGGCTCTGCTTCTATGTGCATCATCTAGACATTTCTCATGACACTGCCCAGCCCACCTAATCCCTGTGTTATCCCAACGCTCTGGCCACCCAGGTTCAGGGCACACGTGAGACCTCAGCCAGAAGTTGATCATTGCCCAGAGTCTCCTGAACTGGGAAAGAAAGGCTGAGATCTGAACCAGAAGGCCTGGCTCCAGAGACTTCTTCCCAGCGGGACAGCTACAAGGAGATGAAAAGAGACTGCTAAAGTGTGTATATGTTCCGTATTTGCCTGGCTCTCTACCAAGAAACTCTGTCTTCTGCGTAGAGTGCCTGCTGTTCTAGCCCACTGAAAGTGCATGGCTGTCATAACTTCAGAGTCCAGTTCATCCCCACCTCCCTGTGATGTTGCATAAACACAGTTGCTTCCCAGAAAAACTGCTAGTGCCACTTGCCAAGTGAAACATCTTTCTGCTGGCCCCAACTCAAGTTTCCATTGACTAGCTAAGAACATTCTGTCTCAGGGGAGACAATGTGATACTTACCTGCCACAGTCTCTGCTCTTTACCTTGTCTGGGATGTGCTGCTATTGTCTCCCTAACCTCCCCAGGGGACCAAGGTCCACAGCATCATTTCGGACACTGGTCCTGAGGAAACTGCACTTGGTACTACATGGAGGAACACTAACAAGTCCCCAGAGCTTCATGGAGAGTAGTAGGGTACTTGTAACTTGTGACTGACTCCTTGCAAGACTATGGTAGAAAGGAGATTTGGGGTTTAGAGAGCCACATGTGACAGCCAGATCTGTTTACTGTAAACCATGCACTACAGAAACTTCAGCCCCAGAGAAAGTGCCATACAAGCCAATGGGAAGAAGAGTTGGCATCTCAAGAAAGGACTCAGATTGCTGTAGATTAATTTCTGCTAAGGCCCATTCCTGACTGGCCAACAGTCACCTCTCACTGTTCATATCGTGTATCCTCAATAAGGACAGTGTCCCTTATGATACTGGACATCTCATCCTATGACCCTCTTATCCTTAAACATAGTCATGTTGGAGGTTAGAGCCTCAGCATAGGAGTTAGAGGGGTTAGTGTGTACTTCAGTAACAGAAATGTTCCTAATTAGAAGTTGGCTTACCTCCCAGGACCCCCTCCACAGACAATGGCCTGGGTTTCCCTGGTGTGTGGTGTATGGTATGCTTGGGCCACCAGCCAACTCAACCTAACTACTAGACTCCAAGATCCTGTTTTCCTGAATTTCATGGGCTGTGACATAAAGCAGCACACAGTATCGAGACTCCCGGAGTTGTCCACTGCCAAACTCCTCCCTCGTCCACTGGGGCCAGCACAGTCAACTTGTAGCTGTATGGAGTAGTGGATGTTTAATGTCAACATGACTGGAGTGAGAAATGCTTTAAAAAGTACACTTCTGGGTATATCTCAGAGCTTTCTAGAGAGGATGAACTGAGGTAAAAGAGCCACCTGTGCATGGGAAGTTGCATTCCCTAGGGTCAGGAGATGGATACATAAAAAAAGAAAGTTTGTTACAGGCTTCTTTATTCTCTCCTTGTCTGTCATGTGCCCTGTTCCATTGTGCCCTTCCTGCCATGATGGCTGAAGCTATGAACAACATAATGCCTTCCTCACGTCATTTATCAGGGACAAAATGTCTAACATGTAGGATGGGCAGAGTTGGGCCCTGAGGGGAGCTATGGGATATGAAGAATCTAATCACACTCAGGTTCAGAACTGTCATAAAGAACCCAGGAAATCAAAGCAAGGCCTGGAAAGGTCTGCCTGCTGTTCTCCCACTAAGCAGGAGAAGTGGGAAGGGGGCATGTGGCTACCAGTCTCAATCCCATAAGAGATGCCTTAGGTTGCACTCAGCTCACTAGTGATGAGGAAGAGATGGCGAGAACTTTCTAAACCATGGATCAGGATACAAAATTCTGACCAGTTCATCAACACCAGAAATCTTTCAGGGTCTCCAGTCTACCATCTGACAATTGGGACAACTTGACTGCCTGAAGACCTCATAAGCAGGAGCATGTCTGCAGCAGCTGACCCTATGCTACACTTTAGCCATACCAAGCCAGACTCCAGGAGTGGACTCCACATATATCACCAATATTTGAACATGGTACGTTCCAGATGGCATCTAAGTCTCTTCCTGTCCTGATGTCTGATTTGACCATAGGTGGTTCTGCCAGAATTTTCTGGAGACTGAAAAGGATCACCCAGTGGCCAGTCTCTCAGGTTCTGAAGGAGAAATATAAAGATTCTTCCCCAGATCCATCAATTATGGTAAAAGGCTCACATTCCAGACAATGGCTTTTGACTTAATTTAGTTTGCATTTCTTAGCCATAATGCCTCATTAAGACATCTGTTAAATGTCTATAATATTAATTTAATAGAGGGGGTTCTGATAGCACTGTATTGGAATTGTCCATTTAATTCGCCTCATAGGCCTTTAATGGGTGTCTTAAATAGACATTAACAAGACTACTAGACAAATTAAAATTAGAGTCAATAACATTTTTAATTTCTCATAAGCTGTGGAGGGCAAGCTTTGCTAAGTAGGCAAACAGAGATGACCACAAAAGAAAACGTATCGGAGCAGCAGTAAATCCAGAATGGACAGAGCCCTGAGGGTTCACCATTCTGTGTCCCAGGAGATTTTGACAAAGATGTTTCCCAGCCACCAAGATGGTCCTCAGGAACAAAGGCCTCAGCCTTCGTTTGCATTTACGAAAAAATATTTTCTCTTTGTGTTCCATCAGCCTAAGCTCCCAGGTGGGGAGGACAGTGAAGGGGAAGAAGATGGGGGAGATGAGAGGGTTGGAGGAAGAGGGGGGAGTATAAAAGAGGGGAGGGTCTCACCATTGGACAATAGCCCAGACACAGTGGGGCTGACTAGGATAAGACGGATTGGTTGGGTTGGGAGGGGAGGGGAGGGGAGGGGATGGGATGTAGAACACTGCTTCCACAAGCCATTCACCACGTCACTCAAGTGATGCATCTTTGCAAAGCCTAGGGCTGTCTCTTATTTGTCATTTGACCTCCCTCCTGTCCACCTCCTCTTGTCCACCCTCCTACCCTTCACCGCCTTCCTGACCACCCTTAAAGACCTTCAGTGGATCTTACTATCCCAAACGTGTAAATGTTGGGTGCCCTGGGCCCCACCTTTAGACTTCTCTCCTGACTTCCATCCATGCATGGCCATAACCCCAAGTTCACCTAAAACTCTCAAATCATATTGTCAACCAGAGAGAACATATGACTTTATTGTTTTTCTCTCCTGAATTAGATTAAACGCTCTGTAAGAACAAAGCTTTTAATTTTGATAATTCTCTATCTTTAATTATCTAGAGCAAACCTGACCCATGGTAGAGGCCTATGGAATGCTGGTGTAAAAAGACTGCCCTTTGACCTCTCCACATAAGTACACCCACCTCATGGAATTGTCTCTGTAACTAGGGACAAGGTTCACTTATTCCTTGCTTCCTCTCTTTTGTTCACAACCCCACCCAAGGCTCCAGTCCTCCCAGCGAATCTTCTCAGTCCTACCTCTTAACCGCATCCCTCCACTCATCAACTGCCCAGTCACAGCCCCAGCTATCCCATGACGACTTCCCTGACTCCGTACTCATATACAGGCAAGGTGACCATTGGGGCATGGCCCAGACTCTGCCGTCATCCTTCCACTTAAATCCCACAAGTAATTGTCCCCTAACTTGATGTTAAGTCATGCTCCTGATCAGAATTCCCAGTCCAGCCCTGAGGGCTCCTCTTCCCTGTGCCTGTCTTGTCTACTCTAGGCCCCTCAAATGTGCCTCTGCTCCACCCTGTGTTTGTACTTGAGTTAATTCTTTGTGGGACATTGTTTTCCTTGTCCCTCAACTTTATGCCAGCTTCATCTTCTGCATCTGTCTCTGCTCTACTGGCTCAGTAGCCCCTCCTCCACCAACCTCTGTAATTTCCTCCCTGCCTTACAGCCCTTCTCAGCGGGGACTTTGCCTACCTATTTGTCATTGCAACCATCAAACATCCCCAAATGGTGTTGGACACTGCTTTGCATAGGTGTGTTTAGCAGTCACTGGGCATGTGGTACACACCTGTAATCTCAGCACTCAGGAAGCCTCTGAGGCAAAGGGATCATGAGTTCTAGGCCGGCCTGAGCTACATAGAAAAACCTCTCAAAACCACAGCCCAGACCTCGAAGGTTAGTCCAGTGGTAGAGAACTTTGCCTAACATGCTCAAAGCCCCAGGACCCATCCTCAACACAGGAGAAACATGTTCATAAGTATTTGCTGCTTGTCTAGTCATAATGCCTTATACTAGTAACCTAATAACTTTGGAGGCTGAGGCAGAAGGATGGCCATGAGTTCAAAGGCAATAGTCAGTTCCAGGTCAGCCTGGCTACAATAGTATGAGACCAGTCTCAGATCACACACACACACACACACACACACACACACACACACACACACACACAATATAAATGTGTTGTCCCATTAAAGAGAGAGAACCAAGGTGCCAAGGATGTGACTGTAATGGGTGAACATCAGTTCACACAGCTGCAATGATGACAACAGTGACTTTATCAGTGTCATTGTGGCTTGTCCACAGCAGACCCATATGCTACCCCGCCCTCCCACAGAAGCAGGCACTGCATTCAGCAAGAGTCCTATGTGCCAGAACTGCCCTGTGTCATCAGAGCCTGCCTCCAACACACACAGGGAACCACAAATTTACAGTCCACAAACAGCAGTCCAGCATTAGTATGCCTTTTTAGCTCCACCCATTGAAGCACAGAGTGTAAGCCTCTGTGCTGTCTTTGAGAGTCAGGAAATCAGAGGTCAAGGCTCAACTCACTCTCAACCCTCACTTTCAACAGTATTTGAGAAATAAGCAGTGTCTACTACTGAAGCATTTAATACAGACATTCCAACCCTCCAAAAATTGCCCTAAGGCTCAATCTTGTATCAGTGAGTGTTGCATATAATTAATAAATATTAATCCTTTTATTTAAAAAATATATTAAATTTTACTTTCAGCCAAAAATGAGGGGGGAGAGAAATATCACATATAATGCTTCTAGTGGCCCTCTGTCCACAGAAAGCTAGCTTTCAGGGATCATGAGGTGGAGAACCCTTGGCTAATCAGTCCTCTCCACCATTGTATAATCATACTCTATTCCACAACCACACAGGCTGTATACACTCATTCTGCAGATGAGTGTGCATCTCTTCCTGTCACCATGTTCATGGTGGCAGCAGGGGACTTACATGCTGGACTTTCAACATTGCAAATCCCACAGGAACAAAGAGGGCTCCTTCAAGATACCACTTCTTAGAAATCGGGGTGCATACCTGCCTCATCAGAGGTAGTGACAAGGGCAAACCAAGAGCAGGAGACCCAAAGACCCAGGGTCAGCCTCTGCCATGCCCTTCCTGCTGGGGCCTGAAAGATTTTCTGCAGGCCTAACCCCAAGGATGGTACAATAGTGCAGTCCAGAGGCTGAAAACACTTGTATGTGCTGACTGGAAGTGGAGAGAATTATAAACTTAATATTTGTACTTTCTCTGGCTCCCACCTGTCTCCCTTGGAACAAAAAGTAAACCTTCCCTGCATGGGAGACAGAGCCCTCTGAAACTGTGAGACAAAACAAATCCTTTCCAGCTTAAGTTGCTCCTGTCGAGTATTTTGTAACCACAGGGAAAATGTATACATACTTGAAGAAAAGTGTTAACCAAACCTGGAAGTTCATGGCTGAAATAGGCTTAGGGAGAAAGCTAACAAGTAGAAGACCAACTTCTGATGTCACAAGAGCTCAGAGCCAGCCTAGAAGACTTAGATACTCTTCGTTAAAAGGAAAAGTAAGAAGAAAGGTCTTTAAGCAGGAAAATGCCCTGCAGACAATCCAATGGAGGCATGCATTTTCAACTGCAGTTCCCCTTCCCAGATAAATATAGCCTGTGTTGAGTTGACATAAACCAACCAGGACAGCCTCCTGATCTCTTTCCTATCTATAGGATATATCCAAGAGGACATGGGCCCTCTAGCCCTCTCCAGAGACCCAGAGGCCATATGAAGTAGGACAGAATTTCAATTACTTAAGCAGATATGAATAGTCAGATGAGGGTCCTGTGACCCTCCTTTGCCCTTCGTTCTAAGAGAGTACATCAGCAGCCAACAGGCTAGCTGCATTGATCTTTGGAGAGCAAACCGAGTTGAACTCCTGAAGATGGGTGCACTTTAGCTCAGAGGCTAGTTCTATGCAACAGGGTTATAGCTTTACAGTCTACAGATATAGCACTTGCCTGGTATGTGCCAGGCTCTAGGTTCAACCCTAGATTCTGGGCAAGGGGATTCATCCCTGGAAGAACCATGAATAAGCCTACTAAGTGCAGGCTTAGCAGGTATCTGAAATAATTTTAAGCATTGCCCTGGTAATCTTATACCATATGGTAAGGCCAACACTGCTAAGGGCCTTTGCCTAAGAAATGCAAATTTAAAGCAACAAAACTCCAAGTCCTAAGAAATGCATTATGTCATCAAATACATGATTTTATTATCTCCCGCCACCTCTCAGAATATTGGCTCTTCCTCCAACTGTGGACCTCTGGAGACCAGGAGCTCAATAATGTTTCAGTCACTAGGGTGTGGTTGCCTTGAATTTGTTTGTCCCCCACCCCATTGGTCATCCCCAGTTTAGTGGGTGAGGCAGTGACTAGTGGAGACGAATCATGTGACTATGGAGTGAGACAGGAAAGAGATATGCCCTTGTCCTGTGGGAACTGACCTTAGGATGAAGCCAGACATCTACACTAGAGTAAGGCAGGCAGGAAAACTGGCATGTAGTAAGATCTAGGGGCTACCCAGATAAGATGAAACTGGAAGCCTCCTGCTATTGGTGGGCTAGGAAGAAGCCAGAGAAAAGTGAGCAAGAGTGGAGGGCTAGACCAGAGAGACCAGGACAAGGACCATAAAAGACCAGAGAGGTGGTGCCTGTGGCATGTGAAGAATATCTGTAGTTTAGACCACCATTAGCATTGGAGGCTGTCTTAGGGTTTCTTTTCTGTGGCAAAATAATATGATCAAAAAGCAAATTGGGGAGGAAGGGTCAATTTGGCTTACACATCTACTTTGCTTTTCATCACTAAAGGAATTCAGGACAAGAATTCAAACAGAGCAGGTTCCTGGAGGCAGGAGCTGATGCAGAGGCCATGGAGGGGTCCTGCTTACTGGCTTGGTTCCCTGACTTACTCAGCATTTCTTCTTATAGAACCTAGGACCACCAGCCCAGGCAATGCACCACCCACAATATGGCACCACCCACAATTGGCTGGGCCCTCCATATTGATTGCTACTTGAGAAAATGACTTACAGCAAGATTTCATGGTGGCATTTCCTTAGCCAAGACCCCTGCCTTTCCAATGACTCATACCTGTGTCAAACTGACATGCAGCCAGTCAGTAGAGAGACATGCAGAAGCATGGTTTTCTTGGTTGTTTGCAATGCTGGGATCTAAACCCACAGCCTTGAACCTGCAAGGTAAACGATGTCTTCATGGCCTATACTCCCAGGCTTTGGTTTTTTGTTTTGTTTTTATTTTTGTTTGTTTGTTTGATTAATTGATTAGCTTTGATTTTTTGTTTCTTTGAATAGGATATCTCCCTTGATAGCCCAGGCTGGCCTTAATCTTACTATGTATATCAAATGGGCTGAGGAACTCCATATATCCCTGCCTCAGATTAAAGGCATATTAGAGGACATCCCCCACAGCCATCTCAGAGACAGTTATGAGGCGTGAAAATAGCCCCATGAGCAAGGGTTTAGAAGCAGTCTCTGCCTCTTTGAACCTCCATGTACCCACAACCAGGTGGTGCAAAGGAGGATGGACTTACTGGACAGACATATCTTATAGGCTGGTAAACAGAGAATCTGGGGCCTACTGCGAGCAAGACTCAAGAGGTAGGGACAGGCCTGCAACCAAAGGGCTTAGAGAAAAGGGGAATGGAAGGGGAGGTGGGAGAAGCCTGTTAGATCCCAAAGATCAGGTCAAGGTGGAACCAGCTGAGTAGTACCAGAAAAGTGGGTTCTTGCCTGTCTTTGTGATTTTTTGGCAAGCCACCATAGTCCTCTTGATACCTCTGTGTCATTTTTAAAGTAAATATTATGAGTAAAGGGTGTGAGGGATAAGGTTCTTGCATGCAGCTTCACCCCAGAGTGGTGGATCTGCTGCACTGTCTTCCAAACCAAGGGACCTGACACTTTCCAAAGCTATCCCTGCCATGGCAAACTCCACCTAGCCCTAAGTAGCCTGTCCTCCTTTACAGGAAAAGTGACTGTGACAGCCCCTTTACTGATCTACAATAACAAGCAACGGAGAAAAACAGACTTTTATTTGAAGTCACTGGGGCTTTATGATGTTTTATTACTGATGTATAACCTAGTTTATCCTGACTACTACAATTCAGTCAGGCAATAGAGTAGTTCCTTTGTTCCTAAGAGTAGGGTATAGAACAATAGCTTGTAAATAAGTGTATAGAACAATAGCTTGTAAATAAGTGTCTTGTCTTCTTCTAAGGGGTGTCACATCAGGATGAGAAACCTGGGGGTGATATATCTTAAGAAAATAATCCTCCATAGATTCATATATTTTGGTGTTTAGTCCCCAGTTGGAAGAACTATTTGGGAAGGATTAGGAGGTCTGTTCTTGCTGGAGTTGTTCTACCTTTGCCTGTAGGCTTTGAAGATTCAAAAGTCAACACCATTCCCAGTTATCTCTCTCTACACCTCACGCTTTTGGTGAGGTGTAAATGCTCAGATACTGCTCCAGGACTATGCCTGCCTAGCTGCTCCCATGCTGTGGTTCTCATGGACTTACCTTCTGAAGCTGTAAATAAGGCTCCAATTGAATGCTTTCTCTTACAGCTTGACTTAATCAGGATGTCTCTTCACACCAATAGAAATGTAAGTAAAGCACTAGAACTCAGCGCCCCCTCAAATTCAGAAACCTGTATGAAGGAAAGCCACTAGCCAAAGGAAGCCACAGGCAAAAGGTGGCCGTGAGACAGAGAGAACTGGAATCTTGAGGGCTGTGAAGATATCTCAACAGTTAAGAGTGCTTGATCTTGTCTAAGACCTGGGTTCAGCTTCCAGCATCAACATGGAAGCTGCCAACCATCCTCCACTCAAGTACAAGGGATATGACACCCTCTTCTGATGTGTTTGGGCATGAGACACACTCGTGGTGCCCATACATACACACAGACAAATGCTCATGCACATAAAACAAAGGAATTTAAAAAGAATAGTGAAATTTGCAGAGTTTAGCCAGACCATTGAATGAGCCAACTCTGAACTCTGATTTCTCAACTTCTTGTTATGTGAAATAACATTATTTCTCTTTTCTTACCCACTGTGCAGCTCAAAATGCCTTCAAACTCATGACCCCCACACCTCTGTCTCCCCTGTGGGCTTATAAACCTGTGGCACCACATCTGGCCTTAGTGTTTCCTCTTACATAAACCAGATTAAGTGCTCCTGCTACTTGTGGCTGAAAACATCTGAGCTGATGAAAGGGGTGTGCACATCCTTTCTCCTCAAGCAGCCATCAGGGGGTAATGATTTCCCAACTTTACTAAGAAGAAACTGCATCCAAGTGCAAATCCAGCCAGGACAGCACATCCCTCTCCTGATCAGAACACTAACAAGACTGAACAATGGATCAGCCAAATGCAAGTACAAAAAAACAAACTCAAAATTGACCTATGCTTTAAAAACAGCAGTAGGGGGATCTGTTCATGTAAGTGGAAATGATGGAGGCAGCCATAATCCTAAGGAAATGTTAATGGAAAAACTGGGAATATGCCATTCTCTGTCTTAATCACATTTTTCCTTTCCTTTAATTTTATTTTTGTTTGCTTTTGCTTTTTAAGACAACTTCTTTCTCTATATCCCAGCCTGGCCTAGAACTCCTGATTCTCCTGCATCAGACTCCCTAGGTCTGAGAACACAATTGTGCACCACTGTGCCCAAATCAACTACGTTTTTTTTTTTTTTCCTGTCACATTTTATCTCAGTTGGCATTTTGTGCCAATTGATCATGGGAAGCATTAGCTTCCATTCTGACCAGCTAGGAATGCCAGGGTGATTGGTATCTCTTTTTTAATAGTGCCAAGCAAGGGCTTGGGGCATGGTTCTAGGTAACTTTAGTTGTCAATTCAACACAGACTAGAGGCATCTTAGAGGAAACTTTAAATTGAGAAATTGCCTAGATCACTTTATCCTGTGGTCATGTCTGTAGGGGATTGTCTTGACTGTTAATGAATGCAGAGAGGCCCAGCCTACAGAGGTAACACCATCTCTAAGTGAGTGGCCCTGGATTGTACGAGAAATCTAGCAAAAGGAGAGCCTGTGAGTGATTCACCAAGCAGCACTCCTCCATGGTTTATGCTTCAAGGTCCTGCTTGATTTCCTGTCCTGACCTTCAGTGGTAAACTGTGACCTGGATGTATAAGGAAAAAAAACTTTTTTCCTCTTTGAGTTGTTTTTGGTCAGATAATTTTATCATATCAATTGATAGAAGGGAAGTAAGACAAGGGGGGTACTGTCAAGCTGGTTACTAGAGGTCACAGTAAAAGGACACTTAGAAATATTCTAGGAGGATGCATGATGAACCCACAACCCTGATCATTCCATCCTTCTGCAGTGATCTAGTTGTATCGAGTCTTTCCTGTCTCACCAACCAGCTCCCAAATAATGACATGGAGACTTCATATTAATTGTAAAAGTTTGGCCTATAGCTTAGGCTTATTTGAACTAGCTTTTATATCTTAAATTAACCCGTTTATATTAATTCTAACACATGGCATTACATATTTTGTACCTTCTGTCTTCTCTCCCTATCTGACTGAACATTCTGCCTTTCTTCTTCCCAGAGTCCTCTCTGTCTCCTGCCAAGCTAAATGGTTGTTCAGCTTTTTATTACACCAATCACAGCAATACATCTTCACACGGCATAAAATATCCCACAACATCTCAACAGAAGGGATGAGGGAGTATATGCACCCTGCACTGCTGGTGATTGACCCAAAAGATACTTGTTCCCTGGATCACCACACAAGTGGACACAGATTTCCTAGAGTCCAGGAAGATGCCCTCAGTGAATGGAATGATACGGGGTACTTGCAGGGACCCCTTTGAACCTAAAAATTACCAACATCCAAGGGTGTGTAGAAGCCTCAGGGACTTGCCTTCTGTAAGCATGATGGTAACACAGGGATTTGAACCCAGATTTCTGGTGCTAAAGCCGTTGCTTTTCCCACAACTCTACAAATTACACATTTTCTGGAAAGGTTTAGGCCAACAAATAAATAATAAAAAATAAATTTTTAAAAAGCCAAGTGTCCTCATTAGATTAGCCATCCTCAACACTGATAGCCACACTCTGAGACTTTTGTCCTGTCACCTCTTGGTGTCCAAAGCAGTCAGCAGTCAAGGTCTTCCTTTGAATGATCATGGTGCTCTTCTGTCTCTTCCCAGGGGTGTTCTTCTTAAGATGCTAATGAATGACCCTCCAGCTTCCTGAGCCAGGCTCAGCCTCTTTCTGAAGTAGCTTCAGAACTCCTTCTTTATTGTGCTCCTTAAAGAGCTGATTGGGGCCACTTGGCTCTTATTTATGCTGTGCTCATAAGAATGGGAAGAGAACACAGCTGAGGGAAGCATTTGGGCTCTGCACTGCCTCAGAAACTGCAATCCCAGCAGCAAGACTTGAGACAGTCAGAATTGGAACAAGAGAGAAGAGAGCTCCTTTCTTTTCAGTGCCAAAAACAAGTTATCCCCACTTACTCCAATATAAGCCACCATCCTTCCTGTGTGACAGGGTCTTACAATGGAAAGATATGACATTTTTCCTCCATGGTGTTAGCTCATCATTGGAATGAAATAATTTCCAGAACCTTCATCTCCAGTTCTTAAACTGGGAAAATGTGACTTGGGTAGGAGATGTTATATGTGATTTTTTTTAAGGTTTATTTTTATTCTCTCCTGGTATTGGGACTCCCCTTCCCCAACTGCCAGACCATGGGTCTTGAAATTTCAAATGTACGCCCAAGGCAAACATTTCACCTAAATTCCTTATTTTACCTTCTGTCCCTAGTCCATATCTGTCCCAACAGATTTCTATTCAAATGAAGACTACAAAGTGTTCTAAATGTGCCAGTCTTAAGTGCTTCTGACTGAATTCCTGACTAGCTGGAGCCTCTACAACACAGACTGCTTCAAAGCAGCCTGGACTTTCTTAGCCCCGGGTCATCGTACAGAACCCTAGCAGTGAGCCAGACAGCCTGCCCTGCTCTCTCTTCCCATCCTTTGACCATTATTCTAGCCTTCCTGGGCCCTACCGCAATAGTCCAATATCAGCAGGAAGTAGTTACAGAAGAGACTACATCATCTCTTATCATGAAAAAGGGGTTAGAATATTAGATCACAAAGCCAAGACAAGCCTTACTCAGTACCGGTGACTTCTCCCAGATCTTCTCACCTCCTGCCCCCCCTAAACCTCTCTATTCTACGAGCTAAGTTCTGCTTCCTTTCCTCCAGACTGATCCTTATATAGCTCATCTATTTTGGCCGTGCCAGCCTCTTGGTCCCTTGGCCTGGGGGACTTCGGTCAGCAGCTCCTCACTTGCTCTATCTCCGTCTCTCCTCTCATGGTCCTGTTTAGTCTGCCAGCCATGTTTAGACTGCAATCTTCCCTCTGCCTTCTTTATCCATTATATCTACAATAAAAAAGCTTCTTTATATTTTAGTAGCCACAGCCTCTTCCTTTTATGTCATTTTTTTCATTCAGTCTGCGTGTATGTACTTGCCTGTATGTACGTCTGGTACTTGCAGAGGCCAGAAGAGAGAATCATATCCCATGGAAATAGAGTTCATGTAAGCTACCATGATATGGATGCTGTGAATTTACCAAAGGTCCTCTGAAAAAGCAGCCAGTACACTTAAACACTGAGCCATCTCTCCAGCCCCTTAGGTGTAATTTTTAAGGAGTCTTCAGAGAATGAGACAATATGGAAATAAAAAACATACATTACACCCAATAGCTTTTTGTGTATTTTTCAGTGTGACTTTTAAAAAGTACAGAACTCACCATTAAAACTAAGAACTTTCGTTTATCCAATGCTGCTTGGTTATCCAGGGATGGTAACACACATCTGTAACTGCAGCACTCAGGAGACTGAAGCTGGAAGACTATGCGCTCAAGGCCAACCTGGGCTAAGTGGGGAGCCAAATAACAAATAGAAAATAAGTAAATAACAACAAAAAAGTCTTGGCTAGGCTCAGTAGTACACGTCTGTAACACCATTTATTTGAAAGGCTCTGTCAGGAGGATCACGGGTCCAGAGGTAGGCTGGCTTACTTAATGAGTGAGCCCCTTGCCTCTTATTAAAAAAAAGCAAAAGACTGGAGAGAAGCTAAGCAGTTAACAGAACTTGCTCCTCTTGTAGAAGAGATGAGGTCAGTTCCCAGTACCCACATAGCAACTTACAGCATCTGTGACTCCAGGAGTGCCAATACAGTTTTCTAGCATCTGCATGCACCAGGTACATACATGGTGCATCCATGAAGGCAAAATACTCACACACATAAAATAAATCTTTAACATATATTAATTAAATCAAAATCCAGACAAGACCTTTACTGTCCTAAATTAGGGGAAAGACATCATAGAATAAGATATTTATTACATATATTAGCAAAATATACACCAATCATTCTTATCCTGTGTGCTTTTTGAATTTTCACAATCAATAAGGAAAAATAATATCATAGAAAGTGAAGAAAAGATCCAAATAGATAAGGAACAGAGGCATTAATCCCTGAGGAAATCGTAGCTAATATGATACTACTCATGACCCACAGAAAGAGATAAAATGAAAATAGGAATGAAACAGAGCCTACAAAGAGTTTGAAGCAGACAGAAGTCTTGCACAAAACTCCTCAGGAAAAAGCAATGGAAAGTTGTGAGGGCTTCAGCATCCTGCTCGACCTCCCTACGCCATCTATCCTCTTGAGGGTGGAGTAGGGTGTTGTGAAATGAGAGGGCTTTATGACTTACTGTAGGACAAAGTAGGTTGGGAGATTTTATCAAGGGACTCTCCCAACAAAGAATGGATACCGTTACAATATTTTCATAAGTGTATATCATGACCTTGGATTATATTCACCCCATTGTTTTCTTATTTGTCCCTCGCTTCCATCCAGTGGTTCCCTTCCGCTTCATAAATAGTCACTCTTCTACATCCATTTCTTATAGTTATTATCTTCAAACCTAGACTCTGCATGTGACCGTGGCTGGTTTTGTGTAAAAGTAAAAATATATAAATAAATAAAAAAGGAAAAATTACTTGAGGATTTGTTCTTAATTAATCAATAAGATTTGATGGGGTCTGGCTGCTGCCTCATAAAGTTGCTCCTGGGGTGTAGGGACGAATTCTGTCCACATGAGTGTCTCAAATCAGTCCAGAATGTGATTAGATGATTACTCCCTGGAGTTAATGCAAGATGAGCATTTTCAACATTGCCCTACCGCAGGAGAGAAAGTCCTCAGGCACCAGGAAGCCACTGCTCACTGACTAGAGAAGTGGCAAATGCCAGCTGTTGCTTCCAGGCCTGTTCTGCCCTCCATGCACCTGTCCTTAGATGGACAGCCCTCTAGCTGGACAGTGGTTAACATTAAATGAAAAGGGGCATGAACACAAAAATGAGATGTTACAGTAGAGAGCTAAGGAGACCACATGCTTTCTCCACTCCTGCCCAAAAGTCATCCCTGCTCCCTGGGAAGCTCCATCTCATGAATGCTGCAGAGACTGGAGCCTTCCCATCCTGGAGATTGTTTACAGTGTTGAGAATGAAGCTCAAAGTTTCATGCATGCTTCATTTTAAGACAAGATTCTGTCGAGGTCTCCTGTTTCCCTTAAACCACTCTGTTACATGGGCCTTAAACTTTGATCCTCCTGCCTCAACCTCCTAGATAGCTTGAACTGAAGGATTGGGTGGATTGATGCTCTTGTACACTGTAAAGATTTTCACTTATATTTGTTTAATAAGTTGTTGGACAGTAGCCAGGCAGGAAGTAGAGGTAGGCTGACCAGAATAGGAGAATTCTGGGAAGAGGAAATGCAGAGCAGCAGATGACAGCCAGACACTAAGGAAATATGATGGGAAAAGGTACCAAGCCACATGGATAAACATAGATGAGAAGTACAGATTAATTTAAATGGAAAAACTAATTAGTAACAAGCCTGAGCTACTGGCCCAGAAGTTACTATACTATTAAGCCTCTGAGTCAATTATTTGGAAAGTGGCTGCTAGATGTTTGAGAGTTTCTTGTGGATTAGAAATTTCAGAATACAGAACTGTACAACTGTCTCGTGGAAGAAGCCCCTAGCTTTCCAGAAAAAGAGAGAGAGAGAGAGAGATTTGCTCTCTAGATCTGGTGCTATTCTATTCTTAACCATTCTGGATCTAGATATAGATTAAGATAGATAAATAAATAAATGTGTGTATGTACACACAAACATACACACACATGCCAATATGTGTATGTATAGTAGTTACCCAGCAAAACTGCTGAGCTGGCTGAGATGGAGCTGGGTGACATTGTATACTTATCCAGTGACATTTTGAGAGATCAATCACAGATTTATAAGTAGTTTAAAGTATATAAGTAGTTTAAAAGCCTTGTGGTCCAGTACTTGTTTTCTTTGGCACCTCAGCTCTTGGGGACCTAGGTCATCTGTTGGTTAACCCCAAGGATGACAACAGATTGGGAAGATAGCAGGGGCAGAGGAAGGTTAGGGAGTGTCTGCAAGCAGAACTAAGTGGCACTGGGAAGCAGGTGTGGACCCAGGAGATGCAGGACTCCCAGAGGCACCAGACTGCAAGACAAGTGCAGTAAAACCCAGACCTGCATGGGTGTCCCCACATGGCCACTGCAGCTGGGTGACGAAGAGGTACTCAGCCTTTATCTTTCATGGTTCAGGCAAAAGGACATGAGTCACCACGCTGAATTCATAAGAATATTGTGAGGCTTTCATGAGCTATCTATCAAGCACTGAACCACACAGTTTAGAACATGAGTACATATTCAGCCATTGTTCCTCTACAGCTAGTTTAAAGCATCAAGTGCTTTGAGACCATCATACTCTCTCTTTGGAGACAGAACCTTGTTACAGAGTTCACAGTCTCCTTGCCTCACCTGGTTCAGCCTCCCAACTGGTAGGTTTACAGGCCTACACCACAATACCCACTCAAACACCATTTCTCAAAGGCCTCAAACACCGATAGGCAAGTCAAGTGTATGTGCCCACAAAGAAGCATAACTCTTCTGGTCTGTCTGGAAATGGTTGGATGTAGAAAGATATCCCTTTCCTGGATCTGTTTTGTGGTACAGAAAGAGTTCAATATGAGGGCTTTGAAATGAGAAACCCAAGTATCTGTAGAATGAGAAAAGGCATTCAGAATGGGAAAACCAAAGCAATAGAGAAAAACTTCAAAGGTTGTCTAATGGGTATTCATACAGCATCAAATACAAGGGTAGAAAATGAATGGTCTAAATATTTTAAAATAGAGTTCAAGGGGCTAGGGAGGTGGTTCACTGCATAAAGTTCTCCTATAAAAGCATAAAGACCTGAGTTTGTATTCTCAGATTATAGCAACCACTTGTAATCCCACACATAGAAAGCAAGAGACAGGACAGAGGGTTCCAAGCTTCACTAGCAAAATTAGAAGATTCCAGTTAAAGCAAGGGATCCCACCTCTTAAAATTGGATAGCTATCCAAGAAGTGCCCTGAAGTCAATTACATGCTTGAATACACATGTGCCCTTATGCCTACACATGCCACACATACACCTAAACATATGTGAATACAAATACCCAAAATGTACACCAGGCACACAAAGAGAGAGAGAGACAGAAACAGAGACACACAGAAAGAGAAAGACAGAGACAGGGACACACAGAGAGAAAGAAAGTGGAGAGATATAGACCTTTGTACAGGACCCTAAGTTCCAAGCTAGCCTCGGCTACATAGCAAAACTTAATCTAAAAAAATTAAATGTAATGAAAATAAAGTCCAAGCAAAGCATGTGTTTCATCTTATCCAAATGAACAATGCGTAGGACCAAGGGTTATAAGATCAGTATTCCCAAGGAGAATTATTAGAACCCTACTGAGTTAGAAAAATTGATCAATATTTGGGTTTTGCAAACCTGATTCTTATAGTCATGCAGCAAAAATCAAATGCCAGGAGAAGGATGGCGTTTCAAACAGTGACATGTTTTTCTCTAAAAGCTTTTTTGTAGTGGTGTGACTTAATTTCTATTGGTCTCAAGAGTTTTGAATATTTATAAATATACGGATAAAATAAACTCTTTTATAACTCTGATTAGTTTCTGATGATTAAAGCACACACTCTTTCCACATCTTCATCCCCAACCCCTTCCCCTCCCACCCTCTCTGCAATCCAGGCTGGCCTGAGACTGTGTATATAGCCCAACCTATGATCCTGCCTCAGCCTTCCCAATTCTGGGATTAGAAGCCTGAACTGCCATTTCTAGCTATCCATTTCCCTAGATGTGCTCCCATCTTGATAAATTAGTTCAAGAGTTTGTCCTCTTGGTGGGTGCCATTGGTGTACGCCTTTAATCCCAGCACTCCAGAGGCAGGCAGATCACTGAGCTTGAGGCCAACCTGGTCTACAGAATTACCACAGCCAGGACTACACAGAGAAACCCTGTCTTAAAAACCAAATATATATATTCTGAACCAAAAGATCATAAATACGCTCAGGGTTTAGTCAAGTGGATCTCTGCCCATTGAGAAGTTCTGTTACAAGCATTAGGTGATAAATTCAGGGAAAATATGGATGGAGTTAAGAGATTTGGTATCTGGCTTTTAGATAGGTAGAACAGCCTGGAATAGAAATGGCAGAAGAGGGAATTCAGAAGAGTTATAATACCGAAGAATAGAAGGTTCAACTTCCTATTTTTATATGATTTATTTTAATTGAGGGGCTGGAGTGATGACTCAGTGGTCTCTTCCAAAGAACTAGGTTTAGCTCCCAGCACTGACAGGAGAGGATGACTAACGTCCACCTGTGAGGCAATGACTTGCCCTTCCAGAAGCCTCTTCCTCAATGCTGGCCATTGAGCACTTCCATCAGCCAGCAACTCAGCCAACACATTTTGCAGCATTACTCTGAAAAACCTAACTTTTTTCTTCTTTTCAACTCCTTTGTGTGCTGGTCACTGCCTTGGTTTGTGAGGTATTTTGATGTAATTGGCCCCCATAAGCTCACCAGGAATGGCACTATTAGGAGGTGTGGCTTTGTTTGGGGAGTGAGTGTAGACTTTTTAGAGGAAGTTTATCACTGCGGAGGCGGGCTTTGAGGTTTCCTGCACTCAGTGTGTCTTAGCTGACTTCCTGTTTCCTGCAAGCCAAGATGTTGCCAGCACCCCATCAGCCTGCATGCCTCCAGGCTCCCTACCATGGTCCCCGTCATGATGATAGTAGATTACTCCTGGAAGTGAAAGCCACAATCCCAATTAAATGTTTTCCTTAGAAGAATTTCTGTGGTCGTGGTGTCTCCTCATAGCAATATATACCCTAACTAAGACACTATCTTTTCCCAGATTCTTTCCTCATGCTATTTCTTGTTCATATCCTTCCACCATGTAACTGCTCGTCTGCCAGGGTTCTCTCCCTCCCTTTTCTGTGTACCTTCTCTAGACAGTTGCTGAGATTTACAGCTTGCCCTGTTGTTTTTCATTCAAACTATTAAAAAAATGCCTTCAAACACTCTTCTGAGTCTATTTATACGTTCTTTTATTAACAAAACTAAAAGCTCCAAAGTAGAAGCCACAGTTTCTTAGTTAGGGTTTCTATTGCTGTGATAAGATATCATGACCAAGGTGGGGAGGGGGACACAGAGGGATGAGTCAGAGAAGGAGAGGGAGGGGGAGCTGTGGTTGGTACATAAAATTAAAAAAAAAACTTTAAATAAAAATAAGATAATTTTTTTAAAAAATGATCAAAAGCAATTTGCGGAAGAAAGGTTTTATTTCACCTCATAATCCCCAGGTCATACTCTGTTATTATTGAGGAAAGTTAGGGCATGGAATCTGGCAGGAACCTGGAGGCAGGAGCTGAAGCAGAGGCCATAGTGAAGTGCTGCTTTCTGGCTTCCTCATCACGGCTTGATCAGCCTACTTTCTTAGAAAACCCAGGACCACCAGCCCAAGGATGACCTCATCCACAATTTGATGGGCCCTCCACCATCAGTCATTGATCAAGAAAATACCCAACAAACTTCCCTACAGACCAGTCTAATGGAGGTGTTTCCTGAATTAATATTCCTCTTCCCAAATAATTCTAGATTGTGTTGACAACATAACCAACCAGGACACTCGACTTCCTCAGTACAAAAATCACTAATGACCTCAGCCATTTTTCTACTTTTTGATAATTAAAATGTATATATGAGTTTTCTCCCCAGATTTTCATTTTGTTCTTTACTCTTACAGCCTTGGGGTTGTAATGTTTATTTCTGAAGTCTTACTTCTTTATGAGACATTTTAAGGTTTACTTATTTTTACTTTGTGTGTATGTTGCCAACACACACACACACCCCATGCACCATATGAATGTGTGGTACCTGAGGAGGCCAAAAGCAAGTGTTATAGCTGCCTGGAACTGGAGTTACAGATGGTAGTTAGCCACCATGTGGGTGACAGGAATATAACCCAGGTCCACTGGACCAGTGGCCAGTGTTCCTTAACATACAGTCATCTCTCCAGCCCTGTGGATCTTACTTCATTAGATGCTTTCCTTAAAAAGGAGTTTTTGGTTTCTTTGATTTATTGGTTGGTTTGGTTTTCTTGTCACAAAGACTCACTATGTAGACTAGTCTCAAGCTTATGACACTCCTATCCGGCTCCTCCTTGCTGGGATTACAAGTATGAACCCCATACTCAGCTTTGATAGATTTTTGTCAAGCTATTTAGCCCTTTATTTTGTGTAACAATTTCTGTGCCCACTTTATGTTTCCTTTTTTGTTTTGTTTTGTTTTGTTTTTCTTCATTACTTTTGGTGTGAGAGGTTGGTAGTGGGAGTGTTGTTTTGGAGGCACGTATTGTTTCAGGGGGGGGGGGTGTTATGTTTGCCTTTGACTTCACTGATTTGTTTATCTGTAATCATTTAGGCTCTGTTTGTTAAGGTTTGGGGGAAGAACCTATTGCTGTGATTTAAAAAACAAAAACAAACAAACAAACAAAATGCCTATTTTGGATCACCCTCTCTGTACATTTAGTTGAAGAAATTTCCTCCGTATCTTTGAAAAGGAAGGAGATGCTAACCCCTGCCCACAGGAAGTTGTTAAGGAATATCCTTAGTGGGGAGTAAGAGGAACTTTACCTTTATAGTATGTTAGAAGAGAATTTCAAACAAGAAAAAATCCTGCTTACTTTTACTGTGTTTTTTTTTCCTGCTCTTTTACCCAAGGAAGATGTCCAGAATGAACATTTCTAGTGCATCTATGACCTCCACACAGCTACTTCTTTGAAGTTCTAGCATACTAATCTGTGGATCTGTTGCACGTGTACACACACACACACACACACACACACACACACACACACACACACACCAATTCTTTCTTTGATGACCAGGTAAGAATAATAAGCACAAATGTGCTATCCAAGCTGTGTAAACTGAGGCACTCTGAGGAAGCAAGAGCTGTGTTTGTAACCAACCTGGCAGGAGCCAGAAGAGTCTAAATGGCATTTATGCTCCTCTCCGTTTGTCTATCAAGTGCTGAAACAAAACACTCTAAGCAACTGGAATTTCCCTTAGAGTCTTAGAGTCTCAATACAAGGCAGGTTGTCACGTAGAATTCATTAAAAATTAACTTGGTTTATAGCAATTGTGGTTGTGTGTGGTAGGGGGTTATCAAGAAAGGCTAACCCCAGGGCTACAGAGAGCAAAAAACTAACATTTGGGTTTGTTGTCAAAGCTGCCCATTGTAAAACAAAGAAAGACCTAGTAAAAAGTTAATTCCTATTTGCAAATTAATAACAATTAATTAAATAATAATGAATTCCGATAGCAAAGCTGATGGTTGTCCATTTTCATCTCTTAAGATTATAACTTTTTATTCCTTTATCTTCTTATACTTTATTTTATTTCTATATTCCTGGACCCTTCACTAGAAAATTTTTTTTAAAAAAGCATGTGAGGTCTAGAGCCAGCTAGTTAGTTATAAACCTTAGACTTACATCTATCTACTGCACAGGTTCATCTATGTAGCTGAAGTTTTTCCTGTGTTGACTGCTTGATCCCACATAAACACACAGAGGCTTATATTAATTACAAACTGTTTGATCTCTAGCATAGACTTCTTGTTAGCTAACTTATGCATCTTAACTCAACCCATTTCTATTAATTTGTGTTTTGCCACATGGCTGGTGGCTGACCTGTGTTCCATTACATCTTGTTCCCCTAGCATCTGGAAGCATCTGCCCTGACTCTGACTTTCTTCTCCCTCTCTCTCTGTTCCTGTAAGCTGTCTTACTATGGGCCAAAACAGTATCTTTATTACTCAATGGTAGTAACGCATATTCACAGTGTACAGAAGACCATCCCACAGCAACCTAACACACACACACACACACACACACACACACACACACACACACACACACATTAGCATCCTCTTCCACAGCTCCATGTCCTTGAGGGGAGTTCCTCCTTAGACCAGAGCTCAGCTCCAATGGTGAGTCTCATCTGCATTTCACATCTTCTTGGCTATGGTAGCCTTAAGTCTCAGTCCCTCACACAGTCACAGCATGTCCTGGGTCAATGTTGGGATTAATAGCAGATGCACTTGACCGTGAACAAATGCAGAAGATATAATATCAAAAGAACAGACTGGATATGAATTAACTGTTGCTATAGAACAAATTACCTTAAAACTGAGTGCCAGGGACCAATGAGCATTTATGGCAGCATATGTGTTTCTGTGTGTCAGTAAATGGGGAGTAGCTACCTAGACTTGATGGCTTAGTTTGGTTGCAAGATCCCCATTAAAATGTTGATCTGGACTGCAGTCACCCAAAACTTTCTGGGACTGAACTGTCTTCCTACAAGGTGCCTGATCTAGTTTGATTTTCTGTTCCTGAGATGAGCACCATGACCTAAAGAATCTCTACAGCTCACAATCCCAGGTCATAGTTCATCACTCAGGGAAATCAGGGCAGGGACATAAGCCCCTAGGAGAATGCTGCTTTTTGACTTACCCACTGACTTATACTCAGCTGGCTTTTTTCAATAGCTCAAGGCCACCGGCCTAACAATAGTGCTATCCATAGTGGGGTGGACTCTACCATATCAATCATCAGTCATGACAGTTTCTCACAGACATGGTCACAGGCCTATCTGATAGAGGAAATTTTTCAACTGAGGTTCCCCTTTCCCAGGTGACGAGGTTGTATCAAGTTGATAATGAAGACAGAACTGTGGCCAGTTCACATAGCTGTCAAGGGGTGCTGGCTAATAGCAGGAGGTCCCTCTTTCTCTCAAATGAACCTCTCTCTAAAACTCCTTGGAATTGTCATGACAAAGAAGATATCTTACCCCTGAACCAAGAGAGCAAGACAAGAACTAAGGGGACCTTTGTGACCTCGATGTAAAAGCCACACCCTTTTATGTTTTGTGTTGACTAATGAGATGTGTCAGCAGTTAAGAGAAGCTGCTGCACTTCCAGAGGACCCAGAAACTGCAGGGCTGCTCAACACTGTCTGTAACTCCAGTTCCAGGGAACCCATTACCCTCTCCTGGCCTCTAAGAACACCAGGAATACACATGAGCATAGACAGATATACATTAAAAATACCCACACACACAAAATTATGAAAAGCCACACCCTGTCCTTCCCATATTATCCATCAGGTTACATGAGCTACTGTCATTTAGGATGATAAGGGAGTCTCTAGTATCGTAACTGCTATAAGGCACACAATAAAATGTGGGTATTCTGACAGGTTCAAGCCACCACCCATTTGCCCTTTCAGAGGCAACTACTCAAAAACAGCAGTAATTTTCAAGACATTTATTTATTGACTTTATCTTTCAGGATCATGCACATTCCACAGCATACATAGAGGTGAGAGGACGACTTTTGAGAGTTGATCAAACTGAGGTCCTCGGGCTTGGCAGCAAGCACCTTTACCCACTGAGCCATTTTGCCAGCTCCCAGTAGTATTTTGTAGACATACATACAATCGCATTTTTCTATAAGTATATCTTTTCACTCCTTGTCTTGGAAGTTTTCCCATATCAGAACACAGTAATTTGCCCATCTTTTGCTGCCGTGGGTCATTCCCATTGTGCACACATGCCATAAGTCAGTTTACCCTCCCCAGGGGTGGATGATTGGATTGCTTCCAGCGGTCTAGTGTAAGCAACACTGCCCTGAATTAACAGGGTCTTAGAACCTTTTGCACAGGCATAAGGATATTAAAGATAAATTCCTAGCGGTGGACCCCATAGGAGGGCCTGCTTGGTTATTTCCTCTGTGATCCATGTTGCCATGTAGCTATGTTGCTCTTCACAAAGGTTGCTTGTAACAATTGATGCTTTCTCTCAGCAAAGAATAGGTCATGTGATGGGAGCCCTGGGAAGCTGAGCAAGTAATTTAAAATGGAAAATCATTCATCCCTAGTATCTGGTTGTTTTGTAGGCTATTCCAGCCACGTTTTTTAAAGATGTAGTGTGTGTGTGTGTGCGTCCGCACACACACACACACACACACACACACACACACACACACACACACACACACACAAGAAGGTACAGGAACTTCTGTAGCTGGAGTTATATGTGGTTAAGAGCTGCCTAGTATATGTATATGTGCTGGGAACTGAATTCTGGTCTTCAGGAAAAACAAGTGCTCTCTCCATCTTCCTGCCACATTCTTCCCTCAGCTCTCTTTCTTCTATACCAGTGGCTCTCAACCTTGCTAATGCTGTGACTCTGTCTTTGTTTGGGTTTTTTTTTTTTAATTGCTATGAAGAGACACCATGATCATGGCAACCCTCATAAAGGAAAACATTTAACTGGGGTGGTGTGCTTATAGTTCAGAGCTTCAATCCATGACAGCATGCAGTGAGATATGGGGCTGGAGAAGTAGCTGAGAGTCCTACATCTTGCAAGCAACAGAAAGTGGTCTCAGACACTGGGCAGTATCCTGAGCATTGTCCCCTCAAAGCCTGCCCCCACAGTGACACTACCTCTAGTAAGGCCATACCCACCCCAACAAAGCTACATCTCCTAATAATACCACTCACTATGAACTTATGGAGGCCCATTACATTCATACTACCACAGACTCTTTAACACAGTTCCTCATGTAAATATCTGTTTTTTGATAGTCTTAGGTGACCACTATGTAAAGGTCCTTTGACCTCACAAAGGTTTCTTGACCCAAAGACTGAGAACTACTATTCTATACTAGTGCTAGGTCTTTTCTCTCTCATGCTTGCTTGTCCATGGCCTTTACAATTCCTGTTCTTGTCTTAAACACAGCAGGTGAGTTCTTTTAACAGTTAAATACTCAAGGCTGACTCTCCTAATGCTAAGGTTCTTCTTATGGTTTGGGTCCAACATGCCCATTATAGGCTCATGTATATTGGCACTGTGCTATATAGGCAGACTAATGTAGTATGAGGTTTCTGGCCCGCACTTTTGGGCCTAGACTCAAGGTTTAGGCCAGCAGACCCACAGACCTGCAGAGATACACAGATGCTTACAATAATTTTAGGCTGATCGGCCTAAGGCCCAGGCATATAACTTGCTAACTCTTTACCCTTAATCTAATCCATGACTCTTATCCTGTTCAGCCATGCGGCTAGGTACCTTTTCTCAGAGCAGCATAGTTGTCCTCTGCTTCTTCTGGCTTCTCTCTGGCATTCTCTTCTGTTCTGCCTGTTGCCCAGTTTTCCTAGTCTGGTACCCCCACCCACACTTCCTTTCTGCCTTTGGCCAATCAGCGCTTTTTATTAAACTCATAGGCAGGGACAATTATTTACAATGGAACAACCTAATCCCCCTACAGACTAAGGCAACTTAGGAAGATACAACCTAGTCAGAGGAACTGGATCGCTGGGAGCAAGCTATTGGGGACATTATCCCTGGCTTCTTCCTTTCTTGCTCTTTGCTTTCTAGGTGGCTACAATACAAATAAGTCACAGCTGTGAGCTCCCCACCGCCACAGTCTGAGAGCTCCTCCTGCTGACATGCTTTTCTGCTATGATATGATGGACTAGAATACCCTGAAACCGTGCACTAAAATTAATGTTTCCTCCCTCATATCTTGTCTCAGTAATCATAAAAGTAACTAACACAGTTCCCCAAGATAGAGGGACATGTGTAGGCAGAGTGTCTCTGTGTCCTGGCAGCAGCTCACAACTAACCACACTGAGACTTAACATTAATTATAAATGCTCAGTCAATAGCTTAGGCTCTTTTTTAGCTGACTTTTATAACTTAACCCATTTCTATTAATCTATTTCCTACACCAAAGCTTGTTTATCTCATGTACATAGTTCCCATCCTGCTAGCTCTGCATCTTAGGGCATCTCTTCTCATTCTACCCTTCTTCCTAGCATTCTCTCTGCCCTAAAATCCTGCCTAGCTATTGACCAATCTTTTTTTTTTGTTAACAATGACAGCAATACATTTTATGTTGTACAAAAATTATTCTACAGTATACTTGATAGGATACCTATTCCACCACTATATGACACATGCTCATGGATAAATGTGTTACCATAGGTTGATCTGTTCTGACTGTGAAGTCCCTAGTTACATTTCTATTGCTATAAAGAAATACCATGACCAAGGCAACTTATAAAAGAAAGCTTTTAATTTGGAGTTCATAATTCCTGAGCATTACAGTCTATGACCATTATGGCAGGGAGCATGGTAGCAAGCAGACATGGCACTGGTGCTGTACTTGAGATTTTTATATTCAATATTTTATATTGAAATAACAACCATAAAGCGGGGGGAGGGGGACTAATAGGAAATGAAGTGGGCTTTTTGAGCCTCAGAGCTTACCTCCAGTCACACACCTCTACACATTCTAATCCTTCCCAAGCAGTTTCACCAAATGCAGAATAACCATTCAAATGGGGTCATTTTTATTCAAACCACCATATTTCTCAAGATCAGAGACAGCCTTGTTCATCTTCCTATGACACCAGGCAGGGACAGAAAGAGCTGTCGCATGACTGTTGAATGAATGACCCAGGTAGAACTTGAAAAGTTTAAATCATCTACCTTAATCCCTGGCACCCTGGAATCCATATACCCAAGTAGTCTGGGGTGTTCTGATGGAATCCCCACCTCTCTCTCTGCCAAGACCCTGCCCCTCAGAAAGTCTCACCAAATACTGCTCCTCACCCAGAAATGCTCAAGACCTGTCCCACAGAGTATTTAAACTGCACCACAGGAAACAGACACGTGGTTTGCTGGTCTCTCTTCCCCATTTCCTCTCTGGAGAGGGGCAGAAAATCACAGGGAGGGGGAGCTTTACCCATTAAACCGGGACTTTTCTAATTTGGTCTGATTTGGATTGCACATCAGTGTGCAGAAACTTTTCATCAAGTAACAATGCTGCTGGCATAATAACTCAGATCAGCTGAATTAGTAAATTGAGGTTTAATCTGAGCAGAGCATTCCTGGATGGTCCCAGGGGAAGAGACGCCATGAGGAAAATCTGATGTGGGTCTATGCTTTTGTACACTGTAAATATTTGTCTCTCCCATTGGTTTAATAAAATGCTAATTGGTCAAGTAGCTAGACAGGAAGTAGAGGCAAGTCAAGCAGACTAGGAGAATTCTGGGAAATGGAAGAACAGAAGAGACTACAGAGAGACACAGAGGAAGCAGGATGAGAATGCTGCTCTGAGGAGAGGTACCAAGCCACGTGGCTAAACATACATAGAAATATGAGTTAATTTAAGTATAAGAGAGTCATAAGCGTGAACCATAGACAAATCAGCTTATAATTAAGAATTTGTGTGATTATTTAGGACTGCTGGTCTGGACCTTGGGGATAGGCCAGACCAGAAACTTCTGTCTTCAGAAAACCACAAGAAGAAGTCTTGGGCCAGACCTTACATACCTTGGGGCACAGGGTGGAGTGGATGACATGGGCGACTGTGTTGGATGATATGAATGTGATTTGTTGCCATTTGTTAATAAAGAAGCTGTTTTGGGTTTTCTCGGAGGCAGGATTGAGAGGGCAGTCATGGGCAGGGTTTGAAGGACAGATCCAGAAGAGATCCCCAAAAGAACTCTGTGAAACATGCTATGAATGAATGACATCATGGTTGTATTCTGAGCAATTAAGTGCATCTGACACTCTGAAAATTTTATTTGTACAAGGCATTGCCTTTATTCATCTGAAGCATTTTTTGCAAGGCATTCTTTGTCTTCATTTCTAGTCATTTGGCCTCATTGAAGCCTCCAGGGGAAATCCTTGATGTGAAACAAGCTGGAGGGATGGACACAGTGGCCAGATACACACAGAGAGAATACACAGAGGAAAGATAAACACTGTCCCCTCACCAAAGCAAGGGGTGGGACACCATGAAGTTTCACAATTGGGTAGGTGTAGATGTGGCCTGTCAGGGCAGCCTGAGTTTGCACTGTTTTTCTCGAGATTGTCTCTTGAAACTCATTTTTAAATATAGGTAAATAAATATAAATATTATATGTATGAGAGGGGGGGTTTGAGTGCCTTTGGAACCCAGAAGAGGGTATTAAATCTCCTGGATCTGGAGTAGCAACAACTGGAAGCTGGAAGTGAATGCTGGGAACCAAGCTCTGCTCCTCAGTAAGAGCAGTACTTACTCTTAGCCACCGAGTCTTCTATCACATCCTAAAAATCCATCCTCTCGACCATTGCAACTGAAATCTTTCCAAAATGCTTCCCATTCTCATGGTTTTGAGAGTCGCTATCATAATGTATTACTGTTAAAATGGCAATGGAGTTGCCAGGACAACTGTCATCTCATCCCTCGAGAAGCTGAGTTTGGAGTTTGCCTGGCTATATAGGAAGTTTCAAGCCAGTTTGGCCTACAGAGTAAAACCACTGTCTCAAATCAAAAACAAGCAAACAAACAAAAACAGCTGGGCAGGGTAGGGTGTGCTTTTAATCCCAGGAAGCAGAGGCAGGAAAATGTGAATTGGAGGCCAGCCTGGTTTATATCATGAATTCCATGACAGGGCTAAATTGTGAGACCCTGTTTTGAAACAAAAAAAAAATAGCTGGGCAGGGTGGCACATATCTTTAATCCCAGAATTCCAGAGGCAGAGGGGACAGCAAGTCCTTGAGTAGCAAGCCACCCAGAGCTACCGAGTGAGATCCACTCTCCTGGGAGTGGAGGGTTGGGAGCTGTACATCAACTTAATGATCTGTTGTTAGCACCGTGTGGTCTCTGTTTTTACTTTATTAACTTTAGCTTTCTCTTTCCTACATCCTACCCCTGTGCTCGGGTCAAAACTCAGGGCCCATGCTAGGCAAGCACACTGAACCGTGCCCTCATCCTTGGTTTGTTGGTTTCAAACAGTTTTACTATGTGGCTTAGACTGACCTAGAACTTACTATCTCTCTGCTTCAGCCTTCCAAGTATTGAGATTACAGGTATGAGCCACCATGCCCACCTTATTTTTTGGACAGTCTTTTTTCTTTTATGTACATTGGTGTTTTGCCTACATGTATGTCTATATGAGGGTGTCAGATCCCCTGGAACACGAGGTACAGACCATTGTGAGCTGTCATGTGGGTACTGGGAATTGAACCTGGGTCCTCTGGAAGAGCATCCTGTGGTGCTCTTAACCATTAAGCCATCTCTCCAGTACACTATACCCACTTTAAAGAATTGTTTTCCAAACATTTTGTTTAGAACTTTTTCTACTGACCTAGAGTTGTAAAAATACAAGCAATAAAGGCCTATTTTTTTTATAAGCCACAAACTGACAAGGATTTCCACATTTTTGTTTTTGGTTTGATTTTTCCGGACAAGGTTTCTCTGTGTAGCTCTGGCTGTCCTGGAACTCAGGCTGGCCTTGAACTCACAGAGATCTTCCTGCCTCTGCCTTCTGAGTGCTGATATTAAAGGCGTGTGCCACCAAACCCATCTTAAAGATTTATAAATTTTAATTTTATGCATAAAAGTGTTTAACTGAAGTTACAGGCTGGTTGTGAGCCACCTTGTGGCCTGAGAACCAAACCAGGATCCTCTGCAAAGCAGCAATTTCTCTTGACCTTAGCCACTGCTCCAGCCCCAGCTTCTACATTCTTAAGGTGTTAGACTGAAAGTACAAAAGAAGAGTGATTCCTAAAACTTTAAAATTATAGGAAATTCAAATTATCAGTGTCCATATCGCTTATCACCTGTTACCCACAGCTGCTTTCACTCTGCTGTGGTGGTCCCAGAGACTGCTTTACTAAGTAAGCCCCGAATGCCAACCCCTGGCTGAGACTTACCAATTAACCCAAGGCCTTGCAGAGAAGCATGACATAACCAAGACTTTTCTCCCAGCCCTTCAAGGGTTAAGATCTTCTGCTGTTTCTACGGGTTCTTTTAGTGGTTCTTTTACATTTTTTTCCTAGGATGGAACCCAGGACCTTGAACATTAAAGGCAGGCTGTCTACCCCTGGGCAGCATCCCCCAGCCCTCTGCTTCTTGAGCCGTCACAGAAAATAGCAGGCTTAGAGTGAAGGGAGACAAGATAATGAAGAGTTAGGTGCACTGTGCTTGGTGTGTAGACAAAACTCAATAAACATGGCAATAAAAATTCCAGGCATTTTTTTCACACAGGGTTTTGGGGAAGGAAAAAAAAAAAAATTAGCTTGGGTTTGCTGAGCCTGGGTCTGAGCCTCACTCCCTGGTTCCTGTAGTCTGGAAACCAGCTTTTCCCAGAAAGGGTTTTTAGCCAAGGAAGCAAAAAAAGGCCTCCAGGAAACTTCATTTTTTCCAAAGCTTGTGGCTTGGCTGACTCAACTTCTGCCTTTTCCTGAGTCACAAGTCTGTTCTCTTCCTTGGAGGAGGGAGGAAGCCCTCATTCAGGCCTCCCCACCCACAGCCTGGCCCACTGGGAGGGGTGGGTAGCTGGATGGTCAGTTTATGCTGCTATGGGGGATTTCCCACCCTTCTACTCAGCTGCGTGGGATAGCTGGGGCTAGAAGCAGACTGAGTTCTAAGTGGGCCCAGAATCACCAGTGGAACGAAGCTGGAGGCATTTCCTGACTCCAGAATCAACAGATATCCCTTCCTTTCTCTGGTTTTTTAGACTTCCTTCTATAGGCAGCCACTGACTGCCAGATACTGTGTTGGATGCCAAGATGTCGTCATAAATAAACATGACTGTTCTGCCCTCACTGGGGACCATCCTCATCCTAGCCACCTCAAAATGCACCCTTGCTAAGGGGGGTGAGGGAGGGAGATCAGGGGACTGAGGCAGCCATGAAGCATGACCCTGAAGACTCAGCTTGGATACACTTGGGATGGTACTTTCAGTACTGTACCTGACGGGATTGGAAATCTGCCTCCTCACTTCTGTGGGGAAGTCGGAGGAAAATGAGCCCTGCATCTGCCTGGTTTCCTTATCTGTCAGTCTGCCTTCTTACCTCACAATTAGGCATGTCACCCACTAAAGGCCTGCATGTCTAAAATCCCGAGTGATCTAACCGCTTTCACGGCATTCACACAGGAATCATCTTACCTTCAATTTTTACTATGTCCTGTTCCAAAGCCCCCAAACTCACCAGGAGTTCTATAGTCATTGTCCCTAATGAATTTAGGTAGGGGGTGGAGGTAGGCAAACCAGGATAACTCCTTAAGGGAAGTGCTAGACAACCAGGCAGCCAACATTTGCATTTATCTGGGATTTGAGACCTAACAATCTGCTCTCCCCAATCTCCTTTCTACCTTTGATCACCACTCATCTCTCTCACTGGGGAGTGGGAGATGGTGGAAATTCAGCCAGGCTTCTGTCCTAAAACTCTCATAATAGTTACAATCTAGCCTGTGGGACTTCAGACCATCTTTTCCCACTAGACAGTGAAGAGTTTAGCTATACCACCAACCAAAAATCCAACTGGGATATATCCATGGGTAGGAGAGGCTTAGGAGAGGTGTAGGGAGTGGCATGATTTGTGGTGGATGAAAGAACATAATGGGGACAGTGTGCTGTGGAGAAGTAGACCAGTATTCCCAAATCCTTGATTGACTGATTGAGACAAGGTCTCTTTATGTAGCTCAGGTTGGCCTCAAACTCAGTCCTCTTGCTTCTGCCTCCTGAGTGCCGAGATCACAAGCATGGTCTCCGAAGCTAAAAATCTGGGCTGGAGATATAGCTCATTGATTTGGCATTCATCTAGTATTTGAGGCCCTGGGTTCAAATCCCGGTACTGGTAGGATTGAGAGGAGAAGGTTGGAGTTGAGGGGATGGGACTAAAACTTTTTGTGGGCACATGCCATCAGGTCCCCAAATCCTCTGATTAAAGAAAAGCTAATGGGGCTGGAGAGAGGGTTCAGAGGTTTAGAACACTGCCTGCTCTTCCAGAGGTCCTGAAGCATTCCCAGCAACCACATGGTGACTCACAACCATCTATAGTGAGATTTTACACCCTCTTCTGGTGTTCAGGCAGATCATCGTAGACATAATAAATAAATACATTTTTTAAAAAATTAAAATCAGGGTTGGTGATATAGCCCATTGATGTATCACTTATCTAGTATGTGAGGTCCTGAGTTCAAATCCCAGTACTGGTTGGCTGAGGAGCAGATGAGAGAAGACCAAAAGTCTCCCAACTTCATGTGAATTCTTCCAATCTGAAATCTTCATAGCAGCGCATTGTGTAAATGTTTAAACACATTTCAAACTAAAAAGAAATACTCTTAATGTATGGCTGGCCAATAAATGTGATGGGGGTAAGGGTTGGAATTTGGTAGGGATTAAGGGACAGAAGACAGTTTAGGTAAGGGTCTGTGCCCCGAACACCAACACCAGAGAGCCACACTAACCCTTCGAAATCCTCTAGTCCCCTCTGGCCTTGGTCCTGGCCCAGCAGGCACCAGGTTAACCAGAGCTAGGCCCTCTTAGATGTAACCGGTTTGGAAACACAATCTGACAATATACAACAGACATTAGTCCAGCACTCTAGAGACAGACGTAAGGCCTCTATGAATTCAGGGACGGCCTTATCTACACTTAATTTCTGGCCAGCCAGGGATACATAGTAAAACCCTGTCTTCACAAACACACACACAAGGACAAAGTAAGAACTGCTGCTTTGGAGCCAAGGAGACCTCTCTGAGGAGGGGTGACACTGAGACACTGAAACGACAAAGGAGGGGGAGTGGAACCAACCCAGTGGTTTTGAGGAACCAAAAAAAAGACAGTATAAGAGGATGTGCGTGGGGGCAGGTGAGACAGGAAGGCAGGCTTGGAACTAAGGTCTGTCACCACCAGCCTGGGTGGAGTCAAGCAAGGGGTCAACGTGATGAGAACGTGGGGTCCACTAAACTCATCTATTCCCTCCCGTGTGTTTTTGGCATTTTCCTCTAGGAAACTTTTATAAAGTTCGGTTGGTTTTTAATTAAAGGCGTGTCACCATTGCCATCGTGACGGCAGGGACGGACACCTGAGGGCGCCTCCGTCATGGACCTCTCCCTAACCCGCCCGACTCAGCAGCAGTCTCCAGCATGGCCAGGGAAGCTGAGAAAGGGACTCCAACCAGGGACCAGCCCCGAGACCCCACGCAGAACCTGAGCTGACCGGTTTGCCGTCCAGCGGCCCAACTCCACCCTCGCACATTTCTGGGGAGCTCGGTCCGCTCCGGCTCCGCCCCCCGCTGCGTGCCAGGGCTCCGATTGGCCAAGCTGCCCTCCAGAGGGCGTGACCAGGGTGTTGGAACCCCGAGCCGTGGGCGGCGCGGGGATTGGCGGGCCCGCGGTGACCGTGAGCGGACCAGCTGTGTGGGGTGCGTGGGTCTCCGCGGGAAGGTAAGCAGGCTAGGGCACCCGGAAGCGCTCCCCTGCCGCCCGCAGCAGCGGGTCGAGGTGGCCGCGGGGATCGGCATCTAGGACTCCGCTGGAGCAGAGGGTGCTCGCTGCTTTGCTGACTTTTTTCGGGACTTCTTGGGAAGCGGTGGACAGCAGGGACACCTCCAGGGGTACTGAGTCCCCGAGGTGTCCGCGAGCTGTGAGCCAGGGGAGGGTCCTCCACTCGGGTCTCTTCCCGATCCTTGTCCCACCGTGATCCGGGAGTCATTATTTGCCCTGAGATGCCTGGGCGTGGGAGGAACGGTTCTCTTGGCCTCTGATTTGGGACCCCGCAGAGTTTGATACAGGACGTTACTGCGATGGGACATGGCCGGGACTCTCCTAGGGAACACTTGAAGTGCAGAAGCCTTGTCGCCAGGCTTGGGGGGGGGGGGGGCAGTTCCAAGTCACTCCGGAAAGTGTGTGCGCGCACGCCTAGAGGGCGCAGGCTTGGAATTTGAACACAGCTGATAGCAGATTCCACGGGGTTAGAGGCCTCGGTGGAGGGGACGTCAGTGCTGGAATCAGGATCCTTGCAGTTTGTGTGGCTGAAGTGCCTCACTTGCTGTGCGTTGTGCCCACGTCAGCTCTCAGCTGCCTGAGCCCTGGGACCTGGCCAACCTTCTCTCCAAGGAAGGAGGGGTTTGGCACTGTGGCCTGCCGGGTGGGACAGGCTACCCTGTGTGTCTGTAATGAGAGAAGACTCAAAGGTCGAGCAGGAGGAAACACTGAAGTTTTAAGAACTTCTGATTCCGGGTGTGCTGGTGGCAGGGGGAGGGGGGTGTTTGTTTAATATGCAAGAGGGAATGCCTTTCAGGACTCATTCCTTCCTTTTTATCATGTGAGTTCCTGGGATGGAATTCAGTCAGTCTTGGCCCCAGACACCCTTACCCTCTGAGCCATCTTGCCTAACTAGGTTTTGGTTTTTTGAGATAATATCTCTCTATATAGCCCACGAACGTAGAACTCTATCCCCCTGCCTCATCTTCCCAGGTGCAGGATTACAGATATGCGCCCCAGGCCAAAGTTTCTTTTCAGAACTTATTTAGAAGCGTGGCCACCAGCAGAGGTTCTGGGGTGATTGGCTGTGAAGGGACTTGGTGCTTTTTCCGGGTGAACGTTTTAGGGAACTGAGTCAGATCAATCCTGCTAGTGCTTAGCATTGTGCCTAGCTAGCAGTAGGTGCTGTGAAAGTGGCACCTCAGGGTTCATTTTCTTTATTCTGTTCTCCCGGAGGTGGATTTCAGAAAGTCTCAGTGACTCACTACTCTTGTAATAACTCGGGAATGCTCACACTGGTTTGTGAGCCTGTAAGGTGACTCTACCCGCCCTTGTAACCTGATCTCTTATCCCCGATGTGCCTTATTCCTTCCTCCTGAGTTCTAGGCCCCAGACTTCTCTGGGGGTCTGTACCTCAGTGGGCAACAGGATATGATGGGTTTTATTGGAACAGACGTGGTTGCCAGTATCCATGAGTAAAGTGCCTTGTGCATTTTACCTGTGTCAAGGGTAAACAAACCTTTTCTCTAAGAGGCCTGAGCGTAAATATATTTTAGGTTATATTAGCTTGAATGTAATTGTATTTCACTAAGGTTGCGTTTAGGAAGGCTGGCAGAGGGCCACATTGGCTCCTGCTTGTCGATCCCATGTTTCCTCTATGGCTATTGTGTGTTTCTCAGTGATGGGCATTTGGATTGCATCTGCCTCTTGGCTTTCCTTCCAGTCCCTTTGGAGATAGACCCATAGTGGAAGGGTGGGTGTATGGTAATTCTATTTTTAATCTTTTTGAGGAGCTTTCAGGTTCTTTTCCACAATAGCTATGCCATTTTCCCTCAAGATGTATTTGTTTATTTTATGAGTTTATCTATGTATGTGCACCACATGCATGCAGATTCCTTGGACGTGGAGTTACAGGAGACTGTGAGCCATCTGATGTACCCTGAGAGAGCATGAGGAACCACTGAGCCATCTCTCCAACTCATAACATTTACATTCCCAGCAGCAGTGCATACCTCTTCTACTTTTCCCATACTGGCACTTACTGTATTTTCTTTGATAAGAGCCTCGGGGTTTTTACTTGTAGATGGGTTTCTTGGACAGTTTGGAACGTGCTATGGTTTCTGCATACATGATATTCAGTTGTATGCACTATTCTAGGGCTGCCCACCTCTGTCCATCCAGTGTTTATTATGCTTGTTGGTTCATTTATCCATCATAGGAAGAGAGACTGTTTTGATTTGTTTTGTTTTAAGATTTATTTTTATTTTTACTTATGTGTCTGTGTGACTGAATGCCACCTGTGTGTGACTGTCTGGGAGGACCAGAAAAGTGTGTCAGATCCTCTGGAGGTGGAGTTCCAGGCATTTGTGAACCAGGCACCCAATGTGGGTACTGGGATCCAAATTTGGTCCTCAAGAAGAACAGTAAAATCTCCTAACTGCTGAGCCATCGTTCCAGCCACTTGTTTCCTAAGTGTTTCACTTATCTGTTTCCCAGAAACCACTGCACCTTTGGGTCTACTGCCCCTGGGCCATTCTGGCCTCTCCACAGTGAGATGTTATCCACATTGGCTCACGGCCCAATTCCTGCAGGCCATGTGTAGCATGCTGGCATATTAAGGGACACCGCTTAGGTTTGTCCCTCAGCCAAGAACTGGTGATCAGGTGGAGGAAAGGCTTGGGGTTGCAAAGTTTGCTGTCAAGATCAGCAAACTAAAAATAGTTATTACATCAGGTGGTGTGTATGTGTGTGTGTGTGTGTGTGTGTGTGTGTGTGTGTGTGTGTGTGTGTGTGTGTGTGTATGCGCGCAGATGATTTCATATGCTAAGAGGTCAAATCGTTTCTGCTTCCTCCCAACAATAAGAGCTGAGTCTCAAAGAGAGGTTCATGCACATGGTACCTGACTGTGTTCTTGGCACAGTTTTAAGAATTGTTGATACAGGCCATTAGCAAGAAAAGGCTTCTGTTCTGTTGGAGCTAAGGCATGAGTGGAGGCCATAAAGGATCACACTCAGTAACTTAGATGGAAAAATACCAGGGTTTTTGTTGTTTTGGAGTATGCATGTTAAGGCCAAAGATTGATGTCTGGTGTCTTCTTCAGCTGCTGTCCACCTTGGTTTTTTTAAAAGATTTATTTTAAATTATATATATATATATATATTTAAATTCTAATTATAGGTGTGCATGTATGTATCTTAGGGTTTCTATTGCTGTGAGGAAACACCATGACCAAGCAGCAAGTTGGGGAAGAAAAGGGTTTATTAGGATAACACTTCTGTAACATTGCTCATCATTTAAGGAGTCAGGACACTCAAGGTGTCCTAGAGGCAGGAGCTGATGCAGAGACCATGGAGGAGGCTGCTTACCGGCTTGCTCAGCCTGCTTTCTTACAGAACCCAGGACCACCAGCCCAGTGATGACACCACCCACAGTGGGCTAGACCCTCCCCCATCAATCACTAAGAAAATACCTTACAGCCTGATCGTATGGAGGCATTTTCTCAGTCAAGGCTGTCAGATTAGCCTCTGGAGCACTCAGTTTCTGTGCCTGGGAGGCGGGGGAGGCTTGTGAGGCACAGTGGGAAAATAGGTTTGTCTGGTTTAGTGGGTAAGTGAGCTTGGGGGAGGGGGAGTATGGTTCTGACTTCATGGGCAAGCTAATGGCCTCCCTTTCTGCCTCCTACAGCCTAGCTACTAAGAAGATGGTGGACCACTTGGCAAACACAGAAATCAATAGCCAGCGGATCGCAGCAGTGGAGAACTGTTTTGGGGCGTCAGGGCAGCCGCTGGCCCTGCCGGGCCGTGTGCTCCTGGGCGAGGGGGTGCTGACCAAGGAATGCCGCAAGAAGGCTAAGCCACGCATCTTCTTCCTCTTCAACGACATCCTAGTGTATGGCAGCATTGTGCTTAGCAAGCGCAAGTACCGCAGCCAGCATATTATTCCCCTGGAAGAGGTAACATTGGAGCCACTGCCAGAGACCCTGCAAGCCAAGAACCGCTGGATGATCAAGACAGCCAAGAAGTCCTTTGTTGTGTCGGCAGCCTCCACCACGGAGCGCCAGGAATGGATCAGCCACATCGAAGAGTGTGTGCGGAGGCAGCTGCTGGCCACGGGCCGCCAGCCCACCACTGAGCACGCAGCACCCTGGATCCCTGACAAGGCCACAGACATCTGCATGCGTTGCACACAAACCCGCTTCTCCGCACTTACCCGTCGTCACCACTGTCGCAAATGCGGGTTTGTGGTCTGTGCTGAGTGTTCCAGGGAGCGGTTCCTGCTGCCGCGTCTCTCCCCCAAGCCCCTTCGTGTCTGCAGCCTCTGCTACCGAGAGCTGGCTGCGCAGAAGCGAAGGGAGGAAGCCAAGGAGAGGTACAGGGATTCTCCAGGGCAGCCAACCCACCTAGGCGGCAGCGCTGTCTGTGGTGCGTCCAGTGGCGATGATGATGACTCTGATGAGGACAGAGAAGGCAGTGGAGATGGTGACTGGCCTAGCCAGGTGGAGTTCTACACTTCCGGTGTCTCCTGGTCAGCCTTCCACAGTTGACCCTTACCTCCAGAGTATCTGCATCAAGCCAGTTCACTGCCTGGAGCCCCAAGAGTACAGATGCCTTTCCATCTCACAAGGCCCATAATATACATACAGTCCTTGGTGACCAGGCTACAAGTACAAGCTTTGGGTTTAGACCAGCAAGGTGTCCCAGGCGTGAAAAGACCAGTTTTGAAGAGGACAAAGGGAAGACCAGACCAGACTGCGGGTCCACTCCACTCTGAAGTTTGAGTTTCAGACCCCATTCCCAGCACAGCCCACCCCAGAACAGGAGGCCTGCATACCCACCACCATGTAGATATCACTAACTGGGTCCCTACCACGGTGGACTCCAAATGCCCTGTGTGTGTCCTCTGGGCCCCAGTGAGCTGCAGCTTGAGATCCCGCAGTCCAGGCTAGCACATCAAGTGTCTGGCGCCTGTTTATCCTGTTTTCATCTCCACCTTCAGACAGCAGAAGTGATGTTTTCCCATAGGGACTCTGTGTTTCAAGGACAGAAACCGTATCCAGACTGACTTATCAGTAATAATAATAATAAATAAATAAATAAATAAATAAATAAATAAATAAATAAATAAATAAATAAATAAATAAACAGCTCTTGATTGCTAAGTCTAAGAGTACTCTAGCTTCAGACACTGCTCAATCAAGGGTAGAAACCAGGGATAGCTAGGGATAACCGTCACTGAAACTGCCACCCTGGGCATTCCTGGAAATGCCACCCTCCCAGCGAGACATTCATGCCACACTGTGGCTGGCTCCCCAAGAACAAAGCCCCATTCTGTTGCTCTGATAGCCAGCCTGCTTGCCTTTTCTTTGGAGACAGGGACTTGTGACATTGGGCTGATACAAGCTGGAGATCCTCTGGCCTCATGGGATAAAGGCTTGTACCAACCACCACACTCGGCTTATTCGTGTGGGCTGTCTAAATGAGTGGTAAAGGAAACAAGGTGTTTGTCTGGCTCCACCTGATTCTTCTGGGTTGAAAAGACTCTTCTGTGTCTCTCCTGCTCAGCCCCTACAGATAGTGCCTATGATTAAGTGAAGCAAGTGGCTAGCTTTGTGTGTAGACTATAGAGAGCTTCGGGGCCCTTCAAAAGCCTTCTTTGAAGCTGTGCATGGTGGTTCATGCCAGTAAATCCAGAACTCAGAGGCAGGATTGTGAGTCTGAAGCTAGCCCTCACTATATAACAACCCTGTCTTGAGAAACCATGCCTTGTGCTGGTGTTTATGAACCAGTCTTTGGCCAGTACTTGCCTGTCCTTGAATGAAGTCCCTGTGTATGGAGCAGGGTCACTGTCACCTACATGTGGGACTTCAGTGCTAAGAAAGCTTCCCTCCGACTGTATAGTATAGTGAACCCCTATTATCAGAGACCACCATTCCCCCCCCCCCCGATATAAAGTTGTCTTCCATGTCCATGTTCTGATTCTGTAGGTCGGGTTCATATCCTAAAGTCTACAGTCGACAGTCAAAGTGTGCTAGAGGGGTGGGATGTGGAGCATCCAGGAGCTTCCTGTGACCCTTCCTATACTGGCAGTGGCAGGTGGGGGAGGATTGGGGATGTGTTTGTTTACAGTCTTTTAACTTTGTGGCCTCTGTCAGCCATACAGACTGGTTCAGGCTGCTTCTCCAGTTTGGGCACAGGGCCTGGCAGATTCCCAGGTGAGGAGCAGCTTCCTAAAGCTAGATCTGGTGTCTTCTCAGAAATCCAGGCCAGGCAGACCCATCCCTTCCACTCATGGCTGGTGACTTACAAAGCTCACTCCCTTGGAATCTTCCTTTCCTGGAAACCTTCGGGGTATAAAAGGCAGAAGGAACTGCCTGAGACTGAGCCTGGATATAGCCACTGTCCTTAGCCACCTGACAAAATGATCATGATGGCTGAGTCTGGGTGGTTGGGACAGGCTGTGGAGGACCATGTGGCACTGTGGGAAGTAGAGACGGAACTGACTCATCTCACAGCCCAGGGCTCAGACCAGCTGTCTCTCCCAGAGTCTTAGGACCAAGGATGTTACTTCCCTAAGCCCCAAAATGTTGGAGACCACAGGGCCCAAGGTAGTCAACCTTTGGAAAGGTGTTCATTTATGCAAAGATACTGAGACTTGCTGTGTTCCCTGCCAGATGATGGGGACAGTACTTTGAGTAAGATGAACTTGGCTTTCACTTGAGAGGGGACTAGAGTATACTCCAGCGGGTAAGCTGAAGTTGGTACTGAGTGCACAGAGGTACACTCTGGGTGAAGAGAGTGAGCCATGCCAACATTCCAGGCTTTGGCAACGACTAGTGTCAAGACCCTGAAGAGGAAAGGGTCTGTGTGTTCTGGAGAAATGATGAGGTCAAGGCCAACAGTAGACCCCGAGGACCATAGAGGTTTCTATAGGCAACAGTCTGTTCTCTGCTCTGATGACTTCGTTGACTTGTTGGCAGATGGCTGGAGAGAAGGGAGGCATGGGGACTGTGGTGAGAAGCTAGCCTAGGATTCCCAAGGGAAAACTATCAGAAATCATCTTCTTCTCTTCTGCCTGTGGTGGTGGGCATGGCCTTCCTTCTGCCCCTGACTCTTCTACTGAGATACTGAGGGAACTCCCAGGAGTCAAGTGACTGAGGGACACCCAGTATACACACACACACACACACACACACACACACACACACACACACTGCTGAAGCATTAGAGGGCAACAGATTACAGGAATGAAGGCCTTGAAATAAGATGTATAGGAAATAAATGGTGTAGATGTATAGAGGAGGCAATCTGTGTCCTGGTGTAGTAGTGCAATCACTTATAGAAGTCATTATGCAGGCTCCCCAGCAATCAAAGCAGAACTGGGGGTGACCCTGTTCAATCTGGATAGTCAGCATATACACTGGGATACCATGATTACCCTAGCAATATTCACAACAGCCAATATGGAACTAACATTGACATTGCTATCTGTGGGGACCAGCCCCAAGGCAGCACAGGGTTCAAGAGAAATCCACAGCTCTGGTGCAGCTAAGATTCTTTTTTCTATCTGAGGGGGTTAGGAAGAAAACACACATTCTCTTGATCATTTCCTGTATTCATCAGCCTCTTCTGATGGACTGATTGGACCAGGCTCAACTGGGTGGATTTGGCTGGCTCGGGGGCCCTGAAGAGCCATACCAAAGGGTATTTATAGATTATTACATAAAGTGTTTCCTCATACCAAGGTCCCTAACCTTAATTTACCTGTCTTCCTGAAGGGAAGCATCACATGCCTCTATGACTCTAGTCCTTCAATATGCATTACGTGTAATACACAATAATACAAAAGCCCCGGGTGTGACTGAGATGTCTTGTAACCAAGATCATTGGGTGGCCACAAGGCCCCCTCAGCAAAACAATCACTGTTTTCACAAGGATTCTTCAGGGTCAAGTACTAAAAAGCCATCTGTACATTCTAATCTCTATCCCATACAGTAATTTTTGATAAATTCCTATAAAATACAGGTAACATGTTTTCATCTCCCTACATGATTAAAAACAAGGTCATCCAAATATCCCATATACATTTACTTCTAAGTAACTTATTGCAGGTCAACAAATAAGTGGACAGACAGCATCTTTTAAGAGCTAACTCCCTTGTCGGCAGGCCAAATACTGCAGCTACAAATAAAGGATCAATCATTCTACTCTCTATCTTGAAAGTTAACCTTACAAGGAATCCTAAAGGAATCACAAACCTAAGCTTTTGTGTGCAAAAGATAGTCAGCTGTACTTTAGAACTTCAGGGTGTATACCCATTTATCCATAGTTTCTTAGGTCAGAAGATTGAGGGCAGGAATTCACAAGGAGTTAATCATCACCTCTGATCATCAACCAACCTTAACAGTTGGGCTGCTTTGTATTTCTTAACCTCAACTCTGTGTCCTTGTGGACATGTTTTCTGTGGTTTTGTGTTTTTTTTTTTTTTTTTTTTAATCTTAAATGCATTGTCAAAATATCTGATCTAACCTGAAGTTATCACATTACTTCAGCCAAATGATGCACACCGAGAGACCTGTAACTGTATCTTTTTAGCATTAAGAGAATTAGGACCAGCCTGGCTTCCAGAGAATTCAATTGTTCTTTAATGTGATCTAAAGCAGCTTCTTGGGTGGGATTCATGGGCCTAGCTGTGAAACCTATAACAAGGCTCTGTATAGACTAACATTATTATTAATCAGACAGTGCAGCTTAGGGAGGAAGTCATTATCATAATAACTGGAAGGTAAAAAATGCCCAGAAGAACAAGATGTTTCCATGAGACAAACACCTTACCTTACAGCTGTGGGGAATTTCCTCACACCCAATTCAGTTATCAGAGAAAGATAGCAACAGCAAAAGCATGCAAAGGGACAGGGGAAACTAAAGACATTCCAGGGTCTGTGGTCTGGGGGGAGGGGGGACATGCCTAACAGATTTATTCATCAGGGAATTTCCTCCAAGACTCTGACCCCCAGTTGTTACCTGCTGGCCCCTAGCCACCAGCACCTAGGTGTCTATCAGCACATGAATGGCTTAAAAAAAAAAATAAGTAATGTGCACTGGAGTTTATTCAGACACCAAGGAGAAGGAATTGTGTCATTTGTAGAGAAATGGCTGGAACTAGAGATTGGCCATGTTAAACCAAACAAGTCAGACTAAAGATCACTTTTTCTCTCACAGGAAGAGTCTGGGTTTTGTTTTGTTTTGTTTTTAAAGATGTGAAAGTAGAATGATGCTATTTAGGAAGAGGAAGGGGACCGGAGAGATAATGGAGTGAATATGATCAAAGTGTTTGATACATACGTGTAAACGTAACAAAAAGAAGCCTAGCATGTGGCCACAGAATGGAGCCTGGAGAGGGAAGGAACTTTGTGGGAGATTGCCCTCAGTGCCTTGCTGGTCAGCCAGGCTAGAATCATGGCCTGCAGACATGCTATTCAGGCTGTTCTTGAAGAGCGGCCTACCTAGGGAGCAGGTACAGCCTGCTGCTGTTGCCCAGCCACTCTGGCATGCAACATCCTCTGCTTTCCAGACAAGGTGCTGAGGGCTAAGCCAAGGCTATACTGCTGACCTTTGCACCACCACCAACCCACCCAGGGAGTTTTCCAGATGGACTTCAGTACCTCCCATCTTTGCCTTTGGCTCATGTGCCTAGTACTGAGCTGAAAGCCAACAGGATCTGAGAGCCTTGGCTATGGGTTTGGGGCCAGACTTCACATTCTTGTCCATGGCTTATTCACAAGGCCTGGCAAGGGCTCAGGAACCCACTGTCCTGCCAGCTCAATCTCCCTGAAATGTGTTCTCCCAGCTGTGTGAATACGATCCCTGCCAAGAGCATGTGATTCTCTGGCAGCATTGGGTCCTTAGGAGAGGGTCTGCCTTGCCCCACCTGGAAATGAAGAGAGATAAGGGAACTCTGGGGCCAGGACCCTGCATTGAGAGCATGGGAACGTGCACTTCAGCATTGCCTGAACCAGCTGTGCAGAGTCCAGCCTGATGGAGTGTTGGAGGCGGTAAGGTTGCAGCTGTGACCCAGTGCATCAGGGACAGATAACAGACTGCTCTTGCAGTTCACTGGGGTCCAGTCTTCTCAGAGAATTCAGATACTAGTTGAGGCCATGCGAGAGACACTGTTAAAGGTCCCAGCCTGTGCATTTGTCCATGGGACTTTCAAGTGCCACATTTTCTCAAAGGAGAGCCACTTACATACATATAAGTAATGACTTCAAAGTGTGGACTGCCAAGGTGGGGAGTAGAGCAGGGGATCCTGGGACCCCAGAAATGTCCTTGTGATGATGAGGGTGAATGCTGGTGCCCACTTACTAAGGACTATCTGGGCTAGATGCAGAGACAAGGGCAGGTCACAGAAAGCCTTAGGAGTGCTTTCTAGAAAAAGCGGCATTTGTTGGCACCTTAGAATGAGGTGCCTCAGCAGGCTTTATCTTGGTATCCGTGAGGACTGGGATACTGCTTCTTATTTGTTTTGTTGAATTTTCTTTTTCTTTCTTTTTTTTTTTTTAATTAAAAAAAAATTGGCCAGGTATAGTGGCATATACCTTAAATCCCAGCACTTGAGAAGCAGAGGCAGGTGGATCTAGGAGTTCGAGGTCAGCCTGGTCCATAAAGCAAATTCCAAGGCAGTCAGCCAGGGCTACTCTGAGAAACCCTGTGTACCAGGCAGTTTTGTGTGTCAACTTGACACACGCTAGAGTCCATCAGAGGGGAAGGCGCTTCAGCTGAGAAAATGCCTCCTTGAGATCAGGGTTCCATAAGAAGGTAGCCTGAGCAAGGCAAGTGAAGCAAGCCAGTAAGCAGCACCCCTCCATAGCCCCTACATCAGCTTCTGCCTCTAGGACCCTGCCCTGTGTGAGTCCTGTCCTGACTTCCTTCATTGATGAACAGCAAAGAAGTGTAAGCCGAGTTAACCCTTTCCTCCCCAAATTGCTTCTTGGCCATGGCGTTTTGTTGCAGCGATAGAAACCCTAACTAAGACACCCTGTCTCAAAATAAACAAATAAATAAAAAGTGCATTGTATTTATTTGTATAGGTGTGGGTGGCATGTGAAGTCAGTGTTTTCTCTCTCTCTCTGCTATGTAGACACCAGCAGACTTTCATGAGACTCATCTAGACAATGACTTTTCCATATGACACCAAAAGCAGAAATAGACAGGAGGGCCATCGTTAACTAAAAAAACTCAAAAGACTGGGCAGACAACAGAAAGAAAAAACAAGCAGGTTTTTGGAGATTGGATCTCACTTTAGCCTTGGCTGACTTGAAATTTGCTATAGTAGACCAGGCTGTCATTAGACTCCGGAGACCCACCTGCCTTTGCCCCCTGAGGCATGAGGTGATGCCGACTGTAATCCTTGGGAAGCTGAGGCAGCAGTTTGTGAGTGTAAGGCCAGTCTGGGCTACATAGTGAGATTGTGCCTCAGACAAACCAAACAAGAAAAGAAAATTCAAGCTAGTTGTAAAGTTAGGCAAGTAGGCATTTTTCAAAAGAAGAAATGAAATATGTATTATATTTTTTCATATATATTGATTATATATATTAATATATATTGATTATTAATGCTTAGTATGATTAGCCATCAGGGAAATATAAACCAAACTTCATTGACCTGTCATTTCACCCCAGTTAGGATGTTTACGATTTAAAAATTCTGCTGTAAGGTTGCGGGTAAAAGGACCCACACACACTAGTGACCTAAGCCAGGCATCCTATAGTAGAGTGAGGGAGTCCTTGGCTGAATGGGAGATCTGACAGACACTTGAGCCAACTCTCCCACCTCAGGGTCCCATTCAAAGAAAATGATACCAGCAGAGCAGAAAGGTGCCCATACACCATGAATGGGCTTGGAAGCAAGGTCACAATAAATAGCTAATTCATGCACGGGTCCCTGAAGCAGGGCAAGTTTGTCCTGACACCCACTGTGAGTTAGCATCACAGGCTTGGGCAGAAGAGCCCACCATACCAGACAGAAGTTTCTGGCGAGATTGCATCTGTTCCACCGATAGGCTGAGGCTGGAGCTGTTATCTAAATGGACACTTGACGGCCTCTCCCGCCTCTCCCTTGCCTCTCTGCCTTTTCTTTAAACACCACTGCAAAATGGCTGCTGGAGGAATTCAGATCACCTACTGGGACTGGGACCCTGGAAGAGTCATGACTCAAAGGCTGACCCAGTTCTCAGTCAGAATCTGAAGTCTTGGGACGGGTACAAAACAAGGGCAGCCACTTCCTCTTGGCCAGCCTGTTACTGAGGCGTCCAGGATGTGACCTACCCAGACGGCGGCGGTGGGGAGGGGCAGGGCTATCTCTGGGTGTAGATCATCGGTTCTAGCCACCCCTAAACTCAAGCCTCAGCCCTTGCCACTGTCTGCAGAGGTCCCCACTTGTGAAAGCCCACATCCTCCTTCTATTTGCCCTGCCTCGGTCCAAGCAGACTGGTTAGAAACTGTGCTCAGAGAGCAAAAGCTGGGGGCTGGGGCAGCGAAGGAGGTCTGCACAGCCAGCCAGCCTCGGCTTGGTTTCCCAGGATGCTCTCCGGCTGCCTACCACTTACTGATCTGGCCAAGATGTTTAGCCTTCTAGCACAAACACCACCTCCACTCTGCAGCCTTCCTGGATGGTAGGCACCCTGTGAAGTGCTGGGCAATTGCTGATGATTCCTTTGAAGGAATCGGTACCTCCCCTAACTTCTGGGGCATTGTGGGGAAATGTGGCGGTTTGAATGAGAATAATCCCTATAAACTCATATGTTTGATTTTTTTTGTTTTGTTTTGTTATTCGAGACAGAGTTTCTCTGTTTAACCTTGGCTGTCCTAGAACTTGCTCTGTAGCCCAGGCTAATCTCAGTCTCAGAGATTCACGTACCGCTGCCTCAGGGGCGCTGGCATTAAAGGCGAGTACAACCACCATTCAATGGCTCATATCTGTGAATGCTTAGTCACCAGGGAGCAGAATTTATTTGCGGAAAAATAAGGAGGTGTGGCCTTATTAGAGGAGGTGTGCCAATGTGGGTGAGGTTTGAGGTGCCACATCCCCAGCCCCTCACTGAGGGATTCTAGGCAGGGGCTCTACCACTGAGCCACATCCCCAGCCCCTCATTGGGGGATTCTAGGCAGGAGCTCTATCACTGAGATACACCCTAGCCCCTCACTAGGGGAGTCTAGGGAAGACTAGGAAAGTCTACCAGTGACAGAAATGTGGACCCTACCCATTATTGGTGGACTCTGGGCACATGATCTGCCGTAATCCATGCCCCCTGCTCTTCACATTATTAGATTTTAGGCAGGATCCTTCACCAAGTGTGTCACCTTGATAGTGGATTGAATGCAAGCTGTACTGCTGAGTCACACCCCCAAACCCTCCACAGCTGAACTCTATGTAGGGTTCTCCCACTGAGTGGCACCCTCAGTCACTCACTGGTAGATCAAAGGCAGGACCTCTGTCAGAGCCTCCACCACACACACACACACACACACACACACACACACACACACACACACACACCTCCCCAGGGAGCTCTTGCCCATGAGAAGAATAAAAACCGAAATGACCTCCAGGCTTAGAGTTAGGATACCAGGGCCTAGGGAGCAGACACTCAACGCCCCCCCTACACACACATACACACCACCAATACCTAGAATCCAGACAGGATAAGCCAAGAAGACCAGGGCTGTCTTCTGTCTTTCTAAGCCCCTCCTTTCTCCTGCTGTGTCCTGCTTCAACCTCTGGGGCCAATAGAAATGCAGCATGGGGTTGGAGGTGGGTGATGGCAGGGGAAGACCACAAACAAAGTCAGATAATTCTGGGCAAAAACAAGGGGAAATTTCAATCATTGGAGATTCTGGAAGATGTCTGATTCTAAAGAGCAAGCTTTGCAGAGTGGCTCCCAGCTGGCAGGAAGTGTACCTGGAATCTGAGCGAATCCAGTCATCCACTGTGCAGGAGTTCCCCAAGGGTGTCATTCCCTCTGTATAGTCACACTTAGCATAGCTCCTAGCTGACCACTCTAATACCTGGTTGTAGAAACCCATGGAAACTTTGCGAAGCTTGAAAATTACAAAATCCTGAACACACTCAAAAGACTGTTTCTGGGTTCCAATTAGCAACAAAGCCTTTGGGGGGGGGGGGGTCCTCACCTCCAAGGAGTAAAGCCTTTGACCTTTACAGCTCTGAGCTAATCATCCAGTTGCTGGTGTGGAGAAGTTCCTGAGCATCTCCTAGAGCCAGAGTGAGAAGCAGAGTCTCACCACAGGAGAATTCTCAGGGATAGTGCTCTGTCCTACACTGGTTCTGGTCTATAGACAAGGCACTTTCCAGGAGGCTGAAGGGTACAGGTTACACAGAAAGGGACAAGTATGAGACTCCCTCTCATTCATTTCTGCACTTAATTGAAAATGACCCCTGCTCACAGCCCATGCCCACCTCTGCCGCAGAGAGAGTGTGCAAAAGGATGGAGGCTTCCATGAGCATCCGCCCTCTTCAGAAAGTCACACCCTGAGGGCCCTCTTTCCTACCTTAGACTTTTGGTTTGTCATGCATAACCTCATTCATATCCTGGCTCTAGAAACAGCTTCCTTGACAGCAAGAACATCACCTCTCTGACCTGTATATAGATTCTCTCTCTCTCTCTCTCTCTCTCTCTCTCTCTCTCTCTCTCTCTCTCTCTCTCTCTCTCTCTCCTGTTTGCCTTGCATCATGTATTTGTACCATTTGCTTGCCTGGTACCCTTGGAAGCTGGAAAAGGGCATCAGATCTCTGGGAAAGGAATTACAGCTAATTGTTACACACACACCCTGTGAGAGCTGGAAATTGAACCTGAGATCCCTGGAAGGTCAACAGGTTAGTACTCTTAACTACTACTAAGCCATCTCTTCAGCAGATTTTTGTTGAGGAAAGAAATCATCCAATAATGAACAGCTCAAGGCAGATGGACAGATAACTGTGTCCAACCCAGGACAGACACAGTGATCCCTTTATCCAAGTAATAAACAAGCCAGTCTTATTGCCTGCTGAGCCAGTTACCATGAGTCACAGCCCAGACATAAACACAATTCAGATACAACTTGATTTAGGGGCAGAGAACCTCCCAGGCCTCCTTAACTTAGAAAAATCTTGATTCAGAAAGACCTTGGCAGACCCACTATGGCACAGCAGCCTCAGTCACTGCAGCCTGAGCCTCCTGTCAGTCACAGCAGCCTGAGCCCTCCTGTCAGTCACAGCAGCCTGAGCCCTCCTGTCAGTCACAGCAGCCTGAGCCCTCCTGTCAGTCACAGCAGCCTGAGCCCTGTCAGTCACAGCAGCCTGAGCCCTGTCAGTCACAGCAGCCTGAGCCCTGTCAGTCACTGCAGCCTGAGCCCTGTCAGTCACTGCAGCCTGAGCCCTGTCAGTCACAGCAGCCTGAGCCCTCCTGTCAGTCACTGCAGCCTGAGCCCTCCTGTCAGTCACAGCAGCCTGAGCCCTGTCAGTCACTGCAGCCTGAGCCCTGTCAGTCACTGCAGCCTGAGCCCTGTCAGTCACAGCAGCCTGAGCCCTCCTGTCAGTCACTGCAGCCTGAGCCCTGTCAGTCACAGCAGCCTGAGCCCTCCTGTCAGTCACTGCAGCCTGAGCCTCCTGTCAGTCACTGCAGCCTGAGCCCTGTCAGTCACAGCAGCCTCACCTCCTGTCAGTCACTGCAGCCTGAGCCTCCTGTCAGTCACAGCAACCTCAGCCTCCTGTCAGTCACAGCAGTCTCACCTCCTGTCAGTCACAGCAGCCTGAGCCCTCCTGTCAGTCACAGCAGCCTCACCTCCTGTCAGTCACAGCAGCCTGAGCCCTCCTGTCAGTCACAGCAGCCTGAGCCCTGTCAGTCACTGCAGCCTGAGCCCTGTCAGTCACAGCAGCCTGAGCCCTCCTGTCACACAGCAGCCTGAGCCCTGTCAGTCACAGCAGCCTGAGCCTCCTGTCAGTCACAGCAGCCTGAGCCCTGTCAGTCACAGCAGCCTGAGCCTCCTGTCAGTCACAGCAGCCTGAGCCCTCCTGTCAGTCACAGCAGCCTGAGCCCTCTTGTCAGTCACAGCAGCCTGAGTCTCCTGTCAGTCACAGCAGCCTGAGCCTCCTGTCAGTCACAGCAGCCTGAGCCCTCCTGTCAGTCACAGCAGCCTGAGCCCTCCTGTCAGTCACAGCAGCCTGAGCCCTCCTGTCAGTCACAGCAGCCTGAGCCCTGTCAGTCACTGCAGCCTGAGCCCTCCTGTCAGTCACAGCAGCCTCAGCCTCTTGTCAGTCACTGCAGCCTGAGCCTCCTGTCAGTCACAGCAGCCTGAGTCTCCTGTCACACAGCAGGCTGAGCCTCCTGTCAGTCACTGCAGCCTGAGCCCTGTCAGTCACTGCAGCCTGAGCCCTGTCAGTCACAGCAGCCTGAGCCCTGTCAGTCACTGCAGCCTGAGCCTCCTGTCAGTCACTGCAGCCTGAGCCCTGTCAGTCACTGCAGCCTGAGCCCTGTCAGTCACTGCAGCCTGAGCCCTCCTGTCAGTCACAGCAGCCTGAGCCCTCCTGTCAGTCACAGCAGCCTGAGCCTCCTGTCAGTCACAGCAGCCTGAGCCTTCTGTCAGTCACTGCAGCCTGAGCCTCCTGTCAGTCACTGCAGCCTGAGCCCTGTCAGTCACAGCAGCCTCACCTCCTGTCAGTCACAGCAGCCTGAGTCTCCTGTCAGTCACAGCAGCCTGAGCCTCCTGTCAGTCACAGCAGCCTCAGCCTCTTGTCAGTCACAGCAGCCTCACCTCCTGTCAGTCACAGCAGCCTGAGCCCTCCTGTCAGTCACAGCAGCCTCAGCCTCTTGTCAGTCACTGCAGCCTGAGCCCTCCTGTCAGTCACAGCAGCCTGAGTCTCCTGTCAGTCACTGCAGCCTGAGCCTCCTGTCAGTCACTGCAGCCTGAGCCTCCTGTCATTCACTGCAGCCTGAGCCCTGTCAGTCACAGCAGCCTCACCTCCTGTCAGTCACAGCAGCCTGAGCCTCCTGTCAGTCACAGCAGCCTGAGCCCTGTCAGTCACAGCAGCCTGAGCCCTGTCAGTCACAGCAGCCTGAGCCTCCTGTCATTCACTGCAGCCTGAGCCCTGTCAGTCACAGCAGCCTGAGCCTCCTGTCAGTCACAGCAGCCTGAGCCCTGTCAGTCACTGCAGCCTGAGCCTCCTGTCAGTCACAGCAGCCTCAGCCTCCTGTCAGTCACAGCAGCCTCAGCCTCTTGTCAGTCACTGCAGCCTGAGCCTCCTGTCAGTCACAGCAGCCTGAGCCTCCTGTCAGTCACAGCAGCCTCAGCCTCTTGTCAGTCACTGCAGCCTGAGCCCTCCTGTACTTGTACACATTGATTCCACAGAGATAAAGCAGGATTGGGAAATCTGTGTCTCCAAAACAGTCCTGGGAAGAACTAGCAGGAGACCTGATAACAAGGGGCTCAGTCCATCCTCTGGTCCACTGCTCCCCTTTCTTTCCCCCATCACCTCCATTTTTTAATTTTCCCTTCCTTGAAAAGTTTACTTTTTGGTGGTACTGGGCATTGAGCCTAGGCCTGTGCTCATGCTAGAGCAGCTCCTTACCACTGAGCCATGCCCCCAGCCTCCTTCATTTGTGTGTGTGTGTGTGTGTGTGTGTGTGTGTGTGTGTGTGTGTGTGTGTGTGTGTGTGTGATCGTTGGCAGCTCAAATCCCATGTTTGTGTCACCCCACCTGGCTTGGAGTTGTTATGTTTTGTTTCTGGTCCCTTTGCCGTGCTGGAGATGGAACCCAGAGTCTTACACGTGTAAGGGATGTGCCCACTGCACCACTCAGCTGCATCCCCAGACCTCTCTTTACTGTATTTTGAGACAGGGCTCAGTGAGTTGCCCTGGATAGCGATGAACTCACTCTATAGCCCAGGCAAGCTTCAAACGTGTGATCCTCTTGTCCTGGCCTCCTGAGGTGCTGGCATTCGGAGCCTGAACCACCTGGTTTCAAACTCCACCACCACCTTCTTTTTTAACTGCTATATAACTTCCTCCTAGTGAAACATATTTTTATTCTTTTTAATTATGGGATAAGGGACATAAGCACATGAGTGTAGTTGCTTCAGAGACCAGATGAGGACATCAGATCCCCTGAGCTGGAGTTACAGGCGGATTCTCTTGCCTCTGCCTCACAAATGTTGAGATTAAATGCATGGGCCATCACACCCAGCTAACTCGTACTCTTATCCACAGAGCCATCTCTCTAGCCCTGAGAACATTTTTTTGTTTTGCTTTTTGCTTCTTAAGAGAAGGTCTCCTTCTATAGTTCTGGCTTTCCTGTAGACCAGGCTAGCCTCAAACTCACAGAGATCTACCTGCCTCTGCCTCTTGGGTGCTAGAATTAAAGGCATGCATACCATTTATTTAGAAAAATGACTGTCCATCATGCTAAGGAGGCACGGTAGCAAACAGTGACAGGAAGCCGAGAGCTCACATCTTAACCACAAGCATGAAGCACAGGGAGCAAGCTGGAAGCAAGGTGAAGGAAGCTACACACTCTCAAAACCCACCCCCAAACTGCCTTCAGCAAGGTCACACCTCCTAAACCTTCCCAAACAGCACCACTACCTAGGGACACATTCAAATGCCTGATCAATAGGAGACATTTATCTTCACCACCACACCACAGTACTGGAGTCCTTTGTCCAGCGGCCATTCAGGTTGTATTTGGAAGTCTGGCCTCAGACCTTGTACTGAGATGATCTGCCTGCCTTCCTTCACTGGGAGGTAACTGACTCCCCCATGGGTAACTATCTGAACCCAAGGCCATGCTGGGGATAGAGGCCTACCTCAAAGGGACAAGGAGTGTTTAGAAGGCACAGGAAAGGGGAGCAGATGGCCTCCTGTCTTTCTTATCTTTTGTTTATTTGTTCAACAAATATCTGCTAAGTGCCTCCAAGAACTGGGGCTACAGCTGTGAACCAAATAGGCAAAGCTCTCTCCTGGAGCTTATAGGTGCAGGGAAATAGACAAGGAACAGGTCAGAAGTCTGTTACTGAAGGTATCCAGGGAATTTCACCCCCAAACAACTGTGTACATTGGGGATGAGTATAAAGTAAAGGCCCATGGCAAGCAGGTGATACTGAGGGCGGTTTCTCAGGATGCTCGCTCAGCTGGATAAAAGACTTTAGGCCACCCCTGAGCTCCAGTGAACACATACACACACATGCATACACACACATACACACACACACATACACATTCACACACACATACACATATGCATACACATTCACACACACACATATACACACGCGCACACACACACACACACACCAGGAAGAGAAGAGAAAAGTGTCAGTACCTGGATGGCTTGTCTGCTTTATTTCTTCTTCCAAGGTCCATTCAGTTTCCAGAGTTGATCACCCACAGCCTCCAAGTCCCCATTCCCATCTCTGGCCTCTGTGAAGAAAGACACAGAGGTACCTGCACCACGTTTCTGTGACATTTCATCCCTTCCGTGCCTTGTGGAGAGGACAGAAGTATCTGCTTTCGCCTTCACTACAGTCTCATATTTCCCACATCTTCTCCAGTGTTAGGAAGACTTTTTTACAGAGCGGCCATGATGTCGGTAAAGCACATGCCTGTCCATATGAGTTCAGCCCTGCTAAGGTGCTTTATAGCTTGTTAAGGTGAAGAGATTATCTCAATATTCTCCCCCCCCCATACAAATCCTTTCATTTGGTGGAGGAGCAGTGTGACTGTTAGTGTTTGTCATTAGCACGAGCCATCATGGAAGCGGAACATTGATTGAGGAATTACCTACATCAGATTGACCTTTGGACATGTCTTTGAGGGCATTTTCTTAATTAATAATGGATGTGGGAAGGCCCAACCCACTGTGGGTGGTGCTATCCCTAGGCAGATGTTTCTGGACTGTATGAAAAAGCGATCTGAGCGAGCATTGGGGATCAAGCCAGTAAGCAGCACGCTTCCACGGCCCCTGCTTCCACTCCTGTGAGCCCTACCTTACCTTCTCTTCATGATGGACTGTAAGTTCTATGTTTCTTTCCCAGGTTGCTTTTGGTCATGGTGTTTATCACAGCAATAGGAAGCTAACTGGAGCAGGCAGGTAGAGGACCGCGTTACCTGTGCTAACTGTTATGATAATACACCCGCAGGAGGGGACCTGGGGGACCTGGATGGGGAGAGGGTAGCTGGCAGTGTGGTGAATCCTTCATAGATTACATAGAATCTTACATAGGCTCCAACCCTATGTAAGCAGGTCTGCCGTGCAGGCAAGTGTGGTGTGAGTGTGGACTACAGAAAGAGATACACAGGCTGTGCTCCCATGGAGACTTTATTGGGGGAGGGGAGAGAAGGGGGAAGGAATAAAAGCAAGTGAAGGGGCGGGACCTTAAGTTGAGCTCGACAGCAGGACACTGGGTGGGCCAGGCCATTGCTGATTGGCCAGGACCAACAACTATGGAAAAACAAAGCACAGAGAGAGGAAGATGCTGAAGCTATGGTTGGTTTCAGGTGGCACAGCGATTAGAAATAAAGAGGCAGGTTTCCAGAAAACAGGCTGACCTGGATTAACTCAGAGTGTGCTATAAGAGATCGTTTCTACACCAGAGGGCCCATGACTGGTTCTTCAAGGAAGAAAACATCAGGAGAGATGCAGTTTCCTATCACAGACCTCTGATGGGACCTGAGAGGGACGACATCGGGAGAGAGAACCACTGTACATAGCTAGATGGGGAGGCTGGAGGAAAGAGCCCCTCAAATCCTCCGAATGAAGGGTTCTTACTCTCACAGCTTTACAGGGAGGGTGGGAACCTCCATATCATGTGAGACTTAGCCTGGCCTGTGTCCCAAGGATAAGGAGGCAAGGAAAAGCAGAGGAGCAAGGCTGAGCTTACTTGCCAGATCATTTTATGGGATTCCCCATCTTTCCTCGGCCTCATAAGCAACCCTCCCCTCCATGGAAGTTTCTAGGCCCCTTGTGTTAGCCACCTTTCTGGTGCCACCAATAGAAAGAAGAGTATACGTGGGCTCAGGATCTCAGAGTGCCAAGGGGCTGTCAGAGCAGGGAAGGTATGGCTGACAGCTGAAATAGCCCTGAGAACTCACATTCTGAAACACACGCAAGAGCAGAGGGTACTAGTTCCCACAGCAGCAACAGCTCACCTCAGCTGCCAGCCAGTTACATCATTATCTGTCACCATCAGCTCTGTGACATGGGCAGCCTTTGAATTGTCTGCCAGCCACAGTTCTCTCTGTGTGTTTCTGTCTCTCTGTCTCTGTCTGTCTCTCTGTCTCTCTGTCTCTCTGTCTCTCTGTCTCTGTCTCTCTGTCTCTCTCTCTCTCTCTCTCTCTCTCTCTCTCACTCTCTCTCTCTCTCTCTCACTCATTTCTTGCTCCTCTTCCCTGTTCTGTCTGTCTGCCTATCTGCCTCTGCTCCATCCCTGACCCCTCCCCCAATAAACCTCTTGCACTAATTCTGCTTAGTGGTATATCTTGGGAGGGCCCACTGAAAGGTACCCGCCTTTCAGAAAGGCCAGGTGTCGTGGCACATGACTTTAATTTCAGTACTGGGATGTAGAGGTAAGTGGACCTCTGTAAGTTCAAGGCCAGCATGGTTTACATAGCAAGTTCCAAGTCACCAAAGCCATTAAAGCTTGTTTTGTTGGTGGATTTTATTTATTTATTTATTTATTTATTTATTTATTTATTTATTTATTTATTTATTTATTTATTTATCTATCTATATATCTATCTATCTATCTATCTATCCATTCATTCATTCATTCATTCATTCATTCATTTATTTTTGTTGCTGTTTAAGGCAGAACAAGTATCCAGAAGTCAGGTGATTGATTACAGCATTATCCACTGTGCATCCTGCTGCCCCACCCCACCAGCCAAGGAAGGTTAGTTAAATAGGGACCAGGTTAAGTAACACAGAGGTCAGAGATGGAGGTCGGTAAGATGGCTTCTAGGAAGGATTGTGGTTTGGAAGAGACAGAGCTCAGACAGTGAGCACTGGAAATGTCCCTGAGGAGCCTGTCACAACAAAAGGATAAAGGTGAACTGTGGGCGGCTGGAGGGCAGAAGGGCCAGAGGAAGGTCGGGTAGTGCTTTAATATTTTTAATTTAAAAAGTATTTTATGTCTATGGGTGTTTTATCTGTATCTCTATCTCTTCATCACGTGCATACTGGTTCCCATGGAGGTCAGAAAAGGGTGTTTGATCACCTGGAACTCGAGTTATAGACTCTTATGAGCCACTATGTGAGTGCTGAGAACCCAGTCCTCAGGAAGAGCAGCCAGGGCAATTCACCTCTGAACCATCTCCATGCTCTCAACAATCTTATGATGTAATTTTTATGTAAATCACATCTCCTAAAATCGACCTACCTCCAAGAGGTGACAGAATACCCAACTGAAGCCAGCTAGGGGAGGAGGAGTTACTTAGATTCCTGTGTCAGAGATCAGTCCATCCTGGATAAACAGGAGTGGCCAAGCACAGCCTTCAGGGGTCATCTTCTTGGCTAGATAAGGAAACTGACAGGAACCAGAAGATGGAACCTTCAGGGCTAGCTCTGACCTCCCCACCCCCTAAAGGTCCCACAACCTCTCAAACAGCATCACCAGCTGGGGACCAAAGCATTCCAAACCATGGCATGCCACTTCTTTACAGTCGATTACTCAGAGGCTTCTAAAGTCTCTAACTCCATGATTTCTACAACAGTCCTGAGATGATGAAGTCACCACCACTGTCTAATTCCAGGACATTTTCAGCACACACCTGAACAGGCCCTTCCACTCCCCACCCCTTGTCTAGGCAGCCACTGACTTATCTGTCTCTGTGGATTTTATTTTATTTTATTCTGAATCCAAATAATCAGAAGCATAGAGTGTGAGCCATTTTCTAGCTAGCTGGTCTCACTCTGTATAATCCTTTCAAGATTTGTCCGTATTGTATGTAGCCTCAATATTTAGTTCCTAAATGTAGTCTTTTGTGTGTTGTATATCATATTTTGGGGCTGGAGGGATGGCTCAGTGGTTAAAAGGGCTTGCTGCTCTTCCCAAGGGCTCAGGTTCAATTCCCAGCACCTACACAAAGGTTACAGCTGCCTGTAAATCCAGTTTCAGGGGATCTTAGGCCTTAGGATCACTCATGTGCACACACACACACACAGTTAAAAATAATAATAGAAATCCGTAAAAAAACATTTTGTTTCTATCCATCTTCTGAACTTGTGGGTTTTTGTTTTGCCTGTCTCTTTGGCTGCATGAGTGCGGAGGCTAATGAGTATTTGTGAGCAAGCCTCTGTGTGACATGTGTTTTCAATGATCTTGGGTACAGACCTAAAAGTGGAATTATTGAGTCACTGGGCAAGTCTGTGTTTAAGGTTTTGGAGGAGCTGTCAAACTGCTTTTCAAAATGGCTGGACCATTTTACTTTCTCTCTAGCATTGGGAAAAGGTTCTAATTGCTTCCCAATCTCATTGACAGGCCTTTTCTATTTTTACTTTATCCATTCTTGGATGGCAGAAATTGCACCTCCTCATTGTTTTGAAGACTTTTTTTTTAAATTACATGTCTGCATGTGTGTCTGTATGTAGGTATGCACGTGAGTGCAGTGTCGACAGAGGCCAGAGGAGGGCGTCAGATCTCCTGAAATTGGAGTTATGGGGGTTGTGAGACGCCAGAATGTCCTCTGTGAAAGTAGCAAGCACTCTTGACTGCTGAGCCATCTCTCCAATCCTCCTGGTTGGTAGGGCCACTAGGGCAGGGCTCATCTAACATGCTCACTGCCCATTTACTTTAAATATAAATATTTTGTTTTATCGTTTTGTATTATGAGTATTTTACCTGCATGTTTGTTTGTGTGCCAGGTGCATGCAATGCTCTCAGAGGCTAGAAGACGATATTGGATTCCCCGGAACTGGAGTTAGAGATGATTGTGAGCAGTCATGGGGGTGCTGGGAATGAATCCAGGTCCTCTGGAGAGCAGCAAGTATTTTTAACCAGCCCCCCGTATTGACCATTTTAAATGGCATTGTCTTTGTATTGGTATATGTGAGTTCTTTGTACATTCTGGATTTTAGTCCCTTATCAGAAGGTTTATAATTTCTCCCATCCCGTGTTTGGTTCACCTTATTGGTAGTCTCTGAAACACAAAAGTTTTCAGTTTTGATGAGCACACATTTACCAATTTTTCTTTTGTGTCATAGCTGAGAAACTACTGCCTAATCAGTAAAAGAAAAATTATCTTGTTTGTTTTATGCATATAAATGTTTGCCTGCACGTATGCATGTACATGCAGTGCTCTTAGAGATCATAAAACTACTACAGGACCCCTAAATCTGTACAAATGGTTGTGAGCCAGCATGTGGCTGCTGGGAATTGAACTCAGGAACTCAATCTTTTGCAAGAGCAGCCAGTGCTCATAACTGCTTAGCTGTCTCTACAGCCCAGGTTATTCTCCTTCTTCCTCTTCCTCCTCCTCGCCCTCCTCCTCCTCCTCTTCTTCTTCCTCACGAGACAAGTTTTCTCTGTGTAGTCCCGCTGCCCTGGAACTCTCTCTGTAGACCAGGCTAGCCTCAAATTCACAGAGATCTACCTACCTACCTCTGCTTCTATATCTGCCAGTGGCAGCACACACTTTTAATCCCAACACTCAGGAGGCAGAGGCAGGCAGATCTTGTGAGTTCAAGGCCAGCCTGGTCTACAAGATAAATTCCAGGACAGCCAGGGCTGTTACACAGAGAAACCCAGTCTTGAAAAACTGACCAAAGAAGAGTTCGAAAAGCATATGCCACCACTGCCTGGCAAGTTATTGCATATTTTTATCTAAGAATTTTTGTTCAACTTTTTAGTTTGTCTGACTTAATTTTTACATGACATAAGGTATAGAGATCAGCTTTATTCCTTTGCACATATTTAGAAAATTGCCCCAGTAATATTTACAGAACAGACTATTTATTCCTCCACTGAATTGTCCTAATACCGTTGTTGGAGCTGGGGGTTGTTTTTATTGTTGTTTGGTTTTGTTGTTTGTTTGTTTAATATGGGAGAGCTAATACACATATCCATACTAGGGACAGAATCAGCCGAGAGGAGGGACTAGAGAATGACAGGAGATGTCTGAGGGGGAGGAGTCATCGGATAAGAGAAGGGTATGGTCCAAGTTCTAGGGAAGGGGTCCCTGTTCTTGGAGAGGCGGGTCAGGTGATGCAGTGCAGATGTAAGTAGTGGGCATTCGCTTCTGCTCAGGAAGCCGTGAGAGGGGACGACTAGAGGCAGAGTTGAGAGGATGGTGGTTTAAGAATGGGATGCTAGACTCAGCCTCTGTTCAGCCGCTGTCTGCAGCAGACTCCCCTCCCACTTCACACACTTCACAGCTCTGTGAATCCCTCGGAAACAGACTCCCCCGCCGGGAGCTCTCACCTGAGCCCTAAATTTATATCAAAACAACACACATCCTGCTCTCCATGCCCTTCCCTACCTCCTGCCTGGGAATGGCAGAGCTTGTTATAGGCTCTTGTGAAATCCCATCCCCTGAGAGCTATTTCTCTGTCCTCTGCCGGGCGGGGGGGGGGGGGGGGGGTTGCGCATGACTCTGATTCTCTTCAAAAGACCCAGCTGTGACTGTGTTGTCTGTTGTCTGCCTCTCACGCTGATGTCTGGACTCTCCTCCGAGTCCCTGCTTTCTTTATATATATATATATATATATATATATATATATATATATATATATATATATATTATATATATATGTATATATATATGTATATATATATATAATATATATATTTTAATTATGCTTGTGTGTGTGCATGTAGGTCAGACAATAACCTATGAGAGTCCGTTCTCTCCTTCCATCATGTAGGTCCCGCTTGTCAGGTGGCAAGTGCCTTTACAGAGTTTGCCTCAGCCCTTGTTTCGTTATTTGGAGAACTAAAGCCTCACTATGTAGTCCAGGTTGGCCTGGAATTCATAATCCTCCTGCCTCAGCCTCCGAAGTGCTGGGATCACAGAAGTACCAGCACACTTGGCTCTTTTTTGATTAATTAATCAAGAATTAATGTGTTGAGTGTGTTGTGTTGTATGTGCATGACACATAGAGCGCAGTGTGCAGAGAGGTCAGAGGACAATTTTTAGGAGTCAGTTTTTCCCTTCTGCCATCACACTCGGGTCATTAGGCTTTACCCACTCAGCCATTTCACTGGAGGATCACTATTCTAAAGAAGGAAGGAAAGAAAGAAAGAAAGAAAGAAAGAAAGAAAGAAAGAAAGAAAGAAAGAAAGAAAGAAAGAAAGAAAGAAAGAAAGAAAGAAAGAAAGAAAGAGAGCTTGCAATTATGCTGGGTATGGTGGTTCACACTGTTAATCCCAGCATACAAGAGGCAGAGGCAGGAGGATTTCTGTGAGTTCAAGGCCAGCTTGGGTTACATATTGAGTTCCAAGTAATCCAGGGTTACACGAGACACTGTCTCAATAAACCAATCAATCATAAGGCTATAGAAATGATGTTGAGGTTAAGAAGTACTTGCTGCTCTTTCAGAAGACCCAGGCTCAATCCTTAGCACCAAAATGGCAGCTCAGACCATCTGTAACTTCAGTTCCGGGTGATCTGACACCCTCCCATGTGGCCTTCCTGAGGGCTCATGAGCTTATGTACACATACACAGACATGAATAAGTACACATCACTAAAAATGAAAATAAACCTTTAAATATGTATATATAATCATATTAGTTATTACTAATTTATACTGTTATTATGTGTTATAGGGTTTCATCATATACCCTGGCTTGCCTGAACTTGCTATGTAGAGCAGGCTAGCCTCCAACTCAGAGATCTGCCTGTCTTTGCTTCTAGAGTGCTGAGATTCAAGGCATGTAACCACCGCACCCAACAAAATTAAATCTTTTATTTTTTTAAATAAAAATGATGAGGTTGGAGAGATGGCTCAGCAGTTAAAAGCACCTAAGGTTAACTCCCAGGACACACATAGTAGCTCATAACCACCCATAATTCCAGTTCCAGAATTCATAAAACACAGACATACATGTGAGAAAAACATTCATACACATAAAAATAAAGTCTTGATAACTAGTAAAATCTTAAAAATCCAAAATAATGATAAGGCAAATGGCTTTCATATCAACAGTAGAAAAACACCTTTCCCCCTCTTCTTCTGCAAAGAATGGGGTGGTCTGTTCAGCTAGCCAAGCCAGAAGCCAGCCTTCTGGACCACCTCAGAAGCCTCTTCTAGCTAATGAAGTGACTTATCTACTCTCAACAAACTGGAGACACCAGACAGATCCAGGATGAGATGAATTCTGGCATTTTTTTAATCGCCATATGTTGATTGCTTAAAATGGAGAGGCATCCTGTTTTGTATGCAAAAAAGGGGGGGGTTGCAGGAGACTCAGCCAGTGTTCTACTCTGGGCTTATTAAAACCTCAAGAAGTTCTTAAGCCCTCTGCACCCCAGCTCATAAACCAGACCCCTCTGTGGCAGCATCCTGGGTTTTGAACGGTGACCGCGAGAGGGCGCTGCGACCCGAGTTGAAGAAAAATGCGCGGATCGCCGCTAGATGGCGCCGCCAGCTCTAGCCTCTCTGCCTCCTTCCTTGGCCCTGGGGTCTTGATCCTGCATCCTTGGCCATAGGACCTCGGCCCTGAATCCTTACTTAGCCAAAGTGCCTTCGCCCGGCATCACCCCTCGCTCACTTTCCTCCAGGCTCCGGCTGCATCTCCAAACACAGAATCAAAGTCAAGTCTAGTTGAAAATACACCATCTGCCTGGGAAAAAAAATCTCTCTGCCTCTGTCACGTCAGCACCCAACGCAGGTTAATAACCAGCCTCCGAGCAGATGGCCGCTTTTTATAATTACCGGGTCCCCGCCTCGCCTTGCTCCCCTTTGCCTCCTCCCCAGCGGGAGCAGGTGGGTGTCACACCCCTTCGTGTGCCCTGCCACCTGCTGCCACCAGCTACGGGTAGTGACATAGCCCTGCAGGGAGCCCCTTCTCCCCAGGGAGGCCTGTACCCAGATTAAACAGATAGTCGGTTTGCCTGAGACGATGCAATATGACCTACACGCCAAGCCTTGGAGGATAAATGAACGAGAAAATTTGATTGAACAACACATACTTTTTAAATTCAGCCATTTCGCTAGCGAAATCCAAGCTACGGAGATAGCAAAGTACTTGCATTCACTGTAGTGCTTTGGTGATAAGAACTTGTCTAAAACACAACCCCCCCCCCACAAGCCCCCGAGCTATGATGTAAAGGATACTGTATAACCCTTGCCAGTGTTTCTAAGGAGTTTGAAATTACCTTAAAAAATATGAAGTTGGGCTGGAGAGGCGGTTCAGTGGTTAAGACCACTGACTGCTCTTCCAAAGGACACAGGTTCAATTCCCAACACCTGTATGGTTGTTCACAAGGGTCCGTAATCCCAGTTCCAGGAAATCTGATGCCCTCTTCTGGCGTATGTGAACATCCGGCATGCCTGCGTTGCACAGACATACACACAAGCAAAACACCCCATACATGTACAAATGAATATATACATTTTTAAAGGAATATGAAGTTGGTTTTGTATGCCATTAAAGTGCATGCCATTTTTCTAAGTTTTCATCAAAAATCATTGAGAAATAAAAAGAAATGAGTGGTTTCGAAGAACTGGTTTTTAAAAAGCAGAGTTAAAGGCAGGCATGGTGGTACATGCCTGTGGCTGAGGCAGGAGGATGACGAATTTGAGGAAAAATCTCTAACTACACAATGAGGCTTTGTCTCAAAAATACCCCAACCTAAACTAAATCAAACCAACCAAATCAAGGGAAACACAGCAGGGCTAAGCAGAGAATAAACTTACCAGGTTGGCTGGTTCTGAGTCAGCCCAGGCATCTTCCTTCCAGTTTTATCCTCTGGCTCCCTCTAAGTTTTATACCAGGCAGGTATTAGACATTTAAAATAAAGTTTAACAAAAAAGAAACAAGGCTACACATAGTTTTGAAACGGGAATGGGGAAGCAATCAGCAGGGAAAATCCGGGAAAATGTTTTCAGCTCCTGGAAAAAAGGAAGGTAGAAGATGGGATGCCCGGCTGGGCCTGGTGCCTCTGAGTCCCAGCAGGACTGTTCCATCAGACACACGTCAGCTATGAATCCCCAGGCTCCTGGTCCCCCAAGCCTGGAGAGTATGGAAGAGTGGGTCCTCTGCCTAACAAATCTGACTTTTCTATACTCATGAGCGTAAGCAATTGCAGAATTTGGCATACTGTTCATACTGAGGCACATGCTACAGCACCTGGGAGGCAGAGACAAGGATTAAGTTCCACAGCCTGGACTATTTAGCAATAAAAAAGGAAAGTATCCCCAAACCTGAAGCACTGAACAGAAAATCTTGATTGTGGTTTTGTGGCCACACATTTGCCAACCGATGTCTTCACTTCTACACTAACATTAGAACCTAGGGAAGTTACAAAACTGGAGGTGTGGTCCTGACTTTGAACTTCTAGCTCAAGGGAACTTGGGGGTCACTTACTGCTTAGCAGGAGGAACAAAAACTGTCCAACCAGAAAGGCCATAGTCACCAAAGACAGCACCTCCTCTCAGCCCTGCCCTATCCCCATTCTCAAGAATGTCACCAAGGCTAAGACTTCTGAGTGCCAGCTGAGGTACTCTGATACAAAGGCCCCACCTCTTTCTAATACATCCCCACTGGTAAGATCCACAGGAGGTTTCCTTGAGGCATGGAGCTCTCTGCTCTGAAAAGGTTCTGGCTCTCTCTCAGCTGGCCCTCTGTCCAGCGCCTGCCTCTGGCCGCAGCCATGGACAGACTCTGGTTCCAGCACTGCCCACACAGGACTTGTCATGGATGCTGGAGAAGGCTAAGCATGATACGTAGCAGCACAGCCAAAGCTGGCCTGAGACAGTCAGGAGCTGGGTTGGGCAATTTTTACCCACTCAGTAAATGCACAAATCAAATCGTCCCTTTTCTGTTAAGGCTTCAAGTCTCAGAAGTGGTTTACACAAAACACATGAAAAACACTTTTTCAGGGAAACAATTTATTAGTAATTTGATGGCATTCGGGGTGTCGTTTTGGAAGCAGAGAGAAGATAAGCAAGAGGAAAAACCTGGTAGAAACATTGCTTGTTCAGGGGTGGCACCCCTCTCTCCAACTTCAGAGACAGCACACATCTTACTAAAAATATTTCATGTGGAAACCTTGTCTCAGGACTTTGTGAAAACTGGGGACTCCCACATCGTGTTCAAGTGAGGGCTCTGGGTTCTAGGGACACCAGGCCCAACGCTGGCTTCTGTGGCTAAGTAGCTCAGGGGCTTCGGGAAGCTTGAGGTTGGATTCTAGGTTTGCTTTTCATATGCATTCTTTTCGGAGGAGCTCCATAGGACGTGATTTTAAAACAATGATTCCCAAAATATTTACTGAAGCCTGCCCTAGCGGTATATCTCTATAATCTCAGCACTTGGTAGTTGGTGGAGACAGGGGCATCAAGAATTCAAGGTCATCTTTGGCTTTACAGACAACCGTAGGCTTGCCTGGGATACATGAGATCTTGTCTCAAAATAATAAAAGAGAAACAAATAAAAAATTTAAAGACTCCTAACAAAAAAATATGGTAGATCTTGGCTTGGTGATGCCTGCCTGGAATCTCATGGCTCAAGAGGCTGGACAGGGGTATCATGAGTTTGAAGCCAAGCAGAACTACATAGAGAAACCGTTTTAAAAAACCAACACCTAGAGGTAGGGAGGTGGTTTACCCATTAATGTTCTTTCAGAGGAACTAGATTCAGTTCCCAGCTCCCACGTAACATCTATCAGCAACTCCATTTCCAGGAAGTCCAGTGCCCCCTTCTGGCCTCTATGGGAATCACATACAAACATGCTATATTTACCTAAATGCAGACAAAATGTGTAAAAAATAAATAAAACAGAAAGCGTTGGGTGGTGGTGGCACATGTCTTTAATCCCAGCCCTCAGAAGGCAGAGGCAGGTGGATCTCTGTGAGCTCAAGGCCAGCCTGGTCTACAAAGTGAGTACCAGGACAGCCAGGACTGCACAGTGAAACCCTGCCTTGAAAAAGCAAAATAAATAAATAAACAAAAAATATCCAGAAAGACATAAAGTAAATATCTTTAAAAATATGTATTTACTGAGTGTCCATCATATAAAAGTCATGGTGCCAAACAGGAGCAAGCTGGAGATAAGAAAGGTGACCAAGACACACAGCTCCTGCCCTCCCTGAGTGCACATGTCCAGTAGAGGATAAAGTACCAAATGTTTAATGAAATGTATATGATGTCATTGGTTGAGCTCCAGCACATGACCAACTGGCCAAACCAAAATTGAGCCACACGAGGGCTGAGAGACTAGGCTTAGCAGTACAGACAGCACTTGCCTTGGATCTACCAAAGGAGGGCTGGGAGCAGGGCTCACCGGTGGTCTTCACCTAGCTTATGTAAGGCCCTGGGTTCCTTTGACAGCACCACAGGGAAAAGAAAAACAAACAAGCTACTTGTCAGGTTTGAGCCATTGCCACTTAGGGAAATTAAGGAGAGGCTGGCCAGATCCCTAAACAGCCAGTTTCATCCAGGTCCACCAGGTGCCTACCCAGGGGTTATTGCTTCTACTCTCCCTTGGCCTCCTCTGTAAAGCTCCTTTCTCTAGAGCATCAGGACACTCACTGCATCTTGATTCTGTGACAGTATATAACAGCCAAGTGAGGCGGTGAGATCTCCCAGCTTCCTCTGTTTCCAGGCTGGTCTTGAACTCTCGGGCTCAGGAAAGGTTTTGGCCGTCACTTATGTGGGACTGTGGGTATGCATCACGGTACCCAGCTCAATTAGGATCTTTGAACTTGATTCATTGTTAATTTTGTCTTTTCACACAAGAGAATTGTAGATTGTAGCCAGGGCGGAGAGGAAACTGGGCTGGGATAAAGACATGGAAGAGCTAACTTAGATCAAGTAGTGTGGAGAATAGTCTCTGAGGTAAAGCTGGGCATGGTGGCACAAGCCTACAGTACCAGCTTTGCAGCGAGATCACTTGAGCCCAGGAGGAGTTCAAGGCCAGTCCAAGCAACACAGCAAGAAAAAATATGAAGTGAAATTAAATTAGACTACAAAAGGGTAGAGAATAAAAACAGTTGGAATTGATAGTAAAAGTGGAAGATAAATTAGTGCCATGATTTTCCACTAAAAGGCAAAGAACTCTCTAGAAGCTTAGCCTGGAGCATAGACAGTGGCTAAATATGAAGACTGCCTGGCATCTGTGGCTTTGCTCACAGTAGGAACCACTGTCGTCCTGAGACCACTAGGAAGTTCATGGGCAACGAAGGGGAACACTCAGCAGGCAAGGACAATTCTGGCAAAAGCTGGCTCAGAACCCCAAGACCCCAGAGTCTAAGGGGGTCCAATCCGGTGATATAAGAAGAGGAGTATCCAGCACAGTTGGCCAGCCAATATGAAAACTTCTTTTAGACTCACAGGCTCAGGAGGACTCCCAACCTGTCTGTGGATGCCAACAGCATGTACTTTTCCATGGTACGCACAGCCCATGATGAATGCCTAAAGCCTCTCCAGCAGGATGGTCCGACAGGATATACTCATATTCCAGTTAACAGTCAACACTGATGATGTGCAGGTGTCTCAGAGGTACCTGCCAGGCATTTCCCATTTCCTGGTCACCTTTTAGTTGCCACAGAATCATCCAAATGAAAACCCATCCCCCAGCGGAAGTGGCCTAGTCATCATAGCGGATCTCGGCCTGCAGCTCCTTGGTGACATAGGTGGCTAGCATGGCCAAGAGCTTCTGCTGCATGGCCTGGTTGCTCATGACCAGGGCAGTGAGCTGTACGGCATCTGTCCAGTCCAAGTTCCTGATGATGGCTGCAGCTTCGTTAACGAGTTTCTGCTGTTCAGCAGGGGGCAGCTCCATTAGGATCTGAGGAACCGGCTTATACTGTCCACTCGTCATCCAGGCACCTAAGAGGCCCCCAACAGTTCCCCCTGGAAGACAAGGAAGGGCTCAATTAGTCAGCCTCATTCTCCAACAATGGCCTTGGTTTCTTGCTGAGAATGGAGCCACTGTGGTGATAAGTGGGCACATTTATGAGCAGGTCACAGAAATCTCAGGCAGTCAGCAGGGCAAAGGTTTATGCGGTCTCTAGTCCATTTGGCCCAGATAACTGACACTCATGCATGTCCCTTCCAATGCCTCCATTACACCCTCCCCACCTCAGACTTGTGCCAACTAAGATTCCCTTCATGGCTGAACACTCCCATTCCAGAGACTCCCATAACAATCTGTCTCCATAAAGGAGGGGCCGAGAGGGAAATGTGTCTCATGGGAACCCACTGCTTAGAGAGGCTGGAGGATGAGCTGTTTCCATGGTGAACAAACACCATAACAATAAACAATTCGGGGAGGAAAGAGTTTATTTCATCTTATAACACTCAGGTCACACTCGATCATTGAGAGAAGTCGGGGAAGCAACCTGGAAGCAGGAGCTGGTGCAGAGGCCATGGAGGGGTGCTGGTTGCTGGCTCACTCAGCCTGCTTTCTAAAAGCACCCAGAACCACCAGCCCAGGGATGGCACAGTCCACAATGAGCTCTTCCAAGACTAATCATCGATCAAAGAAATGATAGATGCTCACAGGCCAGCCTAGCAGGAGGATTTTCGCAATTAAGGTTCTGGCTTCCAAACTAACTCAAGCTAGTGTTAAAGGTGATAAAAAAAAAAAAAAAAAAAAAAAAAAAAAAAAAAAAAAAAAAAAAAAAAAAAAACTATAGTGGCTGATAAGAAACTTACCCAAGAGAACTCAAAGGGAAATGACCCTGGAGGCAAGTCAGGTGTTTCTCTTGGAGATAGCACACAGCTTTATGATAAAATAAGCTTCACTGGGTGTTTAGGAGTGGAAATACAAGGGTGTCTGTCACTGGGAAACCAAGAAATAGGTTTGTCTTCTTTTGTGGGAAGAAGCTCAAGTCGGGACGCCTGAATACACTGAATTTGGAAACGAAAGTGAAGGTTTGGAACAGCTTTCATATAAAGCAAATGCATGGGGAGGGGGGCTTGTGTGGGAAGCAGAAAACAGAACAGAAGCCAGCTTTAGCGCTAAAGAGCTTCCCTCTGCCCCATTTGTCACGCATGTCATGGGGACTGAAAACCACCTACCAACAGCTTCTAGAAAACTGGTGTCAAGATAGGACCGTCCCCCTAGGCTGTCAGCACACAGTAAAGAACCACCCAGCTGCACGTGGCAGGTGCCCAGGCTGTGGTGGGGATACCAGCTAAACTGTATTGAACGGTCCATGGTGGCCATCTTAGGAGAAAGCAAGCGGAGTGAGGGAGCAGCATTCTATGGCTTCTGCTTCAGTTCCTGTCTCTGGTACCTGCTTTCAGTTCCTCATAGCGGACTATAAGCTGAAATAAGCCCTTCTTTTTAGACATGGTATTTTCTCATGGCAATAGAAAGCAAACTAAGACACATCCATGCCGTGAGCACAGAGGGAACTTGGCAAAGGTAGTTTGTTAGGCTCCCTTCTCAGGTAACATAACAGGGATGTATGGAGGGGACATCAGGAGGACCCAGACACCCCAGTACCTTTAGACTCAATGACATATCTCTAGGGAATGGGCAGAGCCAGTGAGTTCCTGGAGGAAAGGTACCTCCCAGATCTGATAGATGCAAACACCAAGACCAAGAAAATCCTGCATCCAACAGAAACTGTGGTTCTGACAGGGCATACAGAAACTGGACTGTATAAACTCCTGTACAGGGTATTTGGTAGGTACCGTTTTTACTTACCAGCTCATTCTTCCCCTTGGTTCCAAAAACCTCAAGCACGCCAGAATGTACTATGTAGCCCAGGCTATCTTTGAACTCTCCATGTTCCCGCCTCTCAAGGGCAGGGATTACAGGCCTGAATCAAGGCCCACTATACCTGTGAAGATACCCCCACTCACCAAGAGCAATTCCTGGTGGGCCACCAACCAGACCACCTACGAAGGCCACTGTCCCAGCAACCAAGGCACCCCTCCCAGAATGCTTGACGGCTGCCTTCATTTTCTTCTCCCCGGAAATGGAGCACAAAAGCTTCATGATGTCATCTACTGCGATGGGCATTCTGGCTGACCTTAAAGGATGATTCAAAGAGAGAGATGGTTTTAGTGTTTGCTCAATTGTGTACTCAAAAAGTGTATATAGGCATGTATGTCTGTGTACTACTGTACAGTGCCCTTAGAGGCCAGTGATCCCTTGGAACTGGAGTTACAGACAGTTGTAAGCTACCATGATGGTTCTGTTGGTCAAAACGGAGTCCTCTAAAAGGGCAGACAGTGTTCTTAACTTCCAAGTCTTCTCTCTAGGCCCTGCTTTTTGTTTCTTTGTTTTTATTTTTGAGATAAGGCCTTCCTAGCTACTTACTGCAGACCAATCTATTTAGTTTATTTATTTTGAGATAAGGTCTTGCTACACACCAAAATGCTTTTATCTCAGGATAATAGGAGAGTACCACTGTATCCTGTGGCTGAAAGGGAGGGTTTTTATTGAGTTTTTAAGTATTTTTGACCTAAAAGTATCACTTTCTAGCATCTTCAAAAGAGCGCCCACCTTCCAGAAAGAAGAGTTGCCTGGCTATGTGTATACCAGACGGGCACACAGCCCTGTGTGGTTCTCGGTTGCCAAGAAGCTGAGCATCTTGCAACAAGCAACAGGGATTAGCGGAGTGGATGAAAGGTCTTTCCTGCCCTCTGATTAACTTTAGACTTCTGACTAATGAGGAAGTGGCCCCAGCCACAGGCTTTACCAGTCCCCTAGCAAGCTAGGCCTGACCTCTCCCACACCAACAGCCCTTCAAGTGGTTCCTCAACCTTCAACACACAAAGTCTGGCAGGGACAGAAAATCCCCAACCATGTAACATGAGGGCCCCTCGCATGTGACAAGGTATCTGAGCCAAGCCAGAAAGGGGCAAAAGGACAGAACTCTGAGGCCACACTGGCATTTGCCTGTGGGTAACCCAGAGCCAGGAGTTGGATACTTAGCTTTTAAATGGAGTTAAGACAGGGTTGAAAATGTAAGAGGTATGTAGAGGGGATGTAGAGTAACTGACTAAGAGGAGCAGAGGGTACTGCAGGGTATGTTAGTTAGCACAGGCTATATACTCTTGGGACTTGGGAAGCTAAAGTGTGTGTGTGGGGGGGGGGATAGATATGAACCCATGGCCAGCCTGGATTAGACAGCTAGACTTTCTACCAAAATAAAATGATTAGTTTTATTAGTAGTAGTAAATAAAACTAGCAACAATATGATTTAGCAAGATGAAGCTCTCACAAAACAAAATACATTGGATGTCTGGGGGCTTGGAGATTGACATGATGGCTCACAGCTTCAATGTCGGCACTTGGAAAGTAAAAGATGATGATATTGAGGCCAGCCTAGGCTACACAATGAAATCCAGACTTGCCTACACTACAGAGCAAGACCTCATCTCAAAACAAGAGACTTCCTGGGGCTGGAAGAATATGTTTCATGACAGACAAAGAACCCTTAAGAACAATGACCATAAGCCACTTGCTAGGATCAGGACACATTGCTATGCCGACTGGAGAGTGATAGGCAGAGGTGTAGTCATAAGAAAGGTGAACTGTGCCTCACAGAGGGACTGGTGGGTAAGAGAAAGCTCACGCACTGATGGCCCACTTCAGAGGCAGGGGAGAAAAGGCAGCAGAGTTGACACTTCTAGGCTTCCACACTCCCTGCTCCCATGTCAACTCAGGGACCTTACTGAAGGAGCCCCAGGCTACAGCCAACAGCCTTGGCTTGTACCAGGCTGGTCAGTTGGTTGGTTTCTATTTATGCCCAAGAATTATGTAGAATCAAAATCTCTTAATGTAAAATTGTTCCCTTGGCTCTAGGAGTTCTGAGCCCTTATAAGGAACCCATGGAGAGACCACATTGTCACAAAGGATATTTTTCAGTACTTCTAAACATTCCCAGGAGGAAGATGTGTGATGTGTTCCAGCCCCTCGAAATGGAAATGTTCCTTTTTCTCACACACACCCACTCACCCCTTCATGAGACTTCTTTACTTACTGTGTAGTTCAGGCCAACCTGGAAGTCAGGGTCCTTCTGCATAGACCTCCTAAGCCCTGTTGTGCACCACCTCTCTGGCTTCTTTATCATTTTGATAAACTTTAGATAAATGCCTTCCTTTCAAGAGGCTAACACCCCACTCCCATCCCATCCCTAACCACTTCCTAGTTTAGCTTTGGTACAGGTCCAGCTTTTTTTTGTTTGTTTGTTTCTGTTTTGTTTTGTTTTGTTTTTATCTGTCAGTTACACTGGAAAAAGTCAGGTGCAGCCCAGGTCTCAGCAGACAGCAAGACACCACCACACTCAAAGAAGCACAAGACTCATGCCATTCTGATCCTGAAGCAGCACCAGCACACACACCACTCCACTCCACAGAGCAGTTCTCTGCAGAATAACGGATCTGCCCTCTCAAAATGGTTTTTACATAACAAGACAATGTACGTGAAGGAGGTGGGACGCCTGAAAGCCTGATTAATCTGTTCTTCCAGCTTTAAGTGTCGCTCATTTGCATTGTTAACTCTCAGGCTTTGGAGCCTTTATTAAGTAAAATGAAGTTACTTGAGCATAAGCACTGGACACCCACAATGTGACAGCTAAGGTTTAAGGAGTGACTAGCGTGTGGGTAGGATATACCCTGTGGATACACTGGGCAAAGGGACAGAACAGAGCAGCGTGGCATGAGATTTCTTCCCTCTACTTAGAACGAAATTTCTAACCACTTAGAAAACTACTTAGAAAACTCATGAGTTTTAAATTTACCATTTAAAACTCATGAGTTGTTTATTTTTGAAATTTTTCACTTAATGTTTGGCTGTAGTTAGTTGAAACTATAGAAGGTAAAACTGTGGACAAGGGAAGCAAGATAATGAATGCACCCACCCACTTTACTCTTGATTATCTACTCAGAGGCACCTCCAAACCTGCTCTGAATAATTTAAAGAGAAAACTCGTGGAAGAGATAAGGTACCAACACACACAAGTCATACCTGATCTCTACCTAGCCCAGCTAACTCAATGCAAGAGCACAAGCCAGGCTCTTCAGCGGGTGCCAGGGAGCAGGGAAATAGGCAAGGATCAGCTCCAGCTGGGCTTCTGCAGCCTGTGGCTGCAAGGCAAAGCTAGTTTAAATTTCTTGAAGAATAATTTCAGAACTTACAGCAGCAACAGGTTTTTGTTGTAAAAGAAAGGTTTGAGCCAGCTCCTAGTGAAAGCTTTTCATTTCCTGGATTCTTCAGGCTCAAGAGATTGAAAGGAAATGTCCTGTTTCCCCTCCTCCCAGCCCAGGACCACTGTTGTCGGTAAGTGACAGGGTCTTCCCACGGTTAGTACCACTACTTTAATAATGCTGTCCTAAGAAGAGGTCCTTGATCCCTGGAAGTCCACCTACCAGTCATCGGGCTCTGATGTTTTACCGACACCCAGACTAATGGGAAGAAAGCAGCGGGGCTCTGGGACATACACAGAAGAGGTGAAACGTCAAGCCTTTGGACAGCAACCTGACTGATCTGAGTTCCATCAAGTTGTGAGGGACAAGGGAGGCTTCAGAGCTAAAAGGGACCTCCATGTTCTTTATAGAAATATTCGGAAAAGCCGGGATTCCAATCCCCAGTGTGTGTGTTGTGTGTGTGTGTGTTGTGTGTGTGTGTGTGTGTGTGTGTGTGTGTGTGTGTGTGTGTGTGTATTAGGGGAGAGACGAAATAGAAAGAGTGAGTGGAAAACAGGTCTTGGCCAGAAGTCACTCTTGTTCCCCTTTCTGGATTTTACAAATCTGGCCACTTTTTTTTTTTTCCACCACACAAAGTTTTTTTTTTTTTTTTTTTTTTTAATTACTTCACTATTGATGTTTAAAAATAAGGAGCCATCGAGGGCGTGCTGGCACACTCCTGTCACCCCAGCACTGACTGGTGGACCAAGACGAGGCTAGGTTATATAGTGAGACCCCGTCTTAAAATAATAGCAATAATGAAATCTTACAACTTAGATATTTCTGGTGTCTTTTAAAAGATCAGAAGGCGTCAGTGGTCGATTCACTACATAGCTCGCAGACTAGCCTTGCCCAGGGGCTGACTCTTACACTCCGCGGCGCAATGCCCTCTGCTCCCCGGGCCTCCAGGCTCCTTGCACCTCATCCTACTTACTTAGTCATGATGTTTCTCAGCCACAACTGCAACTAATCTAGCCTTCGCTTCCCTGACACCCCTTCCTGACCATCTCAAAGCTAGTGCTCAGATCCCCTTCCGTCCCTGCAATCTGCTAGAAGGCTGCGGGTGCCCCCGCGCCGCGCACGCGCACCTCCGCACAGCCGGGGCTGTTGCTGGCTGCTCTCAGAGCTGGCCGGGACTCCAATCTCGGCGCTGCAGCTTAGGCCTGTTCGTGCCTCAGTTTCTTTGCACGAAGATGAGCAGCGTGCCCGACACCGTGGGGTTCCCGACCGGCTCCGCAGACCCTGGTTTCCCCGCGCGCACCTTTACCGTGCTGGTGTCTGGGACCGCGGGGACAACTGAGGCACGCTCCGCTCGGCCGGCTCCGCTCCGACAGCACCACGGAGGTGCTCACAGGCCTCAGCGGCTCTGGCTCCGCCCTCCCTCCCGCCTTCCGGCTCTGCCGGCCTTCCGGGTCGCGGTGCTTGGGGTCCCCACGGCGTCCTCGATCAGGGCCAGGCCTGGGGAAGGACACCGAGGGCTCAGCAGGGCGTCCTTTTCTCCCTCCCCCGCCCCAGCGTCAGCTGAGACAACGGCTTGGAAGCGGTGACCCTGCGGGAATGGGGGAGCATCTGGAAGGGACTTTGTGTCCCCGAGATCCGCTGCGCCCCACCTCCACCACGGCTACCCCGCTCTTTACCCGACCTCAAGCCTAGATCCCGGGTCGCTCCAGGAAGATCCTCTCCGAGCACCCTTTGCGTGGGGTCTGTGACTTGCAGGGCTCCCCCCACCCCCGATTCCTGGGCGTGGAAGATGCTGCAGGGAGTCGAGCTGCCAGAAACTACTGCTGATTAATTCTGGGCACTCCCGGGCTGGCCTAGCTCTCACACCTCCTAGGGCTAGGAAGGAGCCCACTCCACCTGCAGTCAAAGCGAGGCCACTTGGGAGGAAAGCAAAGAGTAACAGAAAAACCTAGAGGCCCGCAGAGCAGTCCCCTATTCCTGACTCCAGGGACCCTTGGGCTAGCCTTGACCTATCCCAAATCCGAGAGAGGTTTCTGGAAGCTCTCCAGTGCTGTGTGAACTGTAACCCTGAGCGAAGTCTTACTGAGTTGGCACGGTTGCCCTTGCTGGGGGCTGGGCTGAGCCACTCAATTAGGAAGTGTGGACTCCAGGCTGGGTCTATGTGGCTTCTAGCACGCTCTGCCTGGGGAATGTAGCAAGCCTCCAGGTGACCGACTATTTCCCATAAAAAGTCATATTGTGGTTTTTTTTTTTTTTTTTTTTTTTCCTTTGTCTTCTTGTGAGAAAGCTTCTTTCAATGCCAAGATTTTCCTAGCTGGAGTGGAAAATTCTGTCCATCTTCGAAGAATAGGGGCTTTTTTTTTTTTTTTTTTTTTTTTTTTTTTTTTTTTTTTTTTTTTTTTTTTTTTTTTTTTTTTTGCCTGAGTTTGGGTTTCTTTCAAGAGCCAACGTTAACTGAAGCTAAGAATAGATCAGGTCGCTGCTCCCTCTGCCTATGCTGAGGCGCTCCAGTGTCCCCCGCGGGCAGCGCCCTCTGGTGGCAGGTTAGAGAAACTGGACCGTCGTCTCCTTTGCCTAGGGATAAATGTACAGGAATCAGGCACAGGGAGCAAGAAAGCAAACTCAAAAGAGAGACTAAAATATAAGACACTTGCACCGATGATGAATAAAGTCATAAAATGATCATGTCAAAGGCTAGAAACATCACACGCAGTTCACTAGCGGCTGAGGCTGTCTGTGAAGGAGGCAACACAGTAGGGCTAGGTGGCTTGTCCACACTAGACAAGGAAGCTGCTAGTACCTTCATCTTGCACTTCCTGGTCTCCAAACTAAGAAATCAGTTCAGTTGTTCATAAATCCTATCCTTGCTATTAAAGCCGCTTAAAGGGACTAAGGTGCTTCCCATGAGCCTATAGGAAAGACCCTATCTCTCTTAGCTTCTGAAAAAGTCACTAGTCTTCAATAACCATTGGCTTGCAGTGTTAATCTTCTCTGTTGCTGTGTGGCATTCTCGTGCGCACATGCGCGAGTGTGTGTGTGTGTGTGTGTGTGTGTGTGTGTGTGTAGTATATATGTGTCTGGTGTATACATGTGAGTTTGTAGGTTGGTACACCTATGTGTATACATAAAGAGGCTAGAATAAGTCATGGGGAGTTTTTCCTCTATTGCTCTCTGTGGCTATTTTTAAAAAACTGGCCCCCAGAGGGATAGCACTATCAGAAAGTGTGGTCTTGTTGGAGAAAGTGTGTCACTGTGGAGGCGGGCTTGGAGGTCTCCTCATACATGCTCAAGGTGCACCCAGAGAGAGACAGACCACTTCCTGCTGCCTGTGCAGGATGTAGGACTCTCGGTTACCTCTCCAGCACCATGTCTGCCTGCACAGCACCATGTGCCCTGCCATGATGATAACAGACCGCACCTCTGAACTGTAAGTCACCCAGTTAAATGCTGTCATTTATAAGAGTTGCCATGGTCATGGCTTATCTCTTCACAGCAATAAAAACCCTAAGACAATCTCCCTTATTGTTTTGAAATTTCTTACTGTTTTAACTAGGCAGTTCCTGGTCTCTACCTGTCTCTGCCCAATGCTTGAGCCCCAGTCATATGTAGCCATACCTGGCTCTTTACGTGGGTGCTAGGAAATCACACTCAGGTCCCAAAAAACTCTTAGCCACTGGGCCATCTTCTTAGTCCTCCATCCCATTGTCTTTATAATGATACAAACTATAGTGGCTAAGAGCTCGCCTTCATGACCTCATTTTTACGTGATTACATCCATAAAGACTCAAATAAGGTTACATATACAGTGACAGAGTTGAGACTTCATGTCTGTGGGGAAGGTAACATTTCAACCTGATAGCTGGATGAGAATGTCCCCATAGGCTCATATGTTGCATACCTGGTCCCCAGGTGGTAGAACTATTTTGAGATGTGATCTTGTTGATGGAGGTGTGTCACTGGGGCCAGGCTTTGTGGTTTCAAAAGACTGATATTCAGTGTGCTCTCTGCATCCTGTTTTTTGGACTAAGATATGAGCTCTCTGTGGCCAGAAAAATGTCTCAGTGGTTAAGAGAACTTCCTTCTTTTCCAGAGGACCTGAGTTCAGTTCCCAGCACCCATGTTGGTGGCCCTCTACCACCTGTAACTCCAGATCTAAGGAAATTTGATGTCTCTGGCCCCCACTGGCAACTGCATTCAGATGCACACATACAAAAATAAGCAAACAAAATAAATATAAATAAGTAAATAAGATGTGAGCTCCCAGCTGCTACTCCAGTCCTCGGCAGGACACAAACAGAATCCTCAGGACAGGCCTAAGTCAAGCTTGATGTGAGCATGAGGACCAACTGCCACTCTAGACTTGGGAGATCTTAACTCTGAACATGTCATCAAACCAAGATGGTTTGGAGACTGATGATAATTTTGCCTTGGGCTCCTTCAGTCTTCTTCCAAAGGTTAATTCATCATCCACCCTTCAGATTTCCATACATTTCACATCCGTTCTGTCACTACTTAGCATCAGTCTGCATGTTTGCTGTGTGTGTTCTGTGTGCTGTCATCACTGCTGGGATTACTGTCATCCCCTCCCTATGACTCCCTCGCCACCATCACCATCTGAATCCCCTCCAGGCCCCCAGTCTTTCAAGGGCCAACTTACCCAAGGCAGGACATTAAAACCATTACTGGAGACAGGAGAGAGCTTGCAGGCTCTAAGCCCCTCACTCCTCAATTTCCCCAAAGTCACATTTCAAAAGAAACAGCAAAGCTCAGTGGAAACACGGCTTCCAGACAAAGCCCTAGGCTGACTCCTGACTCAACCTTATTCAAGTACGAAACGAAGACAAGAACCTGGGATCTCAACAACCGGGGCTTACTGTGATAACAAAATTAGGAAGAAGACAAAATGTTGTGTGTCCACTAAGAACAGGAGACAGCTGTAGCAGCGTGCTGTTGGTGACTGCCGTCTATAAGGCTCGCTGAGGACTCTAATGGAGAACTTACAAATGAACAGAGCTCTGCTGCACCCCAAATCTGCCTGATGAAGGAATATGCCGGGCAGTGATGGCGTGTACCTATTGTCTCAGCATTTGAGAAGCTGAGGTAAGGGGATCATTAAAACATTGAGGCCAGCCTGAGCTACACAACAAAATTCTATCTTGCAAAAAAAAAAAAAAAAAAAGTCGGAATATGGCTCAGCAGTTGAGAGCATTAAATACTCTTCCAAAGGACTTGGGTTATATTTCCAGTGCCTACATGGCAGCTCACTATGATTCTAGTTCTGGGGATCCTGATGCCCTCTCAGGTCTCCGTTTACCAGGCACACAAGTGGTACACAGACATACATTCAGGCAAAACACCCATTCACATAAAATGAAATTAAAATAAGAACCATACTCTAAGGAGGTAGAAGAGACACTATTTGGGACAAGGAACCAGAACAGCATGGACACCAGAGACAATAACAGGGTGAGTATGGCTCAAGTATGTGATATATTTGAACAAAGATATCGTGAAACCTAGCCCTTCCTACAATAAATAGATGCTAGTAATTTGCTTTATTTGGTGGGGGTTGAGACAGGGTCTCACTATATGTCTTAGCCGGCCTAGAACTCACGACATAGACCAGGGTAGCCTTGAATTTGAAGTTATTCTTCTGTTTCTTCCTCCCAAGTGCTAGGAATGAAATCATGCAGCAACACACCCAGCTGGTTAATAATTTCTTTTTAAGAATGAAAAAAGAAATAGTCCCAACTCCAAACCCCACTAATAAATTTTAGCTTTCCAAATATGGCATGTCGCTGACTCCTGGATGAGCCCCAGGGAATCTGTCACAGATGGTCCTGAGGGGACTTTGAAAGATTACAGTGCTTTAAAAGACGGGGGTGGGGGGCTCACCTTGCCTTCCTCTCAGAGGGTGAGAGTTCCCCCCCTAGGAAGACTTATTTTCAGTCTGAGAACAATGAGTTTCCATGGTTTTGTTGAACATGCAATTCTCACACAAGTATTTCTATAATTATCCTGTTTCAGTTATGATACAGTCTCTGGAACAATGGGACTTTTATTGTATTGCTATATCTGTTATAATAGATGTTTCATTACAGAAAATTATGGTAGAGTCACTCTTACAATTCTGAAGTTTTTATTTCAAATTGCTCATAGGATGGAAATCCCTTTTTTCCCTAAGTTGTTTTACTTTTAATACTGCATTGGGTGCATTTTTTTCAGCCCTAGTTGGTTTTGAGAGTTTCTTTAGTAACAGAATGTTCTCTTTTGCTTCAGATACATACTGTGAAGTCACTCATGGTAATTACTTGCTAGCCATCCTGGTCAGTATGCTTTAAAGCTCTTTTTAATCTAGTGGATGCTCTAGTAAAGTACCTGGAGTCAATGCCCAACATCCACGACAACTCACAATCACCTAAAACCCCTGTTCCCAGGGACCTGATGCCTTTTTCTGACCAACTTGGGCACCAGGCATGAAGAGATTAAAAAATAAATAATATAAAATTTTTGGTTTATCTAGATCAGTTATGTATATCGTATGTGTGTGTGTCTATATTACAGCTTATCATTATTATTTAATTATATGTAGGCTGAGTGTGTGTATGTGCACATGACTGCAGGTACCCGAAGCTGTCATATCTCCTAGGACTGGAGTAGATGGCATGTAGGTGCTGGGAATTGAACCCAGGTCCTCTGGAAAAACAGTCTGTGCTCTTAGTCTGGTGAGCCATCCCTCCAGGCCATGTGTGCAGTATTTTGGGGGCATGAATTCCGTAATCCAAACTGGCCTTGAATTCATGATCTCCCTGCCTCCACCTCCCAAAAGCTGGAATTTCAGGTGTGTGTTATCATAGCCTGCCCTCTGTATCGTTTCAAAAGGACTGCTAAAGAAATCTCCACCACCCTTGGAATAAATTAAGGCTAAATCTGGGAAGGAAAACAATCTTAGTGACAACAGAGACGTAGAAATGTCAAAGTTGCTCTTAGAGTAAGTAGGCAATGCCCTTTTCAGATTGGTGGCCCAGCTTTAAGAAGAGTCAGGCTGGGGATTTATACTTGGAAGTCGGTCTCCTTGACTGGATGGATGTGTTAGTGCAGCTTTCTGGTCATTGTGACAAAAATATCCAAGAAGACAGACAATTTAAAGAAGGATTTATGGTTTCATGGTTCCAGAGGGCTCCGTTGGCCTCACTCCCTGGCCCAGGGCGACCATGGTGGGGAACATGTAGCTGAAACTGACCTTCAGGTTATGCTGAATAAGGGGGGCAGAGATGACAGGCACATGATAAAATACTCCAGGACCACTTCTTCTTTATTTTGCCTTTTACCACTTTTACCACTTTTACCACTTTTACCACTTCCTAATAATGCTACTCAGGGGTTGGGCCAGTGACTAGGTCAGAGTCATCAGAATACAAATATTTCTGAGAATACCATCACAGACACTCCCTGAAGTCTGTCTGACTAATAACCTCTCCATCTGTCATCAGGCCTGCCTGCCTGCCCCTCCCTCTCTTCTCCCTTCCTCCTTCTTAGCCCTCCCCTCCCCACCTTCTCTAGAATCTCACTATGAAGTCCTTGCCTGGAACTCACTTGTAGACCAGGCTGTTCTCAAACTCACAGAGATCCTTCTGCCTCTGCCTCCATATACTGGGATTAAAGGCATGCACCCCTTCCCAGTCTCTTCTGAAGCAGAGTCTGACTGCATAGCCTAAACTAGCTTTGAGTTCATAATCCTCCTGCCTCTGCCTCTCCAGGGCTAAGACTATGAATGCAAAGCTCCAGGCCATGTTTTTTGTAGTATAGTTTGAATACAAAATTAAAAGTCTAGTCAGGAGGTGGCAGTGCATGCCTTTAATCCCAGCATTCAGGAAGCAGAGGTAGGCAGGTCTCTCCAAGCTGGAAGCCAGTCTGGTCTACAGAGTGAGTTCTAGGACAGCCAGGGCTACATGGAAAAACTCTGTCTCTAGGGATAAAAAATAAAAGTATTAAGATTAAAAAAAAAAAAGGCTATTTGCTGTGTGGCATGTAAGCCTCTTCTTTGATTACTAATAGAGATACTAGAGGCTTAAGCTACCCTCTGTACAGACCCCCAACCAGGCCCACTTCACTAGGTATTTCTTAGTTTTCCGTGTCCGGCCTAGTGTAGCCGAGCCTGGGGAGGGTCGTCAGGGTTAAATCAGCACTCAAGAGACGGTCAGTTCCATCATCCAGGGAGATCAGCTGCTTCTGCTCCCTCAGCCTTTATTTAGCAAGCTTATATACACCTTAAATTCCCCTGCCCTTGGTTCCTGTACCTGTCAGTGTGTTCTCTGGCAACAGATGCAAGACTCCTCATCATAACAGGAAAACCACTGATTGCAAAACAGGGTGTTGACGCACACAAGGTGCATCAACAAAGATCAGGGAAGTAAACAAAAGGGCATTGACCTTGCCCAGGCTTTTTTAGCCTGACACAGAGTATATGGATCTGGGTATGCCAGCACCCAACATTAGTTCAGTCAAGCTGACAATTCAGAAGAACCATCACAGATGTCAGTGGCTTTGGATCATCCCTGGGAAGGAAGATCCTCAAATCCTGGGCTACACACTCAGTTTTTATCCTTCTGGAAAGAGAATAAGGACTACAGAAAGTCCCCAAATGTCTGTCCACATCAGTAGTACACGCTGAGAAGTTGTCAATTACCGTATGCCAATTCACACCCTGTCCCTGAAGGAACCCAGGGCAGGCTAAAACAAAAGACACCTAGGGAGGACCAGATTCTAGGTCCTGGGAAACACAGGACTCCCCCTCCCCCCAGTTGCAAATAACGTTAATGGAAGGTCTTGGGGTGTGTGTTCAATATGAATGCAGGTGCCCCCACCCCCACCCTACCTCAGGCTAGAAGCCTCCAAACCCCCAGGAGCTGAAATGAACCACCCTATGTGGGTGCTAGGCTCAGGTCACCTGATTAACTGTGCTAAGCAGAACAGTGGCCCAAGTGGAGGCTGGGAAGGGAGCCTGGAGGTCAAACAGGGTGCACTGGCTTTAGATGCACACACACACAACCGATGTAGAAAAACAGAACTTGCATTGAAAACCTGCTGTTTGAGCTTTCCAAGGGAAGGCACTTTGGTATTTACAAGGCCTTATTAGGAGCCAGGTCCCTGGGGTCATACATAAGTGAACTAACAGCTGTTGAGGTCATTTTGAAGTCACTGGCCGAGGCACTTCGCCCGGACTCTACTCCAGCCTTCCATAGCCTATATGTAGCCTCATAACTGAAACACATGTGTGCAGGCTTCCGGAAATCCCTCTCACACATCAAAGCCAGAGTCCCCTCCTCTGTTCTCATTCATCCTTTTGGGGGACTCTGTTCAGGTCTGGAATAGGGCAACTTTAAGGTAATAGATCATCTTTGGGTCTGCATTTGCGGGATACCCCAAGATTCCTTCGGGGGGGGGCTACCTTAGCGTGTGTCAGGCCTAACCCCCACTGATTTCTTTGAGGTCTATATCCCCTCCGCAGGTTGACACTGCTCCAGGGACCAGAGACACACTTTATAGCTGATGTACCAGGGGCTCGAAGGAGACCCACCTCAGCAAACCAAGTGATGTGTGTTAAGCAGCTCCTTGAAGTATCTGCAGAAACTCACCATTTGCACAATGGTAGCGAAGCGACTTGCAGCCAGGCAGTAGACAATGGGGCGAGCGAGAAGGAGGGAGACAGTACTCAGGGACACCCAACACACGTGCACCCCGCTCTCTGTATCTCGGCCTCTAAAACAAAAGCCGGGCGGCATCTGTGCAAGGGCTACACGCGCGGCACCCGCTCCACGCAGAGAGCCAGGCAGACAAAGGGCCAGCCTCGCCGCCGGGCCGGGTTTGGGGGGGACAATTATACACCCAGTAAATCATGTCTGTGGATTTGAAACGAATGAGGACCGCGCTCCGCTCGCAAACAATGCCTGTTGTTTGCACCAAGCTGCTTTCTGCTAAGTTTCATCTTGTCATTTGCATGCCGTTTCAATGACATTAATGAATCACGGCCGGGTTTCTGTTTTGTTTACACGAAATAATTTTTTTCCTGTCCTTTATTATTGAGATAATCACCCCGCCAGTATGCACAGGCGAACCAGACACCAACTTCCTTTCTGCTGGGTTGTGTTGGAGAGTCTATTCCCCACCTGCCTTGAACTTCCTTAGGGCCCAGAATTTCTTGGGCGTGGGGAGCAGAGAGGCAACAAAATACAGGGTCAGGGAAGGGGACACTCTGGAAGTTTAATTTGGAAAGCAAACAAAGTATTCCTATTGTTTCTTAAAAGGCCACATTTTCAGAGGAAAATGGTAACTCCCCAAAGGTCCCTCAGCCTCTCAAAATATCGGGACCAGCTGGGAAACAGCACCCCAAACACGGGGAGATTGAGGTCTTAAAGAGAATTAGTCCTCAGGGCATTTATGGTTGCCCAGAATCAGAGCAACCCAGCGGCTAGGCTTCTCCCTCCTCGGCTCTGCTAGCCTCTCTGCTCAGTGCCATGTTGAAGGACCAGGGTCTTGCTGAATGAGTCCCCAAGGAATTGCTTAATAAAAGACACCTTTACCTGCAGTAGCTGGTTTTTTGATTGTTTGGTTGGTTTTTGTTTTTTATTGCCGGAGTTTTGTATTTTTTATTGCTAACTTTGCTATGTCTCTGTCTAGTATTTCCACAAATAAGAAAAGTGTTTTGCATTTGAAGTTAGATTCTATAGGTCAGTCCATCCCTAATTCTTTTGAGTGATCAGGGGTCCGATTTCCTCATCCTAATATCAAGACTGGGTAGGTGTTCCTCTGCAGGGAATGAGCTCCAAGGCATCAGTCCATGCACAGGAACACAGTCTGATCCCACCCCTCGAGGCTCCACATACAGCCCATATCAATCTACAGTTGCCCACCCTTGGAGGGCCTAGCTTCTTTTCCCGATGGTTCCCCAGTGGCTGTTCTTGATTCAGTGAGCTCCCCAGAGCACCAGCCAGTCATCACTGCAGGAATTTTCCTCATAATCCCTATCCCCCTGCTCATATAGACTCTCCTCCCCTGCTCTCAGCTGGACCAGGAGCTCTGCCCAGTGCTCAGCCATGGATCTCTGCCTCCACCTCTATTCTCTGTTGGATGTAGATTCTGAGATGACACTTAGGGTGGTTACTCATTTTATTATAGAAGTCCTGTTTAGGCATCCCCCCCCCCATTATTGTTTGGAGACCTAGCCAGGGACATCCTGTGAGTTCTTGGAGGTTTCCCTAGCACCCAGTCTCTTTCCAACCCCACACTGGCTTCCTCTATTGAGATACCCATCTCTTTCTATCTCTCTCTTTGCTCCTTCCACTCAACCATCTCCTTCTTTCAAGATTTGTTGCCAGCTCTTCTTGGTAGCAACCCATTATGACTCCAATTTGCTGAGGTGATCTCTATTTTCTCTTCTTAGGGGAATCTCTAGATGTCTCTTGTGTTCCTTCTGATCCCAAGCTGTTCAGGGGTTGTGGTTTGCAGCTTGGGAATCCTTCATTTTTGTCTAAAATCCACATATGAGTGAGTACATCTCATGCCTAACTTGCTGGGCTTGCTCAGGAGGATATTCTCCAAATCCATCCATTTGCCTGAAAATTGTAGGATGCCATTTTTTTTTTATTTATTTATTTATTTTAACTGCTGACTAAGTACTCCATTGTGTAGATGTACCACAGTCTGTTAATCCATTCTTCAGTTGAGGGGTATCTAGGTTGTTTCCAGGTTCTTGCCTGCTGTTTCCAGGTTCTTGCTAACACAGTTGAGCTAATAATGCCTTTGGAGTGCAAATGCGCATCCTTTGGGTATATGCCCAATAGTAGTATTGCTGGATCCTTGGGGATTGATTCCCAGTTTTCTGAGGAACCACAATGCTGCATTCCAGAGTGGCTATGCAAGTTTACAGGTGGATGATTTTTTTGATATGTTATTGGATTCAGTTTGCCAGAATTTTATTGAGTATTTTTGCTCAATGTTCATGAGGGAGATTGGTCTGTAATTCTCTGTCTTTGTTGCATCTTTGAGTGGCTTGGGTATCAGGATGATTGTGGCCTCATAAAAAGAGTTCAGCAGTGTTTCTTCAGCTTCTACTGTATGGAACAGTTGAGGAGTATTGGTATTAGTTCTTCTTTGAATGTCTGGTAGAGTTCTACATTGGAAACCATCTATCTGGGCTTTTTTTTTTTTTTTTAACTTGGGAGACTTGTAATAACAGCCTCAATTTCCTTTGGAGTTACAGGTCTGTTTAGGTCTTTATTCTGATCTTGATTTAATTTTGGTAAGTGGTACCTGTCCAGAAAGCTGTCCATTTCTTTTAGGTTTTCATTTTAACGGAGTATAGATTTTCAAAGTATGACCTGATAATTCTCTGGATTTCCTGGGTGTCTTTGTCATGTCCCCCTTTTCATTTCTGATTCTGTTAATTTGAATACTTTCTCTCTCTGCTTCTTGGTTGGTTTGGATAAGGGTTTATCTATCCTTTTGACTTTCTCAAAGAACCAAGTCTTTGATTCATTGATTCTCTGTATTGTTCTCTTTGTTTCTATTGTATTGATTTCAGCACTAAATTTGATTATTTCCTGCCTTCTACTCCTTCTAGGTGAGTTTGAGTCTAATTGTTCTAAAGCCTTCAGCTGTGCTGTTAGGTCTCTTGTGTGAGATTTCTCTAGGTTTTTCATGTAGGCATCTAGTGCTATGAGTTTTCCTCTTATCACTGCTTTCATTGTGTCCCATAAGTTTTGGTATGTTGTGGATTCATTTTCATTACATTCTAGGAAGTCTTTGATTTCTTTCTTAATTTCTTCTTTGACCCAGAAGTGGTTCAAATGAGAGATGTTCAGTTTCCATGAATCTGTAGGCTTTCTGTGATTTTATTGTTGTTGAACTCTAACTTTAGACCACGGTGGTCTGACACAATACATGGAGTTACCCAAGATTTTTTGTATCTATTGATTTTTGCTTTATGACCAAGTATGTGGTCAATTTTAGAGAAAGTTCCAAGGGGTGCTGAGAAATATGTATATTCCTTTGTGTTTGGATGAAAGGTTCTGTATATATCTATTAAGTCCATTTGGGTCATAAAACTGTTAGATCCCTTATTTCTCTGGTAGTTTCTGTCTGGTTGGCCTATCCAAGGGTGAAAGTAGAGTATTGAAGTCTCCCGCTATTAGTGTGTGGGGTTTGATGTGAAGTTTAAATTTTAGTAGTCTTTCCTTTACATATGTAGGTGCCCTTGTGTTGGGGGCGTAGATATTCAGGATTGAGACTTCATCTTGGTGGATTTTTTTCCTGAGATGAATAAGTAATGTCTGTCCTGGTCTCTTTCGATTGATTTTAATTTAAAGTCTATTTTGATAGATATTATGATGGCTACACCAGCTTGTTTCTTAGGAACATTTGACTGGAAAGTCTTTTCCCAATTCCTTTATTCTGAGCCTACATCTGTCTTTGAAGTTGAGGGGTGTTTCTTATATGCAGCAGAAGGATGGCTTCTGTTTTTCTATCCATTTATTTAGAGTGTGTCTTTTTATAGGAAAATTGAGTCCATTGATATTAAGGGATATTAATGACAATGATTGTTATTTCCTATTATTTTGGGTGGTAGCTTGTATGAATTTTTTTCTTTGTGTTTTTCTTCTGCGGAATTATCAATTGTTTGTGGTTTTATGGGTGTATCTGGTTTCTTTAGGTTTGGGTGTTCCCTCTAGTGCTTTCTGTAGGGCTGGATTTGTGGATAAGTATTGTTTAAATCTGATTTTGTCGTGAAATATCTTGTTTACTCCATCTATGGTAACTGATAGTTTTGCTGGGTATAGTAGTCTGGGTTGGCAGCCATGTTATTTTAGTATCTGTATAACATCTGACCAGGGCCTTCTTGCTTTCATTGTTTCCATTGAGTAGGTGGGTGTTATTCTGATCAATCTACCTTTATAGGTAATTTGGCCTTTTGCCTTTGCAGCTCTTAGTATTTTTTCTTTGTTCTGTAGGTTTAGTGGTTTGAGTATTATGTGGCAAACAGATTTTTGGGGGGTCTAGTCTATTTGGCGTTCTGTAAGCTTCTTGTATCTCTATAGACATTTCACTCTTTAGGTTGGGAAAGTTTTCTTCTATGATTTTGTTGAATATATTTTCTGTGCTTTTGAGCTAGTGTTCTTCTTATTTGATTCCAAGTATTCTCATGTTTTTGTGGTGTCCCAAATTTCCTGGACATTTTGTGTTATGGATTTTTTGCTTTTACTGTTTTCTTTAACTGATGTATCTATTTCCACTACTGAATCTTCCACTCCAGATATTCTCTCTTCCCTCTCTTGCATTCTGTTGGTTATGCTTACTTCTGTAGTTCCAGTTTGTTTCTTCAGGTTTTCTATTTCCAGCATTGCCTCAGTTTGTGCCTTCTTTATTACTTCTATTTCAAATTTTATTTCCTGGAATGTTTCACCTGTTTTTTGTTTTTTTTTTCTTTTCTTTTTCTTGGTTTTCTTTATTTTCTTTCAGGAATTTGTTCATCTTTTCTGATTTTTTTTTTGTTTTTTTCTATTTCTTTTAGGTAGTTTTTTATATCTTCTTTTAAAGCTTCTATTTTCTTCATAAAGTTGTTCTCAAGGTCGTTTCCCTATGTTCCCTCTTCATCTTATACTCAGGTCTTGATGTTGTAGAACCACCAGCTTCTTCTAGTGGTGTCTTGTTCTTCACATTGTTATGTGTATTCTTTCACTGGTGTCTGCCCATTGCTTCCTCAGCTCACCCTTAGTCAGCTCTTGGTCAGTTCTTAGTCAGTTGCGGGCCCAGGGGCTGTGTGTCTCCAGTAACTGCAGGGGCTGCTTTTAGTCAGCTATTAGTTGGCTGTAGGCTAAGGAGTTGTGTGTCTCCAGTTGTCACAAGGGTCATTCTTGGTAGGGTCTTAGTTGGCTCTTACTCAGCTCTAAATCAGCTGTGGATCAGGAGGCTTTGGGGTCTCCAGTCGCCGAAGTGTGATGATACAGATTGCAGTTTGTGTATGGTTTGCCATGGGGTATCCCTTCAGCTGTGTTTTGCTGGGTATTGGGCTCAGGAGGCTCTCCCAACTTTCTTGGGTTTAGGGCAGAGCTGGGCATGGTTAGAGTGCCAGGGGCTGTGTCCCTGGGCCAGAGTTCAAAGATCAGAGTCTCCAGCCTGAGGGTCAAGGTGCCACTCATCTCTTAGTCAGCTATGGACCAGGAGGCTTTGGGTCTCCAGTTGTCAGAATGTTTGTTTTGTTTAAGTAGTTATCTATTTATATGTTTGTTTTAGCTATATATTGTGTGTGTGAGTGTGTGTGTGTGTGTGTGTGTGTGTGTGTGTGTGTGTGTGTGAGAGAGAGAGAGAGAGAGAGAGAGAGAGAGAGAGAGAAAATGAGTTCATGTGCATGTCTTTCTAGTATCCTCAGATGCTAGAAGAGAGTGCTGAGTTCTTTGGAACCTGAGGGACAGATGGTAGTGAGTCACCTGATGTGGGTGCTGGGTGCCCAACTTGGGTCTTCTGCAAGAGCAGCAAGTGCTCTTAATCACTGAGCCATCCCTTCAGTCCCCACATTTTATTATTAAAAGTCATTTGGTCCTGCTGAAGATAGGGCTCAGTAATAGACACTACCTATCACTTATAGGGTTTTGGGTTAATTCCCCAGAACAACAACAAAAAAAAAAAAATAGAAAGAGGGGTGGAGGAAGAAAGAAGGGAGAGAGGGAGGAAGGGAGGGAGGGAGGGAGGGAGGGAGGGAGGGAGGGAGGGAGGGAGGAAAGAGAGGAGAGAAGAAAAGTAAGAAGAAAAATAAAAGTCACTTAGGGAAGCCAGACGCTTCGCCTTTCACCGAGCCTCCAACTCAGTTCCACAGTCACACTGGGCTCCTGTTTCCCATAGGCAGGATCAGTGAGATGCTTATCCTCTATTGGCCCTCAACATGGCTTAACAATACCTTACATTCTACATGGATAAGGCCTGGGAACAAAGGTTTGCTCTAGCCAAGTGAGTCATGCATGCAATCCCTTCCTCTCTAGGAGCCACGTATCTCCTGTCAAAGTGGGAATTTTTATATAGGCAGGAGTTCTACCACCGAGGCACACCCCAGCCTCTCACTGGGGGATTCTAGGCAGGGGCTCTACCACTGAGTCATACCCCAGCCTCTCACTGGGGGATTCTAGGCAGGGGCTCTACCACTGAGTCATACCCCAGCCTCTCACTGGGGGATTCTAGGCAGGGGCTCTACCACTGAGTTAGACCCCAGCCTCTCACTGGGGGATTCTAGGCAGGGGCTCTACCACTGAGTCATACCCCAGCCTCTTATTGGAGGATTCTAGGCAGGGACTCTACCACTGAGCCACACCCCCAGCCCCTCACTGGGGGATTCTAGGCAGGGGCTCTACCACTGAGTCATACCCCAGCCTCTTATTGGAGGATTCTAGGCAGGGGCTCTACCACTGAGCCACACCCCCAGCCCCTCACTGGGGGATTCTAGGCAGGGGCTCTACCACTGAGTCATACCCCAGCCTCTTATTGGAGGATTCTAGGCAGGGGCTCTACCACTGAGCCACACCCCAGCCCCTCACTAGGGGATTCTAGGCAGGGGCTCTACCACTGAGCCATGCTCCTAACCTCTAACTGATGGGTTCTAGGCAATCATTCTGCCTTCCCAGCAGAATTTTGTCCTATTCATTTTGAGGCAGGGTCTAAGTTAACCTGGTTAGCGTTGAATTCATGGTGTCACCCAAGAATCTTTGAACCTAGAATCCTCCTGCCTATTAGTAGCTGAGATTTCAGGCATGGACAACCAGGCTAGCAAACTGTCTAGTTTTTGATGATATCCGTCATCCTAGCTACACATAAGTATGTACTTATCTTCTCATGGCTGATAGAGGGTATGATCTCGAGAATATAAGCTATTTTGTTTTGAGAAAGTATATGAGGGTTCTCTAGAGAACAGAACTGGTAGAATGAATCTAAATATACAATGGGGAATTTTTAGAGTGGCTTACAGGCTGTGATCCAGCCAGTCCAACAATGGCTCTCTTCCATAGGAAAGTCCAAACATTCAATATCTGTTCAGTTCATGAGATTGGATGTCTCGGCTGGTTTACAGTATATATCAGAATCTAAAGAAGTAGGCTCCAACGCCAGTGAAGTAAGGGCAAGCAAGGGCAGGCAGGCAAAGAATAAATGCTTCCTTCTTCCAAGTCCTTTATATAGCCTGTCATGAAAAAGTGTGTCCCAGATTTAAGGTGGGTCTCCTATCTCAAGGTGGGGCTTTGTTGGAGTGGGTGTGGCCTTGCTTTGAAGGGGCAGGTTTTGAAGTTTCCTATGCTCAGGTTACTGACCGGTGTCTCAGTTGACTTCCTGTTGCCTGCAAGATGTAGGACTGTCAGATACGTGGCTGGCACAGAGTCTGCCTTCACACTGACATGCTTCCTGCCATGAGGGTAATGAACTGAACCTCTATACAGTCTTCTCTGGCTGTCCTAGAATTCGCTATATAGACCAGGTTGACCATGTATTTACAGAAGCCCTCCTTCTTCTGCCTTCTGAATGCTGGGATTAAAGACATAGGCCACCATGTCTGGATAGGAACAAGTACTGTTAACTGCTAAGACACCTCTCCATCCTCAAGAATATCCACCTAGAATTTGTTTCCTTTAAGGTATTTTGGCCAGCCTGTATCCCAGCACTTGGGAGGCAGAGGCAGACGGGTCTCTGTGAGTTCAAGGTTAGGGAGTTCTACAAAGTGAGTTCCAAGACAGCCAGAGATGCCCCTGTCAACAGAGAAACCCTGTCTCAAAAAAATGAGCAAAACAAGAGAAGATATTTTGATGGAGCTAGAGAACAAACTCAGCTATTGAGAACACTTAACGCTCTCGCAGAGGACGGACATTCTTGGGGACTACCAGCTCCCCAATAATTACACAGAGACTTATTAATCATGAAAACTTGGCCTTTAGCTTAGGCTTGTTCCCCACTAGCTCTTATAATTTAAATAACCCCATTTCTATTAGCCTCAGCTCTGCCCTGCGGCTATTGACTCTTCCATTGTCTTTGTCCAACTTTCTCTGTGTCTTATCATTTTCTCACATGACTAGATTCTTCTCTCTGCCCGGAAATCCCATCTAACTTCTCCTGCTTAGCTATTGGCTACTCAGCTCTTACACATCTTCACACAGTGTAAGCAAATATCCTGCCTCAAATGACTGGCATCCGGGTTCTTAAATATTTATTCAATAGCTTACAATTATCTATAACTCAAGATCTAGGGAATCTGACGTCCGTCCTCTGGGCTCCTGGGGCTCCCACACACATACAATACACATAAACACAGCTATATTCACACAATTATAAAAATAACAAATAAATAAAATTAATCTTTAGGGTGCTTTGGTGTATCAAACCCCATAAACTTACAAAATATCTATCCACATAGGGGCTTGAGTGCATTTTTGAGATTTTGTGTTATCAGGAGTCCAGGCATACTAGAGAAATTCCTGGCATTTTGTGAGCAGGTGGACAGGGCAAGAAGTTTGTGGGCCATCCTAAAGTGATTTGCAATGTTTCTGGCAGGAATATAACATCTTCTTTCCTACTCTCTAGAGTCTGGAACTAAATTCACACTTTTTTTTCCTTCCCATCACTTAAAATCAAATTCTTGCCCTTAATACTTCCTTTGAAAACTACACCCCAAACGATGCTGTCTTCTCATGCATACGAATTACCCAAACTGTAAGAAGAATAGAGTGTGTCAGAGCCTTTATGATGCCATGTAACATGGAGTTTATGAGACCCAAATATGGCAAAGAGGGCTTTATTTGGGGAAATGATTAGGTCAGCATTCACCACCCTACACACATGTTCTAAGTCGTTTGTAAGGCAAATTATAAATAAAGTAGACATTCTCCGGATCTGTTTCCCACCCAGGAGGAATGACGGGATTTATATGGGACATGTGTGTCCCACACGTTAGGAGACAGCTTCTCTCTTAGACCTTGTCTAGACGCCTCCTGTGGTGAAAACTTGGGCATTTTCATTTGGAACCACACGCAAAGCTCTGTGCCTTCCCTATTCTCCAAACATAAGGGTGAAAGAAAATTTAGTTTCCAAAGACTCCAACCGCGGATGTCTTCCTGGAGAACAAACAACGAACGTTATGTTATGAGCCATAGTTTTTGCTGAGACTCAATAGGCTTTACTCAAAACCGGAGGTTATGAGTCAGTGGTACCACTAGGGGGCGCTACAGATCAGGAAATCCATGAGCCATTGCTACAGCAGAGGGCACAAGATCCTGACTGTGTTCCCCACGTGATGAAAAAGACAGCAAATGACTTGAGCTTTCTACAAAATCATGTTGGAACTATTTTAGATATGTCAAATTTTAAATTTTTATATAATGATAATTATATGGGATGCCCAGACAGTTTTGGGACAGTGGATCTGAGAGGCCGCCTGTTAACATTCAGTGTTTTTGTCTCAGCTTGACCATCCCAGTTATCTACATCTCCAGGGCAGCTGGAGCCGGGTGATAATCCCTAGAGATAAACAGGATCATTAACACTGATGTGGGCAGCCAGGGCCTCGGCTGCCGGCTTCTGAAGAGTCCGTAGAAACCTTCACAGAATTTCATACATGTTCCCGGCTCATCAAGCACATTGGCTGACTGTACATGTGCTCAGCCATGCTATGCCACAGCATTAGGGAAACCACGAGGCCAAAGCAAGCAACTTCCCTGGGCAAAGTGCAACAGGGCACAGTAAGCAGTCTTTGCATAAAGCAACGACAGCCAGCTGAGGCATGGTGATTGGTGTGTTTATCTCTCCAACCTCTCAGATCCCCAGAGCTGTTCTGCCACATGCCTTCCAGGCAGAAGCCAGACAAAATCCTACTGTGAATGGTCTTGAAACCATCATTGACTTTCAAGAATGTTCTCTGTGCTGGTAATAGGTATGGTTCGGATGCCCTTCAGGCTTTTCTGTGGTCCTTAGGGTGGTGTTATAGGGAGTAAGGTCACTGAAGTCTTCCTGAAGCCCTATTAACTAATTATCGGGTGAGAATTCCTATTCAAGAAACAATTCTTGGAGGTTAGAGAGATGGCTCAGGAGCTAAAGGCACTTAACCTCTTGCAGAGGTCCTGGCACCCCATGGTAGCTCACAACCAACCATAACTCCAGTTCCAGGGGATCATGATGTCTTCTTTTGATCTCTTTGGGTGCCAGGCTCACAGTGCAGACATACATCCAGGCAAAATTCCCATATACATAAAATAAAATAAACTAATCTAAAAATATTTTTTGAAGATATTATGGCCCAGTGGGTGGTGGCTCATGCTTTAATCCCAGCACTCAGGAGACAGAGGCAGGTGGACCTCAGAGTTCGGGGCCAGCCTGGTCTACAGATCTACAAAATGAGTTCCAGGATAGCCCGGGCTACAGAGAGACACTCTGTCTTGAAAAACCAAACACACACACGCACACACACACACACACACACACACACACACACACACACACACACACACACACGATTGCTTGGGCATGGAGAGATGGCTCAATGGTTAAGAACACTTAAGACTCCTTCAAGGAATCCCAGTTCAGCTCGCAAACACCCCCATCAGGCTGTAACTCCGGCTCAAGATGATCTGACCCCCTCTTCTGTCCCTTCTTAGGCCACCCTCATACATGTACCATAAACACCCAGATGCAATTACACATACATAAAAATAAAATGAAAAATGAAAGGATATAATTATTTAGGCCAGGTATGTCAAACATCTCTAATAACAGCATTTGGGAGACTGGGGCAGGAAGGAGGCAAGTTGCACTTCGTGTGACGCCTGCCTCCACAGACAGTGATCTCCTGAGCCCTGGTACTTCCTGCCACGCTAAGCTGTCCTCCACTCTCTCCAGAAGCCAAGTCAGTGGAGTTTCCTGGTCTTGAATGTTAAAGACTGTACCTTTTATTGCGTGTGTGCATGTGTCTGCTACAAGCTGGGCAAATGCTCTTAACTGCTGAGCCACCTCTCCAGCCCCACGGTCTGGAACTTCAAGCCTCTCCAAACTGTGAGCTGACTACACCTTTCATCTTGGCCGTATAAGTTGCTTTGAGTGTTTTCATGGTAGTCAAGCAAAGTTGACTGATGCACCCTTTGATGCCGGTCATTCTAGGGGTTTCTCACTGTCAGCCAACACCCTGACTTGTCTAGGTTATATTCAGTCAGTGACACTCACCCTTCTGGGCTCTGAGTCCTTAGTTTACATGACTCCCTGGCCCCGTGCTGTTGAGGCTGCTCATTTATTAGTATTGAAAGCCATTGACTTATGTATCAGTGAATTCCACATCCAGAGCCCCAGACTTCCTTACCCCTCACTAATAAAAACAGTCATGACTGTCTTTCCCATAATCATTTCTTTCCTCTGCTGGTATTATTACTGCCTTCTTTGTTATTTTGGTAAAATGTGTCTAGCCTAAAATTTTTCCCTAGAATCATTTTAAGTCCAAAATGCAGTAGAATAAATAATTGTTATTAATAATAAATAATTAATATTAACACTGGTTACTTCTTTTAAAACTTTGGAACAAAGAGAGTTAGCTCAGCCTTTAAGAGCTTATACTACTGCTCTTGCTGATGACCCACAATGGGCAGCTCGCAACCTCCTGGGAACTCCAGGGAACCTAATACCTTCTTTTCTGGCCTAGTTGGGTTCCTACACACATGTGGCAAATGCATGCACACACACAAATTAAATTTTAAAAAAAGTGTTCATTACTTCAAAACGAAATATTATATCCATTAAGCAACCGTTCCCCACGCTTTACCCCCATACCCCAAAGCCTACCCCACTTATCTGCCAATCAGCTTTGTCTCTGTGGATTTGCCTGTTCTGGGGGTTTTATATCAGTAGAATCACGTGTTCATCTCATTGAAGGCAATTTCTGCACCAGCACGGTGCCTCCAGGGTCCTCCTGGGGGGGGGGGGGGGCTTGAATCAGAACGGCCATTCTCCTGTCTAGATGATGCTGCATCTTACACGTGGGCCTCACTGTATCCGTCCATCAGCTGATGCACATGGGTTACTTTTGTCTTTCAGCTGCTGCAAACAAAGCCCAGAAGAACCAGTATGGCAAGTAACCCTATGTCAGTTCTTCTGGCTCTAGTCTTACAGTGGCATTTCTGGGCTATGTGGAAATTTTTAAATTAAAAATTAAAAAGAGAAAACAAACCCTACCATATTGTTTTACGCGCTGGCTTCCTCATTTTAAAGTCTCACCAACACTATTCGAAAAAGCATGCTTCTCATCCCACACAGCATTTTCTGTCTCATTCTGTCCTTTAGCTCACAGTAGGCGTTCTAACGGATGTGCGATGATGTCTCGTTTAGGTTTTGTGTTTCCCTAATTAGTGAGGCTGAGAGTATTTTCATGTGGTCATTACATATTTTTGTTGGAGGTGTAACTATTCCAGTCCTTCATTCATTCCGATCATTAAGATTGTGTTTGGGTTTGGATGGTGCTGGGCATTGAGCTGAAGGTCAAGGCACTGCACCCAGGCAGGCTCTGAACCCAGGCAGGCACTGCACCCAGGCACGCACTGCACCCAGGCAGGCACTGCACCCAGGCAGGCTCTGAACCCAGGCAGGCACTGCAGCCAGGCAGGCACTGTACCCAGGCAGGCACTGCACCCAGGCAGGCACTGCACCCAGGCACGCACTGCACCCATGCACATACTGCACCCAGGCACGCACTGCACCCAGGCAGGCACTGCACCCAGGCACACACTGCACCCAGGCAGGCACTGCACCCAGGCACACACTGCACCCAGGCAGGCTCTGAACCCAGGCAGGCACTGCACCCAGGCAGGCACTGCACCCAGGCAGGCACTGTACCCAGGCAGGCTCTGAACCCAGGCAGGCACTGCACCCAGGCAGGCTCTGAACCCAGGCAGGCACTGCACTCAGGCACGCACTGCACACAGGCACGCACTGCACCCAGGCACGCACTGCACCCAGGCACGTGCACCCAGGAAGGTATAGTTTTGTTTTTTTTTTTCATTGCTCTTTGAGGGATGGACAGCTCCCAGATAAATACATGGAGACTTATTCTTACTTATAAATGCCCAGCCTTAGCGTGGCTGGTTTCTAGCCAACTTTCCTTAAATCGTTCTGTCCTTTTGCTCCTGTGTTTTTACCTTTCTCTATTCTGTTTCTTTTTTAAATTCTTACTCCGTGGCTGGCTGTGTGGCTGGGAGGCTGTCCCCTGGTGTCCCCTGGTGTTCCCACTCCTTTTCTCAATATTCCCTCTCTCCATCTGTAGCCTAGATTTCCTCTTCTATTTATTCTCTCCACATGCCAGTCCTGCCTAGCTAGTGACCTTTAGATTCCTTATTAGACCAATCAAATATTTTAGACACAGTCACCCAGCTTCACAGAGTTAAACAAATGGAGCACAAAAGAATGTAACACATCTTTAAACAAATACCCCACGGCATGAACAAATGTAATGCATCTCCAGCTAATACTCCACAACAGGCAGGCACTGTACCACTGAGCTACATCCCAACCAGCATCTACTTTTTTACTTTGATCCCAGCTTACATCGTTTTCCCAGGCTGACCTTGAACTTATTCCTAAAGTTCAGGGGACCTTTGACTGTGCAATCCCTCTGCCTCAGTTTCCCTAGTAGCTGGAGTTACAGGTTTGTACTACAAGGCCGGGTTTGCCTTTACTGTTAATGTTGTGATCACTCTTTAAACATCTTACGTGTTAAACTCTTATCCAATAAACAACTTTCAAATACTTCCCCCACTTCATAAGATTTTATTTTCATGCTTTTATCTGTTTTATTTTGTTCTTTTGAGATGAAGTCTTTTTGTGTAGCTCGTGCTGGCCTGTGAACTGTGGCTGCCCTGTTTCAGCCTCCCAAGTGTTACAACTGCAGGCCTGCGCTGCTTCCTCTTTCTTCTTTCCTCCTCTTGTAGTATTACGTTTCTGACCTGGACTTTCCAGCCTGGCCTTGAGGCTCGGCCCCGAAGACCCACAGCCCCCTAGTCCCACTGAAACACACAGATGCTTATATTAATGGTACGCTGATTGACCTGGGACCCAGGCATATAACTTGCTAACTCTTTACCCCTAAACTAACCCATGACTCTTATCCTGTTCAGCCATGCAGCTCGGTACCTTTTCTCAGAGCAGCATAGTTGTCCTCTGCGTCTGCTGGCTTCTCTAGCATCTCTGTGGCATTTCTGCTCTGTTCTTCCTGTTCCCAGAGTTTTCCCAGTCTGGCAGCTCCTCCCACATTTCCTGTCTGCCTTCAGCCAATCACTGTTTTTTTTTAAAGTAGTAGGCGGGACAATTATTTACAATGGAACCACATAATCCCACTACACACTCCTTTTTCCTCTTCCTCATCCTCCTTTTGTCCAATTTTTCTCCCTCCCCCTCATTTTCCCTGTCCCTCACTTGTCCCTGCCTAGTGGAATGTGTGGCCTACCTCAGTCTCTCCAGGGCAAGGGTGTCAGCCTGCTGCTGTAGAGACAGGAAGCACAGGTTTCTCCAGAGAGACTCTAAGGGTGGTGGGGAGGGGGCAGTCTAGCTCCCAGCATGTGTTTCTGCAGCTGAAGCACAAGGCTTCTGACATATTCACCATGGGTGAGACTGATATGCTGTAGTTAGGAAGACAGCACTGCAGTTTACAGGGTCCTTTCCACCACAGTACAGCAGCGTAAGGCATAAAATGGGCTCTTCTGGTTTTCTGGATGAGTCTGGAGTTATGAGTCCCACTTACTGCAAAACAGATCCCATGGCTTGCAGCAACCTTGTCCACATCCTTTGCCAATCAATCAGATAGTTGTCAGCTCTGGACTGGGGGTGCCAGGAAGTGACACCTCGTATAGCCGTCAGTTTTCTTGAAGACTGGCCATCTGTGGAGGGAGGTTCTGAGACAGGAGCCTTTCTGTCAGGGGCTGTCTGGTCTCTGTAGCATCACTGAGATCAGTAGCCAGGCCCAGCCTGCTAAGAGGGGGTTGGTTTGGCCTGCATTCTGCCTCGTAGCCACCCAACTCACAGAACTGCTGGTTGTCCATACAGGGTCACCCTTACACCCAGTGCTGAGAGCTGATTGGCCTCACACAAATCCTGGGTGGCACACGGGGTCCCCTCTGTCTCTTGGATCACTCTCCCTTGCTACACTCCTTGCTAATCCTGCCTCAGTTTGAAAATTTTGATATTTTTGCTTCTTGACCCATTAACTTGAACTTTAAAAGTATGAAATTCTTATTTTTTGGTCTGATTTCAGACAGGGTCTCACTATATATTGGAACTTGCTTTGAAGCTCAGGCTGACCTCAAATACAGGCATTTGCTCACCTCTGCCCCACTGAGTGCTGGGATTAAAGGTGTGCATGGTCACTCCTGCCCTGGCCATGTTGGCTCCTGATCAAAGGATTGTGGAGATGAGTGCTAGCGACAGCTTGCTCTTTGCCCATAACAACACACAAATGTCCTGAACACCCGCAACTCAGAACCCAAAGTTCACTGTGAACTTGAGACACTCATTAGACTCCACACAGCCAGGTCTACCAGGCCTATCTGCAAACACCAGGACACTTCATGCCTTGGCAGTCTCCCAGAATCCTTCCCTCACCTGCTCACAGGCCGGAGAGCATGCCCCAGGCAGTACACCAGTGTGCTATTCTGACTACATTGTGTCAGAGCATGTTCTCAGAAGTGGCTGTCCTGAGAAAGATGGCTCTAGAAATGGTTCCTTCTGTATCATGAAAGCTACAGAGACGTAAGCTGAAGCACTGGAAGAGAGATTGAGAAAAAGGTCCCATCTTCATGGCATTTCATTCATTAGTCTGATGAAATCTTCCTGCCGGTTCCAGTCCCAGCACCGTGCCTGGTTCTGTATGGACAGCTCAGATGGACCGGTGAATCTCAAGGTGCCAATTGCGTGATGCAGGTAGAGTAGGTCCACTGTGTCCAAACCATGGGAGCCACAAACAACATCCATTCTCAGATGTCAGAATTATCACCTTCAAGTTCCTAAAATCCCAATGAGGTAGTCAAAGATTTGGTGATAACTGAATGAAGATATATACTTAGAAAGAAGGAGGATTGTATATGTAACCTATCTTAGTTTCCAGAAAGAAATCATCTACTTTCCTATCAAAAGAAAATGATAAGACACTCGTGTGAAGACCAGCATTTAGGCATCCATGGAGGACTGGGTATATATAGGAGTTCTTACTCTTTTATGAAATTTTTATTTTTCTTTATTATTTTTATGTGTATGAATGTTTTTCTGTATGAGTATTTGTATGTGTGCATGTGTGCCATATGTGTGTAGTGCTCACAGAGGCCAGAAAAGGGAATCAGATCCCTTGGGAGTGAAGTAACATATGGGAACTTCTGAGAACATGCTCAGACACAACGTAGTCAGAATAGCACACTGGTGTACTGCCTGGGGCATGCTCTCTGGCCTGGGAGTGGGTGAGGGAAGGATTCTAGGAGATTGCCAAGGCATGAGGGTCCTGGTGTTTGGGGACAGGTCAGGTAGACCATAGGTTCTAGGAATGAAACGTAGGTCCTCTGCAAGAAAACCCAGTGCCTCCTTAGCCACTGAGACGTTTCTCTAGAGCCCCATAGCCACTAAGACATCTCTCCAGAACCCTTTAGCCACTAAGACATCTCTCCAGAACCCTTTAGCCACTGAGACATCTCTCCAGAGCCCCTTAGCCACTGGGACATCTCTCCAGAGCCTCCTTAACCACTGAGACACCTCTACAGAGCCTCCTTAACCACTGAGATACCTCTACAGAGCCCCTTAGCCACTGAGACATCTCTACAGAGCCCCTTAGCCACTGAGATATCTCTCCAGTGCCCCTTAGCCACTGAGACGTCTCTCCAGTCTCCAGTGCCCCAAGGTTTATGGTGAACTGAACCACCTCTAATGTCTCGCCTTTCTTTCTTAAGCACATCATTCTCCCTTTATAACTTTAGCTTCTTTGTCCTGTTACAGCTTTTCTATAAAATTTCTTATTTCAAAATCAAACAAAAGCCTTAGGATTTTAAATTAACCATTGAATCAGTCACAAATTAGTCAGTTTCATCAAAAAAAAAAAAAACAATAAAAGTTAAAGAAGAAACTGGGCATAGAAATGCCCTGTCCATCCTATCAGGAGGCTGGGATGGGAGAGGTCCAGGCTATCCTGGGCTACACAGACAGCTCTTGCCTCAAGCAAGCAAAAACACAAAGAAGAAATCCAAGTTTTTGAGAGAAATTGTGGTTTTAGCTACAACAAGAAGTGAACAAAATATCATCAAGATGGCCCAGTGGATCATGGTGCATGTCACCAAGCATGTTAACCTGGTCTTGATTCCCAGACCATACTGTGGAAGGAAGGAACCATTCCTTCAAGGTATTATCTGATTTCTGCATGTGCACCAGAGGTACATGCAGCCTTCCCTCCCAAAATAAATGGTTTGTTTTTTTTTTAAATGCACAAAAATCCTAATCAGAATCCATGTAAAATGAATGGCATGACTTAGTTATTTATCCCCCCAAATTGTACCTGTGCCACCTTTCTGAAGACAGTGTGATGTCATTCTGAGGTGTCATATCAAGCTTACTGGTGGCCTCCGTGTTGCGATTGTCTTCTGAGTGTGTGTGAGGCTCTGGCTGCGTTGTTATGAGAATGCGCCCTCATGAACTTCGGTTCCTCTCCGCCTTGTATCTGACCTGTCTGGCCTCAGTCAACCAGATGTTCCACAGCGTCACCCTAGATACAAGCAGTTCTGATTATGGACTCCATCATCTCCACTCAGTTGTGAAGCCCACATCTGGGTGTGTCTGACCGAATGGATGGAACAGCCTTTGATGGACACAATGCATTATGGGAGGTGGTGAAAGGAGGGGTTATTGGGAGAAGTAGGTTGCAGAGGAAGTGCTCTTGAGACTAGCTCTTGTCTTGACCCTTCCTGCATGTATGCCTTTGTTTCCTGGTTGCTTTGTGAACTGCTCTGTTTAATCAGACCCTTTGCACCATGATGGACGGACACATCTGAAATCACACCCTTTTCTTGCTTTGTGTGGCATCCCATCACAGCTACTCAGATGTATAAAAAGGACTTTGTCTAAGGAAGAAAGGATTTTGAGTGACTGTGTTTCTCCATGTGCTGAGTAACCATCCACCACTTGCTTCAAGGGACTTATACTTTCTCCGAGCAGCCCTGAGCCACCGGAGTGTGAAACACCTGGCCAAGGGATCCTTCCCTCCCCAGGAACCTGGCTCAACAGATGACTCTGGAATCAGGTCCCCCCGAGGTCTGGGGGCCTGTGCTGTGATTGGAGGGTTATAGGCAAGAGCTGGAGGTTTGTAAAAAAGCCAACTTTTGATCTAAAAGCTCCAGTTTTATCGTGAGAGCTTCCCCTCTAGCTCCTGGGAAGTCTTTGATTTTTAGATGTTAGAGTTCAAGACAGTGAATATTAAGTGGATGTCAGAGGAGGGCTTTAAAAAGAGGTGTCAGTGTTTGAAATAAGAGCAAATAATTATAGCCACCATTTCCCTGTGAGTTTGCATGCTCTGGGCAATGAACTCTGTCTCTACAACTGCCTCTTACCAGTGATAGAGAAAAAGTAAGATTTCTAGCTTCCTAAGGATGGGCTTGCCTGGCTAGCTCATCCCTGTGATAGTGAGGTTCCTAGGGAAGTCTATGTTGGAAGTCGTCCTCACACCACCTTTGGTCCCTTCTGTCCCCAAAGTCTCCTCTTCAGGAGCAATCTAGGCCCACTGTGACCACGCCACATGTCCACTTCTTGTTTTATCTACTTATCCTACCCCTGGGGCCCTGCCCTCTGCCTTCTCCATCCCATCCTCTGAGGCTTCAGGACCTGATATTCTCCAGGTGGCTCTCTGAGGGCTGAGGGAGGTGGGGTGAGCCTGAGCCTGGCTAGTTTTCCTTCAGATTGCTTCACAAAATCCTCTCCAGTTTCTCAACATGGTAGCTCTGGTGTCTTCCACCTTCAGACCATGTCCCTGTGCCATGACTAGTGTGCCTAGCTCCCAGGAGCATGTGCCAGACTCTCTGAAGAGGTCTGTACAAAGACAATCACTAGGCAGAGTGAAGAAGGCGCTGCTACTCCCCAGGGGCACTGTGGTCTCCATGATTGATCAGGGGGAAGGTCACCTCCTGCATCAGACCAGGCCAGTGACTCATGAGGGCAGCATCTCAGGATAGCTTCCTGTATACTACATAGTCAAGATGTCAACAGCAGTGAGGAATAAAAGGCTTCTAGAGCAAACCCTGCAGTCTGAATGACCTGTGTCCTTTCTCCTGGACACAGACCTTCCTGAGAGGCCATCCATCATTACCTGATGAGCCAAGAGGATTTCAGGTCAACATCTGCTTTACCACAGTCCCCAGAAGATCTTGAAAAATTCCATGAAGCAAATAACACAGACCCTAACCTTCCCCGGATGTGCCCTCAGGAGTGTTTTCTCATACTTGAGGCTAGCTGTGCCTAGCTGATCAGCCTCTACTCCCTTGCTTACATTATACAGCCACACAGGGGATAGGGCAACCCTTCACCCAGAAGCCACAAGTTTCCTAGACCCACTAAAACACCTGTCACAAATGCGTTCTCTGGGGTTTGAACCCAGGATTCTGCATAAGCAGATAGTCTGCCGTTGACCCACATCTACGAGCAGGCCTTGAATTTGATCAACTCCTACCTTAGCCTCTTCCAAGAAGATGGGATGACAGGCCTGTGCTGCAACATTCTGCTACTGGCTCAGTTTTAGAGTTCAGAGTTTGGGGCTGGAAAGATGATTCAGTAATCAAGAGCCCTTGCTGATTTTGTAGAGGGTCGGAGTTCAGTTCCCAGAAATCCTTAGTTAGCTCGCAATTACCTGAAACTCTAACTCCAGGGGATCCAATACTCTCCTCTGGCCTCCTCAGGCCATCCATGCACATGCATGCACATGCGTGCACACGCGCGCGCACACACACACACACACACACACAGAGTGAGAAAGAGAGAGAGAGAGAGAGAGAGAGAGAGAGAGAGAGAGAGAGAGAGAGAGAGTACACGCAGCCCTTGAGAATGTTGTAGCTATTCTCATCCTTCCTCTTTCAGAGTTCCAGGTTGGATGTTTGGCTTTAATTTTTGTGACGCTGGGATGGAACCCAGGGCTTTCTTGTTGCTCAGCAAGCATTCCACCGCTGAGCCACACACCTGGTTCTGGTTCTGATCCCGTGTTGAGAGACAGAACTTAGACAAGGAGAAGAGTCTGCAGGGTCATAAGCAGCTGCTCTAAGAGCCAAGTTTGCATCAGCCTGACCTGTCACCTTTCCCCACCCATGCCCCTCAGGCTCAGAAGTCCAGCTGAGCACAGACAGGCATGCAGGGCTTTGGCAGTACGCAGCAGCTGGTCTGCTCTGGGGCTTAGGGCACCCCAGGCCAACCTTGCCTTTCACCAGCAACCAACACACAGCCATCCTTCCTCAGAGCTACTTCCCTTTAGGGGTGGAGAAGGGCTCTTTTGCTTGTGACGTTTTACAGTGTGTGACCAAGATGAGCTGGACAATAAGGAGTTATTGTTTGGGAACAGTGTCTCTCAAGGTAGCCCAGGCTGGCCAGAAATTCATGATTTTCCTACCTTAGGCTTCTGAATTCTGGAGGCTGAACTAGACAAATTTTTTTGACTGAGAAAAATCTCCATCCCTAACTAGTCTGAAGTGAAATCCATCGTGGTAGATGTGGTCTTTCATATCTACAGTTTCGGCGCTGGTTGGGGACACTGAGGCAGGACTGATTGAAGGCCAGCCTGGGCTACATACTGAAATCCTGTCTCAAAACAAACATACATACAAACGGCAAGCATCTCCCTCAGAACTCCATTTCTTGCATAAGTTAAAATAAAATGAATAAATCTAAAAATATATATATATATAATTTAAAAAGCAGAAATTCATGCTGAGATGGGGAGAAAAAAAATGTCCCGTGCAGGGATAAGATAAAGAAATGAAATGAAAAGGGCCTAGCGTATGACCAGGAGCTGGCTGGATAACACAACCAGAAAGGAGAAGAGACGGCCACAGACTCCGAACAGAGAAATCAAGTTCCCAGCAGCTAAGGAAACTGGATATTAAGGTTGCTGCAATACCATTTTTGTTTACTAAAGACAGGGTCTGGATATGCAGCTGATGTAGCTGGCCTCAGGTCTGCCTGCTGTAGGCTCCCAAGTCTAGGATTATATGCAGTACTACACCCAGGTTACAATTAAAAAAAAAAATGCATTTACTGGAATAGCCTGTGACTGTGCATTACTGTCATCCCAGAATTCAGGAGGCCAAGGTAGGAAAATCATGAATGTCAGGCCAGCCTGGGCTACATTGTGAGACACCATCCCCAAACAATAATGACATAATGTTTAATGTACTGGGAGCATGGTTTGGTGGTGTAGTACATGCTTACAGTGTACAAGGGCCATAGTTCAATGCCCAGAGCCCACAAATGCTTAGCTTTAGTGATCTAGACCAGTGGTTTTCAACCTTCCTAATGCTTCAGGCTTTTAATACAGTTCTTCATGCTGTGGTGACCCCAACTATAACATTATTTTGTTGTGATTTGTTACTGTTGTGGATCATAATGAAAATATCTAATATGCGGGATATCTAATAGAGGAATCCCCAGAGGGGTTGGGACCCTCAGGTTGAGAACCACCAATCTAGACGTTTAAAGTATTTTTTAAAATATTTATATACATGAAGATTTTGTCTGCAGTGATGTAAGTGCACCACACGCATGCCCGGTGCCCACAGAGGCCAGAAGGGGACATCAGGTCCTCTGACATGAGAGCTGCAGACAGTTGTGACCCACCATATATGAGTGCCAGGAATTAAACGTGGGTCTCCTCCAAGAGCAGGCAATGCTCTTAACTGTTTGCTGAGCCCTTGATCCAGTCCCCAGTTACCTAGATTTGTTAGGGCAGGACTGAGTCTGTGGCCCCTCCTCTCCTTTCCTCATTTAGGGAAAAAATGACTCTCGGGTATGAGGACCAAAGAGACAGTCATTTGTGGAGCTGCCGGAGGAGTCTGTCTCCTGTCTAGGTCAGGCACTGAACGAGGAGAGTCTCATTCTTGTACCTACTCTACACAGGTGGTGGTGGGTGCCAGGCGTCACACTGTTACCCTCTGTCCTGGGGCCATGCCCATGGAGAAGACCCTGCTCCCACTGCCCAGGTGGTACTTGGGGGCAGGAGCAGGTGAGATCCATCAGATCCTGCCTGGCCTATACGCTTTGGAAAGTAGGAAGGTGAGATGATTCGGGTCAGGAGACACACAACTGAGGAGCGAATGGAGAATGAAGAGCTGGTACACTGAGCACCTGGGAGCCTGCTAGGCCTGCCTCAGCGAGCCGCCTCCACCTGCGGCTCCCCAGCATATGGTTCATCCTCAGAGGAAGAGGCTGGGCTGGCTCCTCTGAGCTTTCCAAAAAACCCAAACCACCCCAAGAGTAAACAGTGCGTAGTCACTCCACAAACGAGAGAGTAGATTTTGAATAGAGTGCTTGCTTATTAGTTTTTTTGAGACAACCTATGTAGGGCAGGCTGGCCTTGAATTTGTCATCCTTCTGTCTCAGCTTCCTGAGATTATGGTTTTGATCTTATGGTTTGTGTTCCCCCGATAGGACTGAAAAAGTGGAATTTATTTATTTATTGGTTCTTTTTGTTTGGGTTTGAGTTTTTTGTTTGCTTGCTTGCTTTTGGACACCATGATCTTAGGTATCCTGGAGCTCTGTGTAGACCAAGAGCAAATAACACTCACAGCAATCCTGTTTCGGCCTCCCAAGTGTGCACTGTGCACCCCCGTGCAGAGCTACTGAGTGGAATTTGAAGCTGTCAAACAAAAAAACCACTGCAACGTGGTGAAGCTGGCTAGCGTCATGTTCTGGAGCATTGCATATGGCAGGACTGATGGCCCATTCTCTCTGTGTGACTTGAGGGGAGGGAGGGTTTGGCAAAGCCAGACTCCCAGAGAGAGGCAAGAGGAGGCAATTGGAGGGAGACAGGTCTTAAGAGCTGGTAGGTAAATGGATAAGATAAATGGACAGGTGAAAGATTGTGTGCATCTGTCCTTAACAGCATCTGAAATTAACTGAAGCCTAAGAGACTGTGCACACCCTGTGGGGGATTTTACTGGACTGAATTATTTGAACTGGGAAGACCCACCCTAAATCTGGGTCTTTTAGAGTGGGAAGATCCATCTTTAATCTGGGCCACACTGTCTGGTCGTAGTTATATAAGGGGTCATGGAAGAAGGAAGCTCTCTTTTTACCTGCTTCCCCTTGTGTGTGTGTGTGTGTGCGTGCGTGTGCGTGTGTGTGTGTGTGCGTGCGTGTGCGTGTGCGTGTGCGTGTGTGTGTGCGCGTGTGTGTGTGTGTGTGCGTGTGTGTGTGCGTGTGTGTGTGTGTGTGTGCGTGTGTGTGCGTGTGTGTGTGTGCGTGTGTGTGTGCGTGCGTGTGCGTGTGTGTGTGTGCGTGTGCGTGTGTGTGCGTGTGTGTGTGCGTGTGTGTGTGTGCGTGTGTGCATGTGTGTGCGTGTGCGTGTGCGTGTGTGCGTGTGTGCGTGTGCGTGTGCGTGTGCGTGTGCGCGTGTGTGTGTGCGTGCGTGTGCGTGTGCGTGTGTGTGCGTGTGCGCGTGCGTGTGCGTGTGCGTGTGCATGTGCGTGTGTGTGTGTGTGTTTCTTTCAAGTCTATTTCTTCACTGGCATTCGAGTCTACTTCTTCAAGATTCTGGCATATTCTGAAAACCATCCAGCCTCACGGACTGAAGAAACTACTGGGCTTTTGGAGTGTCTATTGGTAGTTAGTCATTGTTGGACCGCATCCTGTAAGCCAGTCTAATAAATTCCCTGTCTTTTTCTGTCTCTCTCTGTTTCTGTCTATCTATATATCTGTCTGTCTGTCTGTGTACATATATATATATATATATATATATATAGACACACCAGTTCTGTTCTCTAGAGAACCCAGAGTTATACATACATGCATACACACACATATAGTTGATGGATAAACAAAGGGATGGCAGATAAATCAGAACTTAGCTTTTGAAAGCAGAACCTCCACCATCACTGCATACAGTCCTCAGAACAGAGTTTTGTACAAACCAGGTAGGCTGGGAAGGCCCTAGAAGCTCCCAGAACCTCCTTAGCCTCTGGCTTCCCCTCTCCAGGTCCACTGCCCCTCTAAACACTCAGGGCCAAAGCCACTTACTCCAGGAATGCACTATGCACCCCCGTGCTGAGCTACTGACACCCACATATCCTGACACCCAGAGGGTCCCTCATGGGGTGGTGATTATTAGTTAAGTTGCAACCAGGTACAGAAGCCCAAGGCTTTGGAGTATTTAACAGCCATTGGAGCTAGTAAGGCAGGAGATGTCTAACTGCTGACCACCACCCATCAGTCCCATGCCAACTGGGAATCTGGTCCTGGCTGGCAGCTATGGTCCTCAGGGTAGGGCCTGGCAGTACTACAAGCAAATGGCAGTACTACAAGCAAATGGCAGTACTACAAGTTGGACTGCCTTGCAGGTGGCCTTGCTCAGGAGCCTAATGCCAACCTCTGCACACTTGTGAATCAGGTGTCACTGCTTACCTATCCCATTTATCATTCAAGAGAAATGTTTGCAACAGCACTTCTGTGTGTTAGGTGTTCTCACATGTCACCATCAGTCTGCCTCTCTCCTCTGGGACATAGGCCAGCCACTTAGAGGGCAGAGATTGACTGAGCCCAGTATAAGAACATTACGTTACAGGGGTGAGGGGTGGACTCAGAGTAGCATTCCTACCTAGTGAGGGCTGGAGGCTCAGTGGTGGAGCATCTGCCTAGAATCCCCCAGTGAGGGGCTGGAGTGTGGCTCAGTGGTAGAGCCCTGCCTAGAATCCCCCAGTGAGGGGTGGGGTGTGGCTCAGTGGTAGAGCCCCTGCCTAGAATCCCCCAGTGAGGGGTGGGGTGTGGCTCAGTGGTAGAGCCTCTGCCTAGAATCCCCCAGGTGAGGGGCTGGGGGTGTGGCTCAGTGGTGGAGCCCCTGCCTAACTTATAAGAAGCCCCCAAGCAGATCTAGAAAGGTGAAGAGTGCGGAAAAGGAGGAGGAGGAGGAGAGTCACCTCCCAAGCACAGAGACTAACAACAATCCTCTGAATATTGATTTTGTTTCTAAAGGACGTACCAATGTTACAGACGTGTGAACAGAGGGCACATGTCTACTGTGACTCCCGGGGAGATTGCAGGGCAGCATGCCTGGGCCCTGCTGGAAGGCTCTGGAATGAGTGAAGGTCACATGTTACTCACTAAGCCAGCCTCCATGTCTTCATGGAGTCCAAGAAATGACTAAGACCAGTCTTTCCTTCTAAAACTGCCAAGTCCTCACTGCTCCGTCCTACTCTCTCCAGAAGCCTTCCCCATCCCCAACAGCAGACTAAGATCCCAGATCCCAGGTCACTACTCACAAATCTGCATTCCAGGCCATACCCCTGAGCGAGGTCCTGCCCTAGAGCCAGGAAGGGGAGACGACCCTTGCTAGACAGCAGACCTGGAGCTTGGTGGCTGCATGACCCCTGGACCCTGTATCTCCCTCAAAATGGGCATGGGTAGCCTGGGCAACAAGGTGTCACGAGTTTGCATGGCCCATCTGTGCCAGGCAGGGGGAGCCCATTGGCACAATTTGGTCCCGGGGGCCTCAGGTTCTGTCCTGTATTTTTACATTCTAATGATTTCACATGTGGTCTTCTGATGGGCTCATTTACTGGGAAGCTAAAGATACCGTTAAATGCCTAAAAATAAACATGAACTGCTAAAAATTCAGCATTTCTCCCCCTTGCCTCCACCAGCTGGGCCTGTCTGCTTTCACTCCAACACCATCAGGAGTTACAAAGAAAGATGCCATAAAGCAAACAACTTTACAAGGCCCGACCCACAGCTTTTTTTCAAACTCAACTCTCACAAACACTGTAAAGCAGTTATTGAAACTGCTCTCTCCTCCTCCCTCCCTGCCCCCACATTTTCTTTCCTTTCTTCTGTTGCCTCCCCATTTCCCCTCCTTCTTTTTTCCTATAATCCAGTTTTTTTTTTACTTATTTTCTATTATTTTTGTATTATAGAAAGAAAGAGGTGGAGGAGGAGAGGAAGAGGAAGAAAGAGGAAGGGGGAGAGGAGGAAGTGGATGGAGGAAGCAGAAGGAGGAGAGGAGGAAGCGGAAGGAGGAAAGGAGGAAGCAGAAGGAGGAGAGGAGGAAGCGGAAGGAGGAAAGGAGGAAGCGGAAGGAGGAGAGAGGAAGCAGAAGGAGGAAGCAGAAGGAGGAAGCAGAAGGAGGAGAGGAGGAAGCGGAAGGAGGAAAGGAGGAAGCAGAAGGAGGAGAGGAGGAAGCAGAAGGAGGAAGCGGAAGGAGGAAGCAGAAGGAGGAAGCGGAAGGAGGAGAGGAGGAAGCGGAAGGAGGAAAGGAGGAAGCAGAAGGAGGAGAGGAGGAAGCAGAAGGAGGAAGCGGAAGGAGGAAGCAGAAGGAGGAGAGGAGGAAGCGGAAGGAGGAAAGGAGGAAGCGGAAGGAGGAGAGGAGGAAGCAGAAGAAGGAAAGTTTCACCCAAACCCCATCCAAATGCAGTCTCCCCATTCTCTTCCTGTAGGTCTATTCCACCCATCCCCTCCTTCAATTATTATAAGACATTTCCCTGATCTCTGGAGCACCAGGTGGCTCCCCTGAAGGCCACTTAAGAGCCAATGTGCTAAACCAATAAATTACGTTCACCCTTATTTCCAGAGAAGTCTTATCCATGAAAATACATCAGATAAATTAATACAGACTCCTTTCGCCCCACAAACCAAACAGTGAACAGTAATGGTTATCAGACCAGTTAAAAGAATAAACCTATTAGATAAATAAATTTGCTCTACACCAATTTAATGTCACCGATGTACTTCGGGGGAATATTTTAAAGGAGTGGATTTACTGTGCACAGATCTCCACTGGGTCCGAGTAATTATGCATAAGAAAGACATTACTTTTAAAGTGGATGAATGGGCGATAGTTTTTTGATTTACTGTTCAAAGCAGAAAAATGGTCATGCCATGAAATAAGCTTTTGCAAACCCATTTTGGGAGACAGGAGATGCTTAATTTACCTGGGGTGGCCCTACCTTCCATGTTTCTGATCAAAGGAGATAAATGGTGGGGGAAATGGCTATTGGGGGATCTGTCAGAACTGCCTGCGAGCTTTATGGCATCAAAGCACAGAGTCCATGGTGGGGTGATGCAGGATGCTTTGTGGTCAGGCACAAAGAGGTCAGTGAGGAGCTTTAGGCAGAAACCTGGCTTGGCCATAGCTCTTGATAGCTCTGTGGCTACTGTTCCTGCCATCCCCTTAAAAGGTTTTCTCCAATGCTCTTCCTTGCTCTTAAACTCTCTGTCCTTGACTCACCTAGTAGCACAAATGACTTTCTGAGGCTGTGGGCACTGTCTACTAACAAGGCCAAGCCTTTATCCAGCGCTGAATTGTGGACATGGCCAGTAGATGCTCAATTTGCAGTAGGGTGCCTCAGAAACTTGCATGGTGTGCACACAGTTGCATTTGAAACACTCATAAGGTTGAAACAGGAAGATGCCAGCCTGGACAGTTTATAGAGACCCTGTCAGGTAGTGAGCAATAGTTAATACTACTCACTGCTGTGTTCTGTTTCTTCACAGACCAGCAGGCAGGCTGTATGTTCAGCAAAGCTGTGGATGTGCCAAGACCTGGGGGAGCTGAATCCAGGCTCCGCTTCAAGGTGGCCGCCTCTGTTCTTGTCCTCAAATACAAAGAGGAAGGAGTGTGTGGTGTCAGTCTCTTCAAGGACCAGGAGTTGAGACCTGGTTGTGAGCAACCAAGGTGAACAAAGAGCATCCCAACAGCCCAGACCAGCCACAAGCCTGCAGACAGCAGTGTTCACAGTCTGCCTATGAGCTGTATGACATCAAAGCACAGAGTCCATGGTGGGGTGATGGCAGGACTGTTACCGTGACAAAAATGCATGAGAGAATTAACTCAGAGAAAAAAAAGGGTTCACTGTGCTTTCTTATCTTAGAGAATCCGTGACCCATTAGCTGTAGGTGTCTCTTTGGGGGCCTCTGGTGGGAATCCTGCCAGTACTAGGGAGCTAGGACAGGAGTGAAATGCTTTCCTGTGGTCAGGAAGGAAAGGCTAGGGCCCTAGAAACCGCCTTCCCCATAGTGCCATTGCAAGGCTAAAGTCAAGATCAGTGGATCTTTAACAGCAAGTGTCTGGGAGGAGGAAGGAGATGGAGAGGGAGGGGAGGAAAGGGGAGGAGAGGGGAGGGGGAGCCCTTCCTCCTTGAGGTATATGTGCACGAACATGGTGGTTGCTGCTGCTGCTGCTGCTTCTCCTCTCTCTCTCTCTCTCTCTCTCTCTCTCTCTCTCTCTCTCTCTCTCTCTCTCTCTCTCTCTCTCTCTCTCCTCCTCCTCCTCCTCCTCCTCCTCCTCCTCCTTCTTCTTCTTTCTCTCTCTCTCTCTCTCTCTCTCCTCTCTCTCTCTCTCTCTCTCTCTCTCTCTCCTCTCTCTCTCTCTCTCCTCTCTCTCTCTCTCTCTCTCCACCTGTGGTTTCAGCTCCAGGACTACGCTTCCCTTGCCTCAGTGTGAGGTACACTCACCAAGCAAGATTGGCTGAGCATCCTGCTTGCTCATGCCTAGGCAGGAGGGCATGCTGGGAACTCAGGAACTGACAGATTTATCCAGTCTCAATGTGCTAATATCTTTTGACTGGCTTCAGAATAAATATGACTCAACAAATTGTCGTTTTTATGGGTATTTACAGCCAAGGCACTTCGTAAACCCAAGGACTAATATTTCCCAGAGGAAGTCTGGCTCTTGATTCTTGATAAATTATTGGAAACTCATGGCAGTCCCGGTCCATGGACCTCCTCTCCATCTTGGCTCCAGAGTCATGACTCAGGCTGGTGGTGGGTGGGACGAGCAGGATGTGGGTCTCTGCAGAGGCTTATGATGATACTCTCAGGGTCCACAGCCTTTCCATGGCCCCTCCCCCTGGAGCAGAGCAAAGTCTCTGCAGAGTCTTATCATCAGTCCCATTTTGCAGATGATAAAACTGAGGCTAGGTTCCAACAAGATCCAGGAGGTGGTTCCTGAGGGTCAATGATCCAACCCAGCTCAGTAAGTTCTCACAAACAAGAATGATCAAATGACACCAACATTCAAGTAAAATAGAAATCGTATTGATGATGTACGCCTGTCAACCCCGCACCCTAGAGACAGGCAGGATGGTAGCAGATTCAACACCAGCCTGGGTGACATAGTGAAACCCTGTTTTAAAAACTGGAACAGAACAGAACAGAACAGAAAATAATATTATATTAGTTTATTAAAACATAAAAGGCAACCAAAGATAGGTGCTAGAATGAAAATTTCTTCTTTGATGGGGTTCCCTTACATCATCACCCCATTTCCTGGTGGGGTTCCCTTACATCATCACCACGCTTCCTGGTGGGACTCCCTTACATCATCACCTGGTGGGGTTCCCTTACATAATCACCCCATTTCCTGGTGGGGTTCCCTTACATCATCACCACGCTTCCTGGTGGGACTCCCTTACATCATCACCTGGTGGGGTTCCCTTACATAATCACCCCATTTCCTGGTGGGGTTTCCTTACATCATCACCCATTTCCTGGTGGGGTTCCCTTTGGGTTTCTCCCAGCCACTGACCAGCTCACCTCTTGGTGATGTGAAGACTGCAGGAGCCCCAGACTTCAAAACCACGTCCATTCAAATCAAGTACAACAATCAAGACTCTGAAAACTAGTTTTATATTTAAACTCTAGTTATTAGTGGTCAGATCAGCTCACATGTCTTTTTATGGAAGTCACTGATTGCTGAGTGTGCTGTGGATAACCCCAGTTCAGCAGCAACTCAGTGCAGTGCTGTGGGCCCAGGAAGTATTGAAGACTCAGCCACATGTCAGGACAATCTTTAGGAGGGAGACCATTTCCATGCTGGACTTCACTTTACGAGACTATATACCTGGACTTATTTCTTTTATTCCTCCAAATCAGGTATTGTTACATATCTAGGGAACACAGTGTCTCTTACACCCAGTTGCCACATAGAGAGTACCTCGTGTTGCTGCTGTTGGAACATCCAAAAGCTGAGTGTGGTGGCATTTTCTTGTGAGCTGAGACAGGAGTCAGAGGCTTGACTGAGAAACTCATAGGAGACCCTGGTCACCACCCCCAAAAGGGAAAGAAGTAAAACAACACAGAGATGGAGAGATGCCTGGTGCTTAAGAGAACACGCTGCTCTTACAGAAGACATGGGTTCAGTTCCCAGTACCCAACACAGAGATGGAGAGGTGACCTGGTGCTTAAGAGAACACGCTGCTCTTACAGAAGACATGGGTTCAGTTCCCAGTACCCACGTGCAGTCACAGTGGCCTGTAACTCCAGCTCCAGTGGATATGACGCCCTCTTCTGGCCTCCAATGATACTGCACCCACATGCATATACCCACATACCCACATACAAAAGTAAAATAAATCTTTAAAAATGAAATGAATCTCAGAGAAAGTCGCGCTGAGGAGGTTCAGTTCTCACGTGTCCCAACATAAGGCTCTAACTGGGCTGGCTGCAGGTCTAAAAGAAATAGTGTGACCCTTCTTCTCTGCCTGTACACCTCAGCCTGGTCAAAGGTCACGAGTCAAGGATGGAGAATGGGCTTAGGTCTGAGGTCTAGACACTGATCTTCTGGCTCAGGGTGTTAGTTTTAGTCCCCCTGCCCTCCATCTATTCTTCCTACATGGGATAGATATCGAGTCCACAACAATTTAAAACAAATATCTGAGCTCCCTAAACATACTTCCCAACAGCTTGAAAATTTAAAACAACAAAAATCATAGTTCTCCCTAGGGTGCTTATGGTGGGGCTCCTCAGAGCAAACATGTCCCCGCAGGCCCTGTCTGCAGGTGTCAGCTGTATAAACCTGGCTCTCAGGCCTGATACCTGGGATACCGACCAGGAGGAACAAATCTAAAACACCCCAAGGAACCCAAGATGGAGAGCACAGTGGATGCCTCCCCTGCTGGGGTAAGGGGCAGAAAGGGATGCAGGCTTGGCAGGGTCTTGCAATGGATGAAGTGACTCGAAGGTCATACCCACAGGTCCTGGAACTAGAAGGGATGAAGGATAGAGTGAAGTCAAGATGTTGCCTACAACTCTTGAGTACAGAGATACAAGGGACAAACTCACTTGGAAGAGCTAGGCATGTAACATCTGTATGTCATCGCAGTGATCAGGAGCCTGAGGCCACAGGATCAAATTTGAAGGTCAGCCTGAAGAACTGAGTGAGTCTTAAAAGTGTTTTTATAAACGGAAAGAGGGATGGGGTTGTGGCTCTGAGCACAGGGTTTGCCTGGTAGGATAGTTGGTTTCAACTGCCAACTTGATGAAATCTAGAATCACTTGGAAGATGGGCCCCTGAGCATGACTGAAAGGGAATTATCTTGATTAAATTTATGCATGTGGGAATGCTTTCCCACAACGGGTGGCACCATCCCCTTGGCTGAGGACCTGAGCTAATAAAAAAGAGAAAGCGATCTGTCATTGCTGTCTTCTTCCTGGCTGTGGATGCAATGTGACCAAGGGCTCCAAGTTCCTCTCACCATGAGATCCCCAGCATGACAGACTATACCTTGAATGGCAATTCCAGGTAAATCCTTCAATTGCTTCAGACATGGTATTTTGTCACAGTAACAGGAAACAGCTAAGAAGCCGAATAGGAGTGAGGTCCTGGGTTCAGTCTCCAGCACAGATTAAAATATGAGTTGAGGCCAGGCTGCGCTCCACAGCCAGACCCTATCTGAGACAGTTCCCACAGGGGGTCTCCATCTTATGACATTGGAAAGACAGTGTGGGTTGTGTGCCTGGGTTGGTTTAGGAGAACCCAGAAGCTGTCCCTGGCAGACTCCCATACCTTCCTTATTCTTGGAAGTCAGTCTGGGACTCCTGTGCCTTGTCCCTTTTGCTGTGTCCCATGAGGCAGTGTTTCTCGGCCCTTATCTATCAGATCACTTCAACACCATTTGAATCCAGATTTCCCCAGATGTACAGACGGTACCTGAGCTTCAGTTGTATTTGGTAGAGTCCATTGTCTTTAACATGGTTCTGCTACTGATGAAACCAAATTGAGCTCTCCCATTGTCCCCTGTCACTCTGTAGACACACATTGGCCACCGAGCACCTAACACTGAAATTTTCATGTACTCTGATACCATACTTGGCCTTGCCCTGTCATGCACTTGGGTTTGGATCCTGGGTGCTGTCTTTTATATTTGGCCATATGTGTGCACATCAGAGAGGGGAGCACAAAGCCATAACTGTCATGAAGGGGAGAGCTGTTGTAGATGGAGGGGATGGGAGACCCGTGCTCACTCCAAGGCACAGAATCCTACCCCCTCAGCCTCTGCTTGTGGATCTCTGTGCCCTCACCTGTAGGAAGTCCTGAGACATTGGCTTTGCTCCTGAGACAGAACTGATCCATGACTCCGAGGTCTGGTTTGGATCAGAAAGTGCCCTAAACACCAAGACCATGCCTCGTTCTCCAGGCTACAAGTGACGACGAGTAGTCTGCACTCTGCCAAGACTGAACGACCATTTTATTCATCATCCTATAACTTCATAGGACTGTCCCGAGCATAAACCTGGAGGTCCCGGAGTAAACTCCAAAGCCTGTGGTGCCTGACTCAGGAGCTTTCATTAAGAGTCCAGGATTTAAAAATATTTTCTTTCAACTTGCTGCAGCCATTCTTTGGCCAGTCAGTAGGGACCTGAGTCCTTGTCTTTGTTATCTGTTGCACCAGTGAATACCTGGTGCTGGTTAATTCATAAAGAATGGAAGTTTATTTAGCTGCTTTGGGGTGGTGGGAGCATCAAGGTGCTGGCATCTGCTACGGCCTTCCTGTTATCGTGTGGGATGGTCCTTCTGTACGCTGTGAATGTGTGTTGCTCTCATTGGTTAGGAATAATGCTATTTTATAACAGCCAGACAGGATAAAGCTAGACAGAAAAACCAAACTGAGGCCTGAGATGGAAAAAGGGCTGAATCGAGACAGATGCAAGCCAACTGCCCAAGGAAAAAGATGCTGGAGGACGGGTAAAGTTATGGCCACATGGCAAAACATAGATTAATAGAAATGGGGTTAACTTAAATGGAAGACATAGTAATAAGCTGGAGCCATTGGCCAAGCAAATATAATTAATATAAGCCTCCATGTGATAATTAGGGACGTGGCTTCTGGGTATTTGGGAGTCGCTGGCAGGACAGAAACTCTCGTTTACAATACTGTGATGTTGCAGAAGCTGGATACCCAGAACTTGTGTGCAGGGAGGGTTTCTGCTAGTTTTCACAATGCCACTGGTGCAGCTCTGGGGCTCCCTCCCTCTCTCCCTCCTTCCTTCCCTCCCCACCTTGATCTTACTCTGCATTTCACTATGTATTCCATAGGGCCTCGAACTCACTTTGTAGCTCAGCCTGCCCTCAAATTCATGCTGATCCTCTGCCTCAGCTTCCCATGTGCTGGGATTGTAGGCATCCATCAACCACATCTACTGATGAAAGGCTTTGTTTGGTAGTTACTGTTCTGTTTCATTCAGGCCTTTCTGAGATAGTCTTCCTACTAGTACAGACTGGCCTTGAACTCAAAATCTGCCCCCCATTTTGATGCCTGCACTGGGTACTGGGATTACAAGTGTATTCCACTCATCTCTATACTAAGCACGGAATTTAGTTTTGTTTGCAGTATGGCTTGTACAGTCCAGATTGGTCTGGACTTCTCCATGCTCCTGTCATCAGCACCAAGCTACAGCTGTCTTGAAAGCCCTCTAAAGAGCTAGAACTGGTCATGTTGCTTTGTTGAGGGGGCCACAGAGCCTGGTGTGTATGCAGACAGTGCAGCCCCTGGGCAAAATTCTACCTAGCCAGGGGGTTGTCCCTACCTAAAGCCTGGGCCCCTCCCAATCCCACTTTGGAGACCTAGAGCCCTGGAGTCACCTGTTCTAACATTCCAGGCCTAGTCTTGGCGCCTCCACAGGCCTCTGAATTGTGCAACCCCAGGTAAGTGGGGCTAAGGGGACAATTTCACTCCCTGAGGGACACTTACTTGGCATTGCCTGGAGACACTTATGATTTTCAGAGCAAAAGAACAGGTGTTTTTGGTATATGGCCAGATCATACCAAAGAAGCTAAGAGAGTCTGCCACGCTTAGGGCAGGCCCCATGACGAAACAACGGGGTCAAAGGTCAACAGCCCTGATTCTGGGAAACCTGCCCCAGCTCACAACAGCTAGAGAGTTGTATTGAGGTGGGTAGAGGGACAACCTGGACACACAGCCAGAGGTGTTCTCACGCAAGAGGGTACAATGGAAGACAGAGCAGTGGAAGGGAAGGGACAGGATATAGGACAGGGCATAGCCCACCCCACCCCTCTACAGTTGAGTTTGGCTCCAGTTGAGGGAATACCTGCCAATCGCACAAGAGATGGGGAGATGGGACAGAGGTACAGAGGCTAGAGTCAGGTATAGACCCTGAGTCTGGAGGGCAGGGCTCATTTGGCAGTCATGAGGAACCCTAGCCATGCAGGCAGCTTTCTGGGTTCTGGGAATACCCACTGTAGGGACAGGAGACCTGCACTAGCCTGACCACTGAGGAGGGTGACTGTTTGGGTCACTGGAGTCTTCAGTGTAGTATCGTGAGAGCCCAGAGCACACTCCACTCCTATGGGGTTCTTACTCAGGCCACATCAGATGCATGAGGCCCTGGGAAGACACACTACCATCTTCCCTCCTCAAGGCCTCTGGTATCTGAGAAATCACACACACACACACACACACACACACACACACACACACAAGCAGCAGCCTTGGAGACCGACAACCAGTGTGTCCCATTGTGAGGTGCACACCAGACAGACAGCATATTCTCTTCATGAAAGCAGTGTGGTTATTCTCAAGAGACCCTCAGGATGGGGTCTGTTGACATTACCTCATAGGAGGAAGGAGTAGAGGACATCCTTAGACCCCCCTGAGATTTCCAGCCACTGTCTCTGATGTCACCCACTCATCTATGTGTTGTTCTGTCCCAGGTGCCTATGGTCTCTTGGTCTCAGAGGGTGCTAGAGCACACAGTGGATGAAGAGATAACGCGGAGTGGGGTAGACCACCTGTCTACTTATCTGTGAGCAAGTCTCCATCCACACTTGGGGGAAAGGGTTGTTGGTTGTTTTGGTTTTGGATCGTACAGTTGTCACCAATGCTCCTGTAAGTCAGCACGTTCCTATAAATAAACCTGATAAACCCATTGGTTCCCAAGTTAGACTTAGGTGAAATCACACTTTGTCTATTGCTGGGGTTCTCTTTGGGGGTGTGTGTGCAATTTGTCCATGTCTCCTCAGGTAAAGCTTACCCAACACTGTCACAAAGCAATCCCCGATTTACGCAAGAACACCTGAGAACATCTGTTTAAATGATGAAATGATTGCTATTGGTTCAGGTTGCAGATGCTTTGGTGGCTGAATCTAGTGTTTCTGAGCATTGTGGTGGGATCAGGAAAGAATGAAGATCTGCTCACAAGTGGCCAAGAAGATGAGTGAGCTTGCTCTCATGGTAAGCCTCTTCCCCAAATCTAGTCAGCTACTATAAATACACCAAAGGATTAACTCACAGAAGTTAGTCAGGTCCTCTAAATCCACAAACCTCCAGCAAGCCCAGCCTCTGAATCCCTGTGCCTGAAGCCAAGCCTTCAGCTTGTGAGTTCTGAAGAACCGTGTAAATCCAAAGCATAACTACCATGAGCATTGGGGATGGAAGGGCTGGCCACTCCCACAGGCTCTGCTGACGAATAGATACTCTCTATTTTTATTTATATGTATATATGTGCACCTGGGTGTATATATGTTCACCATATACATGCAGTGCTCTTGGAGACCCAAAAAGGGGGTCAGGTCCCCTACAACTGGATGTACAGGTGCGTCCTGCTGTGCGGGTGCTGAAAACCAAACCTGATGATCCATCTCTGGTCGCCTTGTTGTGTAGCATAAAGTTTCTGACCAGTCTAGCCCAAGGTCTGGACCTATCCACAGCTGCTTAGCCCCCCAAAATGACTCAGACACATATTAATTACATACTGATTGGCCTATGGCTCAGGCCTACTGCTAGCTAGCTCTCACAACTTAACCAATTTCTATTAATGTCTTGCCACATGGCCCATGGCTTACCTGAGTTCCTTTACATATTGCTCCTTGGGCGGCTGGATTGCATCTCTATGACTCCACCATTCTTCCCTTTATCTATACCTGGATTTCTTGCCCACTTCTAAGATGCCTTGCCATAGGCCAAATCAATTCCTTTATTATCCAATGATAATTCACAGCATACAGAAAGACATCCTACATCATGGTTGCTTAACACAATCTTCACAGCTCTGCCCCAGGGCTCCCATAACTATATTCTGGAATATCAGAAATCTTTCCCTGGTTCTATTTCCCCTAAGTGAGGACCACCATACAGAAAGCTCTTTCATGGCCTGGCTTGAGGAGTGAGATATAGCCCTTACTCTCAGGGTGGATGTAAGAGCTCACCAGTGCCTTTATTCCCAGCAAGGGGGGAGGTGCCTCTCCTAGCCTTCTTTTTTATTACCTCTTAGAGACCCTTCTTGCCTACTGGCCCGAGTTCCTCTACAGGCATTATCAGCTCTGGACAGCAGAGGGCGCCTAGCACCAAGTCTCCTTTAGAAAGTGGCTGGCCAGGTGCAAACTAGGAAGAACTTTCCTCATTCCAAAAAGCCTGCTCTAAGCATCAGAAGAAAAAAAAAAAAGGCACTTCCTGGTCCTCAGACCTCTGCACATCCTACCCACAGATCGTGCACTGGCAGAACTGAGCTGTGTGTTCCATTTGTCATTTTTCCCCTATGACATTGGTTACGTGTTAAACCTTGCTATCCAGATCCCCACCATGGGCCTCATTTTTTGCAAAAATAAAAATTAGTTAATGAACGAACATGACAGCACACACGCATAATCTCAGCACTTAAGTAAGAAGCTGAGGCAGGAGGAACAGGAGTTTGGAGCTAGCCTGGGCTACAAAGTGAGGACATTGCCCCCCCCACACACACACACCTTTTTGCTTTTCAAAAGATCCACAAAGTACTTGCTATTTCCCCAGGCCCGGCCTGAGATCCAAGAAAGACAAAGGAACATGAACTGAGTTTGAAAACACAGAGTGTGTGGGAGCCCACAGGAGTGTGGGGGGGTGTCCTATGCACTCAGGATGAACGGGTCAAATGACCCTTTCACAGGGGTGGCTTAAGACCATCCAGATATTTACATTATGATTCATAACAGTAGCAAAATTACAGTTATGAATATCAGTGAACATAATCTTACAGTTTGGGGTCAACACAGCATGAGGAACTGTATTAAAGGTAGCAGCATCAGGAAGGTTGAGGAACACCGAGCTAGAATGTCAAATCTTACTTCTCAGCACCGCCATCATCACTGGGATGAGCATTAATAAGAGGGACCAGAATCTGCCCGGTAGCAAGAAGGGGGCGGAAGTTATGGAAGGTCTGATTGGACAGAGATGGCCTGAGTTTCTGACCAGAGCTGTCTCAGACACAGGAAGAGGGGGCCTGTCACTCATCACTGGCCCTGTTGCTTTAGGGCTGAGAGTGCTGTTCGCTCAGTCTTACAACAAGAAGACTCATCTTGCTTCTGTGCTCAGCAGTGAGTAAAAACACAAATCTTTAACGTGTTAGAAAACAGCCTCCAATTTGAATCCCGGCTCTTCCTCCATCTGTGGCAGTTTGTACAGTTTTTTTTAGAGTGTTAGAACGCCTCGCATCGGCACCAGCCTTCTGCAGACACCATCCACTGGGGAGACGCTTCCCCCCAGGGCTCTGAGGAATCCTATTTCAGACACCATAACCCAGCTGTGCTCCAGCCCAACACTGCAAATTCCAGAATGTTCTCTGCTAACTCTGTGTGAGGGAGTCCCAGATTTGTGGGTCTGCAGATCAGCAAAATTACCCCCCATACCAAACCATCTTAAAGAAATTAGCGTGTGATTTTTATTAAAGAAAGCTACCCCAGGGCATAGTGATACAGGCCTATAATCTCAACGTTTGTGAGGCTGAGACAGGAGAATCACAAATCCAAGGTCATTCTGGGCTACAGTGTCAGTTCAAGGTCTGCCAGGGCAACTTGGTGAGAGCCTGTCTCAAAATAAAAAGATACAAAAAGAACTGGGCTTGTCAGGTGGTGATGGCTCACATCTTTAATCCTAGCACTCAGGAGGCAGAGGCAGGAGGATCTCTGTGAGTTCCAAGAGCACTCTTGTCTAAGGAGCAAGTTCCAGGGGGGCAGAGAGATGGCTTAGTGGTTAAGAACACTGGCTCTTCTTCCAGAAGACCCAGGTTCAATACCCAGCACCCACATGACAGCTCACCACTGTCTGCAACTCCATTTCCAGGAGATCTAGCACCCTCACACAAACATACATGCAGACAAAACACCAATGCATATAAAATATATCAAAAGATCAAGTTCCAGGACAGGCTCCAAAGCTACACAGAGAAATCCTGTCTCAAAAAGAACAGGGCTGGAGCTCAGGGGTAGAGCTCCAGCATGTGGAAGATTCTGGGTTCAAACCCCTGTCCTAAAAACAGCTTTATGAAGACACACTATCTTTGTGTGTTTATTTTTAAAATATTTATTTTATTTTATTTTTTAATAATGTGCTTGTGTTGGGCCTATGTGTGGATATGAATGACCTAGAAAGGTCATTGGTATAGGATCCCTTCGGAGCCTGAGGTGCAGGAGGCTGTGAGCTTCCGGACACAAGTGCTGGGACTTGAACTCAGGCCCTCTGTGAAAGCAGAGCACTCTCCTAACTTCTCAGTGCTGGGACTTGAACTCAGGCCCTCTGTGAGAGCAGAGCACTCTCCTAACTTCCCAGCCGTCTCTCCAGCCCTACATCATCTCATCTTTACTTAAGTAACCCCGGAGAATCTGCACTGTATCCTAAGGGGACCTTCACTCAGCACCCTGGGGGTGCATAACTGGACCTACTAGAACATTCTGGGTTGGCTTCGTCCAGCCTTCTCTTTCTTCAGAGCAGTAGGACTGATAACTGCATCCTTGGGAAATTAGTGCTACTCCAGAGCTTTGCAAGTGACAACGAATCAAGCGAGGGGGAAAAAAAATAGCAATATTTTATAAGTTTTAAAATGCTATTTTAACACAAATCCCAGAGCAGCTATAGCATAAATCAACAGACACCCAAAAGTATGTTTGTACAAGAAATGTAATAAGCTGGTATGAAAAACAGTGTCAACTGGTGCAGATGGCAGAAAAAGCCAATATTCAAATGTATGCTGTTTTACTAACACATTAAAAATCAACATTTTGCTACCTGCTGCTCATGATAGCAAGATTAAAAAAACACACAACACACACATATACTCCCGCGTGATGTTATAACCCAGAGAATGAAGATTCTTAAAGAAATTGTCACATTCTTTCTATACTTCATCGCTTGGCTTTCAGGCTTTTTTTTTTCTTCCATTGAGAGAGACATTTGCATCTGAAAATGTAGCCCCTCGCCTATACGCCTGATGTTTGAGACCATTAAGAAGAGGGTGGGGAGGTATCAGAGCTGTGTCCTCAAAGATTTCCTTCTAGATTGAGACTGGGAATACAATTGCCCCAAGCACACTCATAATGCCATCTTCTCTGTGAATAGCACATGGCTGGTTTCAGGATACTAACTCAAGCATTGTAGCTCTAAGGACCCCAGAGAGCCCTGTGAGGTAGCAAGCAAGGAAGCTTTAGATCCACACAATAGCCAGCACACAGCGGCCAAGGCTTGAAAGATCTACAGGAAGCACATGAGGCCTCATGGACCATGTGATAACTGCCAAGGAAGTCATCCCAGAAAGGCATCCCTTCTTTGGTTGATTAATAAGCTTGGGAATTGCACGGTCTTTGGGCATTCCGTTCAAACTTCACAGTCCTGGAGGCATAACAATGCCTGACCTGAAACTACACTACAGAGCCATGATGACAAGGCCTATGAACTAAAACATGCTGTCTTTATTATGGTGTCTAGTGCTGTGAAGTGACACCAGGACCATGGCAAGTCTTATAAAGGACACATTTAATGGGGTGACTCACTTACAGGTCAGAGGCTCAGTCCAGCATCATCATGGCGGGACATGTGGTGACAAGAAGACAGACATGGTGCTGGAGAAGGAGCTGTGTGGCCTACATCTTGACTTACAGGCAACAGGAAGTGGTCCGAGACACTGGGAAGTATCTTGAGCATACATGAGACCTCAAAGCCCATCTCCACAGTGACACACTTCCTCCCCACAATGAAACACCTACTCCAATAGGCCACACCCCCTAATAGGGCCACTCCCTCTAGGGGCCATTTCCTTTCAAACCACCACACATGTCCATAGACCAGTGGAATATAATAAAGGACCTAGAAATGAAAGCACATGGCTACAGCCACTGGGTTTTTGACAAAAGAGCTCAAATACACACTAGGAGAAGACAGTCTCTTCTGCAAGGTGCTGGGGGGACCTGGGTAGTTACAGGGAGAATGGTGAATCAATCTCTCTCTCTCTTTTCTCTCTCTCTCTCTCTCTCTCTCTCTCTCTCTCCCCCCCCCCCCTACAAAAACCTCAATGTAAGACTTAAAACCTTGAAAGTGCTGGAAGAAAATACAGGGGAAACATCAAAATTAGGCATAGGCAGGAAAAGGGCCCGAAGCTTAGAAAATAATAGCAAGAACTGACAAATAAAATTTGAAAGGTTCTGTCCATCAAGAGAAACAGCAACAAAGTGAAGTGTAGTGGATTTAAGATGTTCCATTGTAAATAATTGTCCCACCTATGAGTTTAACAAAAAGCACTGATTGGCCAAAGGCAGGCAGGAAGTGTGGGCGGGGCTACCAGACTAAGAAAACTCTGGGAACAGGAAGCACAGAGCAGAATTCCAGAGAGAAGCTGGAAGAAGCAGAGGACAACCATGCTGCTGTGAGAAAAGGTACCGAGCTGCATGGCTGAACAAGATAAGAGTCATGGGTTAGATTAAGGGTAGAGAGTTAGCAAGTTATATGCCTGGGCCTTAGGCCGATCAGCCTAAAATTAATGTAAGCATCTGTGTGTCTCTACGGGTCTGTGGGTCTAAACCTTGAGGCTGGGCCTGAAAGTCCGGGCCAGAAACCTCTTACTACAGTAAAGAAACAACCAGCAGAATAGAAAAAAATCTTCACTAGCTATAAATATGAAAGGAAGTTGCTGCCTGGGATCTATAAAGAGCTTTAAATATTAAACACTCAAAAGCAAATAAACCAATGGATAAATGTGAAAATGAATTTAACAAACAGTCCTTTTTTGTTTTTTTAGGACAGGGTTTCTCAGTGTCACAGCTCAGGCTGTCCTGGAACTCACTCTGTAGACCAGGCTGGCCACAAACTCACAGAGATCTGCCTGCCTCTGCCTCCTAAGGTTAAAGGTGTGTATCACTACACCTGGCTTCAACAGACAGCTCTTAGTGTTCGGTATCCTTAGCAATCAGGGAGACAGATCGACTGCTTAGAGAGTCCATCTCACCTCCGTCTGAGCAGTGACCATCTAGAAAGCAAATGCTGGGCTGGAGCTATGATGACTCGGTGGCTAAAAGCAATTGCTGCTCTTTTAGGGGTTCACAATTACCTGCAAGTCCAGCTTCAGGGTATCCAAAACCCTTTTCTAGTCTCCATGGTCACTCACAGATGTGTATATTCCCAGGTGCTAGTGTGTAGTCTCACACACACACACACACACACACACACACACACACACACACACACACACCACACAAATAAATCTTAAGAAAAAATGACATTGTTGGTAAGGATGGGAAAGAAGGTTCCCATCCTGATTCACTTCTGGTAAGAGCATAAACTGGTACAGCCATTATGTAAATCAGTATGGAGGCATCTCCGAAAGCTGAAAACAGAACAAAAGGAGCCTAAGTCAAAATACACAACCATGCTCTTGCTGCTCTATTCACAATAGCCAGGAAATGGGACCAGCCTAGATGTCCATCCATTGATGAATAAATAAAGAAAATGTCTTGCATACACAAAATGGGATTTTACTCAGTCATAAAGACATTGAAATTGGGAGCCGAAAAGATGGCTCAGTGGTTAAGAGCACTGGCTGTTCTTCCAAAGACCCCAGGTTTGATTTTTTAACATTCACATGGTAGCTCACAACTGTCTGTAATTCCGGCATGGGGATTGAGTGGGGACTGAAGTCCTCTTCTGGCCTCTGTGGACACTGCATGCATGTGGTACGTGTACATACATGAAGGCAAAAACATTCATACACATAAAGTAAAAATGAATAAAAGATTCATTCAATAAAAATGAATAAAATAATAAAATGTCATTTGCAGAAGGCAAATGAACATAGGGGTCACCGTGTTAAGGAAAAGGAAGACAAACAGACCCTGAAAGACAGGTGACCTTGTTGGGGGGGGAGCAGCAGGAGGCTTAAGGGGTGCAAGAGAAGGAATTGACATATCCAAGTCTCAGGACCTGTCTGTTAAAAGAGCTTTTGCATCTGTAATGAAGAGAAGAATCTTGGGATGAGTCAGTCGTGGTGGGTTCAAACTCCAGAGATGAGCATATGGCTCAGAAACAGAAAGCTATATGTCAGGGCGTGATGTAGATTCCTGTGATCTCAGCACTCAAGTGTCTGAGACAGAAGGATAGTTTGTTTGAGGCTAGCCTGGTCTACATAGTAAAACCCCACCCTAAAAAAATAAAATAAGAGTAAGATGGTGGCAATATGATGATGTGGACAGGGACTCGGGAATGTAGCCACAAGCCAAGGCTTAGATCTGCTAACAGCTAGAAGGGGCCAGAAGGCTGCTCCTCCAGGGCTGCTGATGCCTCATCTTTGGACCTTAGCCTCTGCAGCTGTGAGCACATCCTGCTATCCTAGGCCGCCATGTTGGTTCCTCAACAGACTCAGAGCACAGGGCCTTGAAACCTGTGCTTCCTCTTTCAGAGCATCTGCCCTCCCACCTGGCTCAGACTCTCCCGGGACTCATGGCTTGTGAGGTTCCCTAGGACCTCTGCTCCTGGGAGCACCTGTGCTCTCTCAACTCTAGCCTTGCTGACCTGGTCACAATGTTGCCAGGGCACAGGCTCCACCTGTCAGTCCTGGCCCATCCTCTCCCACCTCCAGTCCCCCACACAGGCTGCCTATCCTGGAGGGCTTGCCCTTAGCTATCTGTCTCTCTGCCTTTAGCATCTGCTGCTCTGACATCAGAGAGGCAAGGGGAAGTCACATGATGTCAGACTTCATGAGTGATGTCAGGCTTTATAACTGATGACAGGCTTTACTCCTAAGTTGGTCTGTGTGTAACTGTTAGTGTTGGTGAAAGTTTTGGCCTGCTTAAATGCTTTAAATGCATATCTCTTATTCCCCTTGCCCAAGGATAGACACTTCCTGAAATGCTGAAGGCTATTGTTTATGGGAGATAACAAGCCACAGGTTTTCACTCCCCTGAACAAGTTTGACCCACCTGCACTGGATGTGCTTGATCACGTGTGGGCAGGAGGTAGGGTAGGAAATGTGTGGGGGTGTACACTTGCCCCTGATTGGACCTAATGGGGAACATGATCGCTGGGTAGTTTTGCCTTTTTTAAACCTTTTCAAAACATGGCTCAGGAGCTGAAGATATGGCTCAGCAGTTAAGAGCACTGGCTGCTCTTTCAGCAGACCTAGGTTGAACTCCCAGCACCCATGTGGCAACTCAACAACTGGCTGTAACTCCAGTTCTAGGGGACCCGACACCCTCACACAGTCATACATGCAGGCAAAAAAACACCAATGCATATAAAATAAAAATTAAAAAAGAGATGTTTAAAACAAAATAAAACACGAACCATGGCCGTTTTCTGGGAACCCAGATATGCACCTGACCAGAGTCCATCCACCTGGCCAATATTTAATTAAAGCTTACTTCAAATATGGCTTTAAATTGTGGTAATGGTCTGATTCTCCACCAATGAGAGTAACGATATTTCTGCGAGTCTGAGGCCAACCAGGACTACACAGTGTGAACTGTCTCAAAACCCACAAGAACCAACCAACCTCAGGCACTTTCCTAGACTTATAAAGTGATGAGTGGGCTGAAGAACATATATGCAGCACATGCGGGGTTGGGGGGGGGCAGTAATGGTGCACACCTTTAATCCCAGCACTTGAGAAATAGAGGCAGGTGGATCTCTAAATTCAAGGTCAGCTTGGTCTACAGAGTCAGTTCCAGAACAACCAGTACTATGAAGGAAAATCCTGACTCAAAAAAACACAAAAGAATGACATACAGGTTAGGCTAGCAGGTTTTTGTGTATTTGCTTTGACATTTTAGCAAAAGCATTCCATAGAGTAATGCTGGTCATCTGGGCAGAGGGCCATAAGGGGAAGTGTCAATGTCTGCAGACATTTTGGTTGCCCAATTAGAAAAAGTTGGTAGTGGTGCCAAGCCAACAGCTCACACAAATGAGACACAAGAAAACAACACTGAAGCATCTAGCCCTGAATGCTAGCAGTGCTGGACCCGAGTGCCGAGCCTTAGCTTAAGATGATGCCTAGAGGCTGAGAGCCCTGAGCTGGTTCCAGGAGGCACTGACAATCGGTCTCTCCATTGTTGCATAATGCTATCAATTTATTTCCTGAAAGAATACATGTATGTGTCATGTATGTGCCATAAGGCAAATAAGACCACCAAGGCCTGGGAGAAGAAAAGAGAGCCAGAGTAGACCCTAGGGACCTTGTGCAAGGCCTGGTAAGAGTGGTGTCAACTTGCAAAAACCAACCAAGATCCGTCCTATAGACTGTTGACATTCCTGCCTATCAGCAAGGAGCTGGGAGGGTCCATGAGGTCCTCATTTTAACTAGCACCAAGCTCTCCTCTCAGACATTGGTATGCAGTTTTACTCTAATTGCATAGGGCCTTGGGGCCTCAGGGAGGGGCTAGAGCATCTAGGCTATGGATAACTAGGGGAAGGGGCTTCATCCAAGCAGTCATGGGGAAGCTATTCGACAAGTTGGATGCAGACCTTTCATTGTGATTGCTTTAGGAAACCCACGCTCCTGCCCATAACCCCTTACCACACTCTGTAAGGAAGAGTAACAAACTCATAAGTTCCCTGGGGAGAATGTTGGTGGAATCATTCTTTGGTTTGTCATTGGGACTTTAGAAGGAAGGAGTAGTCACCGCTTTGTGTGTCCCCTCCACCACCCCCTCCCCTACCCAGGAAAAAAATAATTCTTGTGACAAGTAGCAAGGCTTACTTTAGTCACCCCTATCCCCCCACAGACAAGTCAGGTACCCAGGACTCAACTCCCAGGTAAACACAGTTTTTAGCACCAGGCCTGGTATTTTCACAAACACCCCAGCTTCCTCCAGCCCGTTCACTGAAGTGCCCAGCCAGCCTCACAGCTCAGCAACGTGTCAATGCTGGAAAAGGGTAATGCTGGGCACTAACAGACACATAGCTCAGTCAGGCTTTCATTGATCATGCCAGCCCAACACCAAGGTCCAAGTGAGAAGCTCCAGGACATTGCAGTGTTTTCTGAAGCTCCCCACCTAGGCCTGTGCTTAGAATGAATGAAGACCGAAAGTCAGTCCAAAGCCCCCCTCCCCTTAACACACACATAGTGCTATGGCCTGATTTCATAGAGTGAACCTCTTATGTGGGATATTTAGATAAATGATAGACAGACAGAGAAATCGATCCTTAGGTGGTAGATCATTAATAGATACAGATCATTGACTAAGAAATAGATAATAGAAATAGATATCAGTGGAAGATGGACATGTGCTAAATGGACTGGTAGATGGTGTGGTAGATGGTGAGGGTCCCCAAAGACCCTCAGGGAGCTGAATTCTGATGCAAACACATGAGGGTCAGTTATTCTTTTGGACAGGTTCTAATGAACCTGGGCCAAAACCATTTGTTTCGATGCAGCGGAAGGAACTCCTGAGTTCAGGGGTGAGAACGTTTTTTTAAAAAAATGCAAGTGGGGTGTTACATATCTTGGCATTTCAGGATTGGGTAAATGGGTGTGGGGTCCAGTAATTCTTGGAAACTATTGGCTAAACTTTCAGCAAGAGCCCAAGTTTTGAATCTATTGGCTGACAGGCTCATTCCTGAAATCCCTCCCAGACTCCTCCCAGACCTGGGCCTGTCCCTCAGGCACTAAATGTTCTTTCCCTGAAACAAAGCTCTGAAATGGCAAATCTATCCCTTCACAATGATAGATAAATTGATGAGGATCAGAAGTTGAGTAAAGAAATAGCTGATTGACAGATACACATATATGACCTGTGGTGTATTTCCAGCTACTGACACACAGACTTCCAGCACATGTGATTCAGCCAATTCTTTAGACATACAAGTCTGCAAACGGACACTGAACTTGTCCAGGCAGTAACATGTAACCTCTCCCATTCTATAAGGAAGAGTCTAGAACAGCAAAAGGGAGCTGGTAAGAGACCAGTCAATACCCTGGTAAGAGACCAACCCGACCACCTGGCTCTCGGCTCCCTCCTTTATTCTAATACCCCTGGGCTAAAGCACGGCTTCTGGGGAGAAATAGATTCTGGCTGTCCACTAGAGTCCCAAGCCTGTGTGAGACCTTAATATTTCTACCTGTAAATACTGTCCTGATACATCAGAGTTGTTAGTTGTCGAAGACCATGTCTCATCTGTCATTTATACAGCCATCCATCCTCCATCTTTTCAATTCATTCATCAACATATTAGTCAATGCACCCATTCATCTCTCCATCTATTAATCCATCAGTCTCTCCACCCACTTACTGATTTATAAATATGTCTGTCAACAATCCACCTATTAATATATCCCTTCATCCATCCATCTCTCCATCCATCCATCCATCCACACATTCATCAAATACATCTGTCATCCATTCACACATACGTAATACATACATCAATGCATGCATGTATCTGTATGTATTGATTTCTCCATTCATCCAGCCATCCATTTCTTCATACATACATCCACCCACCTACCCCCACCCATTCACCCATCTATTATTCATCTATCCATCCACTGACAATTCATCAAGTCAGCCGTATCACCATACATTCATGTATCCGTCTCTCCATTCAGCTATGGGGTCACAAAAATGTCCACTCCCTCCATTCTCACCCAGGGCTGTCTGCCATAGGGATCCCCTTGGCCCCACCCCTATGCCACCCAAAACTCGGGCTCCTTTGACAGGACATGAGCCACAGCTCTGAACACAAAATAGCCATGGCACAAAGTCGAGGGCAGAGCTCCGGACAGAACCTGCCTCAGGCTCCTCTTCAGTCAGAGAAGAGGATTTTGATACCACTCAGACTCCTCCCCTCAAATCTTTCCTGTTTGTGTTTGGTTGTCTGCTTGGTTGGTTGATTTTGCTTATTTGGGCAAAGGTGGAACCAGTTCTTGGCATGTAGCTCAAGCTGGCCTGGAGCTCCTTATGTTGTGTTTTTATATGTAGAAGTATTTGCCTATATTTATATCTGTATGCCACATGTCTGGCTGGTGCCTGAGGATGCCAGAAGAGGGAACTACATTCACTGGAGGTGGAGTTACAGATAGTTCTGAGATACCAGGTGAGTGCTGGGAACTGAACCCAGGTCCTCTGTAAGTCCAGTTAGTGTTTTTAACTGCTGAGCCATCTTTCCGATCCCTGGCCCAGAACCTTTCATTCTCCTGCCTCAGAGGAACCATGGGTGTTCAAACATTCCACTTAGTGAGCTCTTTGTAAACACGGTGGGCCCTTCTCTGCCCAGCAGAAGTTCCCCCCATTTCCCAGTCTATAGACTTAAATTTCTTCCTTCTGTGCCCGAACTGAGGATGAGCTGCGTCTAACTGGTACAAGTTTATTTATTGTACAAGAGTGTTTTGAAACAATTTGAAACAGTTTCCAACAACTAAAATTGGTAGACGCAGCATTAACAAAAGAGCCTCTGCTACTCTGAGAAACTCAGACCGTGAATGATGCTGGCCTGTTGAGGTCTTTCATGTGACATCACTAGAGGGACAGGGTAGATCACCTGCAGGTTGTGCCTGAGCTGCTGAGTGTCTTGGGGTGTTTGAAAAGTGAGAACAAAAAAGACAGATTTTTTTGAGCCTGCAGAATATGAGACGTGAGGGTACACCAACCCTCTATCCATGTACATGTGCAGATGCAGGGGCAACCCTCAGAGTCGTACATAGGTATAAATAACGAATAAGGTAGAGTGGCTTCATAGAAGCTGATCCCTGGAGGGATCCTAAAATTTATGGCTGTGTAGAAAACATGCAATGCTTTACATGGTCACAAGGGGGCGCAAAGCTCAGAACCCAGACATCTCAGCACATGGATGCACCTAGATTCACATTACATGAACGTAAAGGATGATAAATAGTGTCGTGTATTACCTCGTAGTTAATGGAGTTGGAGTCACAGGAGTCGCCTGCTTGTAGGAACCTGTGACCACTAGAGATGGGGCTGGCACACAGTTGTCATGCATAGCCAGATCCTCTGTAGCCTGAATTATGTTCCACTCATGAGCTGAATTCCAGGTCCTCAAACTGGTTACACTACAGATAGGCTTTTCAAGGAGATGACTTCAGGGGCTGGGGAAACAGTCCAGTCAGTAAAGCACTGAGGCCCTGAGTTCAATCCCAGCACCCACGTAAAAAGCTAGGGCATGCCCCATATGTGTAATCCCAACACTAGGGAGGTAGAGGCAGGAAGATTCCTTTGACTCACTGGCCAGCAAGTCTAACCTGCATGGTGAGTTCCAGTTAAGAGTACTTGTCGTTCAGAGAACTTGAATTGGTTCCCAGCACCCACCTCGGGTTGTTCACAGACGTGTATAACTCCAGTTCTGGAAGATATGGTGCCCTTTTCTCAACTCTACAGGCACCAATACAGGCACACACAAAGAAAAAAAGAATAAAGGAAGGAATTAAGGAAGGAAAGGGGAGGGAGGTGAATGGCAATTGAGGAATGACAACCCCCTATCTCAAAATAAAACAAACTGTCTTTTTGAGCTAGCACCATCCCAAACACAGCTTGGCACCTACAGTGTAGGATGCTGTTGGCCAGACACCCCTGTGTAGTGCACGTCATACCTATTGTGTGTAATAGCCTGACGTCTTGGACTCTTGGTCTGGGCAACATAAGGCCCCTCTCTGAAACTGAATAGTGTGTGCACACATGTGGCTCACAGTGCCTGACTGGGACCCAGTATCCTGTAAAAAGAAGGGGATCATGCCCCTCCCCAGGTGCTAGAAAAGAGACAGCTTAGCATTCCTGCTGCATACCCCTCACAGAACAACAGGAAGCTATTCATCAGCAGAGTGAGTGGATTCCCACCGGTGCTGGAGCCATGACCATGGTCAGCTCTCCAGATCCCGGCTGCAGCCCATCCAGAGGCCAGAGGCAGCACCCCCACGCCAACTACAGTAGCCAATTAATTCGCACTTAACGGGGATATTTTCTTTTACTGCAAAGAACCGAAGGGCATAAAACACTGATTCCTCTTCTGGGGCTCCATCCTGCTCTCCACATGGCCGTATTATTTAATAACTCTTGCATGTGCCCCAGGCCGCGTGGCAGGGAAGCCCCGTGGGCCATTTCCCATTAGCAGTCTGGAGCAGAGGCCACTCAGACTGCGCTGTTTACAGTTCTGATTCCTTCACTGCTCCCAGAAGTTTCCATAAAACCAGATGTAAGGTAATCAAAGACTTCCCAATCCCGAGATTCCCCCTCTAAAAGGTTTCTGAGAGATTCTCCCGATCTGGGGCTCCTGGTTCCAAAAGACTCTTAAACCACCCAAAAATCTATCCCCAGCAAGAGCAACTCCTCAGACGCAGATACCATGATCATTTCTCAAAGATATTTTACAGTCAATAATAGTAAAATATCTTGGAGTCCCCGGTGCCTCTCTAGTGATGCTCAGAGCCCACGAGCAGGACCCACGATCTTATAATGGCTGCTGAGGAGGCAGCTTGCTCTTGTGTCTCGGGTGGAAAGAGTGGGCAGCTGGCAGATAGCCAGATATCCCCTAAAGTCGCAGGAATGTGGCCAACCTTCCCATCACTCATCCCCCCCACCTCGCCCCCATCTTCCTACACGTGGGGAGGGACTGAGCCAGAACACCAGTAACAGAGAGAATTTTAGAGTTTCAAGCAATCCTACAACTCCGAAGGGTTTGGTCCTACGCAGGAAGGCCACAAGTGAGTCCAGGGCCTAGTGTGAAGGAAGGCCAAAGCTAAAGGCCAGCGTTAGGAAAGTTGAGTTCAGGTTTCCTGGCCCACTTCTTGGCAGCTTTCCATATTGTCAGAGCTGGGTGGTGGAGACCAATGTATTATTTATTCATGCTGGGGATAAACCCCAAGGTCTTTGAACTTACCAAGCGAGCAGTCCACTCCTGAGCCACATCTCTAGGCCTCAATTTTTTTTTTTAAGATTTATTTTATTTTCTGTGTAGAAATATTTTACTGCACACATGATATGCACTTGTGTGCCTATTAGATCCCTTGGAACCGAGGTTACAGATGACTGGGAGCCATCATGGGTGCTGGGGACCAAACTCTGACTCTCTGCAAGAGCAACGATTGCTTTTGACCACTGAGCCCTCTCTCCAGCCTCGAGGCCTTGGAATTTTGAGATAGGATCTTGCTGGGCAGCCTAAGCTAACCTGGAGCTTGTTAGGTATGCCAGTGGTCTCCCATGCTTAGAACCCACCCACTGGCTCTTCATAAACCCTCGGGTTTTGTCCCAGCTTGGACACCCCACATCCCCTGAATCCTCACTTCTGACTTAGCAGATTTAGCTGGCCCTCTCTCTCACTGGACATCAGGCTGCCTGGCTTCTGGTTGTGCCCAGCTGGAATGCAAAGTTTGACTGGCTGCTCCCGGCTGATTCTTTTCTTCTTTCCCTGAAGGCTGAGTCCCAAGGCACCTCCCCTTGACTCTTCCCCCCAAAAGCCCTCCCCCCTCCTCCTCTGCTCTCTCTTCCATAGTTTATTATCAAAGGAAGGGAACTTTCTGGCACTGCTATGCCATCCAAGCAGGGGAGGGGCCTTATATATAGTACATGTTCAAAAGCACATGCTGAAGGGCTGGAGAAATGGCTGAGAGGTCAAGTGTGTATATCAGATTTGAGTTTGGTTCCCAGAACCCATGTCAGGCAGCCTACAACTGCCTGTAACTCCTGCTCCAGGAAATGAGACATTCTCTCTGGACTCTGTGGGCACCTACACTCACAGGCACATATCCACACAGCTATACAAATATATACCCATCGTTAAAAGTAAAAGTAAATGTTTGGAACTGGAGAGATGGCATAGTGGTTAATAACACATACAGACTACTCTTGCAGAGGATCCTACTTAAATTTCTAGGACTCACAAAGCACGACTCAGATCTGCCCCTAACCCCAGCTCTGGGGAACCAGAGCCCTCTTCTGGACTCCAAGTGTACCTGTACTCAAGTGCACATAGCATACACACACACACACACACACACACACACACACACACACAGAAGATTAAAAATAAAGCACCTGGATATGGTAATGCATCCCTTTAAGCAAAAGCAAGTGGACCATTGAGAGTCTGAGGCAAGTCTGGTCTCCATAGTGAGTTCCAAGACAGCCAGGGCTATGTAGAATGTATAGACCCTGCCTCAAATAAATACACATCAAGTTCATATTGAGTTATAAATGAGTAAGTGGATATGAAAGACTCAGTTTCTGGCCATGTGCCACCTCCTGGCCATTTGCACCTCATTTTTATAAGCCCTCTCCAGTCCCCATTTTTAGTACCGTTATCACAAGTCTTTGCAGTTTTCTTTGAGAGGAGTTCACCATGTAGCTCAGGCTAGCTTTAAAACATGATCCCTTTCCTTCTGGCTCCCATTTGTTGAGATTACAAGCATGGGCCACCCCCTCCAAATGATTGGGAACCCTCCCTATTATCCCCCCACAGTCCTTCCTGTCCATACTAGAATACTGCAGATGACCTGGGAGACTCAGGAAGTCACCATTGGAATTGGGGAGCTTGACAGGAAGCTCTTCCAAGGAGCCCAGGAAAGTGAAGTGCCTCCATAGGGGGACATCAGCCTTTCTTACCATATGATAACAACAATTTGAAGCAAATGCTGCTTCAAATTCCTAACATGGCGAGGGTGGAAATGGCTGTGCAAGAACCGGTCCCGTCTGGCTTGCTATTGTACATGCACCTGCTAACATTTTTAAAGCTGGGACTTTATAAAAAGGACATTTTGATCGCTTCTGAAGTTTGCGGAGCAATTCCCCCTTTCTCTCCCGGGCATAGGGTCTTTGTGCTGAAAATTTCCCTTGTGGTTGTCTGCAAGCACCAGCAGCCGGGGCTGATGCTGGCGGGCACAGGCCCAGCCTCGGCCGTGTTGGCAGGCTCTGCCTGGCTTGCAGGTGCCGAACTGTGGAAATGGAAGCTAAAGAGTGAATAACAGCTCGCACCTGTGCTGAACACGCATGCATGCCGGAGGAGGAGGATGCCACCCGCGGCGCCAGCCACTATCTGAGAAGGTGGCAGAGGCGGGGCAGGCAGGCATCCTCTCTGGTGGCTCTGGACCATCCTGGGTTGTGTTGGACTTCAGAGGGGCAGGGATGGTGGGACAGGCCTTGGTTTTGTGTTCCATGGGAATCCCTCACTCATTCCAGGCCCCAATTGGCAGCTGTCCACCCAGTCCTGCCCCCAGGCATGCAGCCCAGAGCTGACAGGAACAGGTGGTGGGCAGCTTGCTTCGTGCTGTCCATGCAGACAAGCAGCGCCACAAGAAGCTGAGGTCATAGCATGCCTGGTGGGGTATGGAATCCTGAGAGTCTAGGGCATTCCTCACTCCCTCTGACTAAGGCTTTGCAAGACCCTTCAGAGAGAGACCCTTCATGTGACACTCAGCCCAGCCTGGCCTTTGCTTCACTGCCACTGACTGGGAGTGAGTGGCTGTGATCAGTGGTACTAGGAAAAGTACACTGACATTAATGTATGATCCAGAAGCATAGTGACATCAGGAGGAGGTGGACACCATCACATTAGAGCATTCTAACACAGTGGTTGGGGGTTAAATAGGCTATATCTTCAAAAGTAGTACTGGAAAAAGTGAGGTGTGTGCCTGCACAGAGGAAGCTACTGGAAACCAAGCCTCCTCCCTGAGAAAGAGCGCCAACAGAGGTCTGGGGATGTGTGGGTAAAGTACTTGCTGCACAGACATACAGGACCTGTGTTCGAATCCCAGAACTGACATAACGCCAGGCAAGGAGCCAGGCATGATGGCCACACCATACCACAAGAGGGATAGATGCTTTTCTAGGCAGCTCTGGGCCCTCCTGGGTTTCACACAGTCTCAGTGTGAGCCATCTGTAATCACAGTACTTACAGGTTAAGACAAAAGGATCTCAAATTCCAGCCTTCCCCTGGCTTCATTCTGCTTCAAAAACAAAGCAGAAACAAAAGGACCGTAATTTCTGGAGTCTGAAAGAAGTCAGACAATGAAGATGCACGCCACCAAGACCAATAACGTAAGTTCAAGCCCCGGGACCCACATGCTGGAGAAAGTAGACTACTTCAAGTTGTCCTCTGACCTCCACAGTGGCATCATGGTGCGGATGCACACGCGCGCGCGCGCGCGCACACACACACACACACACACACACACACACACACACACACACACACACACAAATAAGCTTTAACTAAATAATTGCACATACACGATAGAATGTTTTTGTGTTTACATCTAAGTGTGTGTGTGTGTGTGTGTGTGTGTGTGTGTGTGTGTACTAGGAAGTATGTGCACATATGAGTGCAGATGCCTGCAGAGGATAGCAAATCCCCTGGAGCTGGAGGTACAGGTGGTAGTGAGCTGCTCATTGTGGGTGCTGGGAACTGAACCTGGCTCCTCAGCAAAAGCAGCAAATGAGCCACCTCTCCATCCTCAGAATCCTACTTTTTGTGTTCATCTGCTTTGTTTGGAGACAGGGTTTCTCTGTGTAACAGCTCTGACTGTCCTGGAACTCACTCTTTTGGCAAGCTTGGCCTCAAACTCACTTGTTCTGCTTCCAAGGGCTGGAATTAAGGATATTCATGACCACTTCCCAGTTTTGTTTTATGTATGTATGTATGTATGTATGTATGTATGTATGTATGTATGTATGTATTTTATTTGGAACGGGGTTTCTCTGGGTAGCTTTGGAGCCTGTCCTGCAACTCACTCTGTAGACCAGGCTAGCCTGGAACTCGCAGAGATCTGCCTGCTTCTACCTCATGAATGCTGGGGATTAAAGGCATACAATACCACCACCAGGCTATGATCCCATTTTTTAAACCTTACAAAATTCTTCTGTTCTAATGATTTCATACACACACACACACACACACACACACACACACACACACACACACACACACACACACACACACACACACACACACACACACACACACACACTGGGAACTGTAACAGATCTTCCCAAAAGCAATTCCAATGTGTGTCCGTTCCTGTGGGGCTGTCAGGGCCATGGGTGTGGGAAAACTGAAAGACATCAGATCAGCGAACAGGGCATGAACAGCTGTACTAAATGCCAGAAGGGAATAGCACCTGTGATAAGCAACAGACGGCAGCTGGAAAGTCAGGGCAAACTGCAGGAGGAGGCCTAAGATGAACGCTGAAGCCCTGCTCTCCTCACAGCAGGTTCAGTCCTCCCAAGACAAAATACATCAACAGACTCTGACTGGGTGCTGTATCTTGGCCTAGCACCACATGAGCAAGGAACGACCTCCACCCTCAAAATAAACAGGGATGAGGAGAATGAGCCTAGAAAGAGGGCTAGCTCACGAAGGCTACCTGCAGAGGGCACTTCCAAATGCTAAGAAGCCTGTGAGGGGGTGGTGTCTGAGTAGAATGTTGAGGAGGAACTTTGCCATTTAGACAAGCTAGGAAAGGCCTTTCAGGCAGGGAGCACATCCCAGAGGGAAGCAAGAACAGAGGCTGGAGGATCTGGAAGGAGGCAAAACCAAGTCATCAAAGAGCAGACATGTTCTTCAGAACAGACTCTATCCAGGGAGTAATGGGGAGCTATTGAAGACGTTAGGCAGGCTGCAGTAGACTTATGCTTTAGGAAGACCTTTCCTGGCTGCTGCAGGGAACATGGACAGTGGTGAATTGGTGGATGGAGATGTTGTGAGGTTTGTAAGGTTTACCTCAGTGCCCTAATAGAGAATGCTGTCCCCTTCAGCAGCAGGGACAAGAGAATAGAGGAGAGGCAACATCAAAACCTTCAGATCCCTGAGGGGAACTGAAAAGGGAGAGGTGGGGGGGAACACCCTATTCTCTTGACTGCTCCATATCTGGGGTCACTCTGGGGTGATCTCGGGCCAAAAAATACCCCAAGTCCTAAATGAGCATATGATCCAAGTCTGACCAGTCCAAAGCATAAAGCCAGGGACAGCAGATGACACAGCCAAACCAATGAAAGCCAAGCCTAGACTTCTTCGGGGTTCCTGCTAACAGACAGGAGAACCAAGCAATTGATCCTGTTGAGGACCACAATAGGGAACCCGCCATGCTTGAAGACTCCCCCCCACACACACACACACAAGTTGATCAGAAAAAATGTGTCAGGAAATGTGACAAAGTCAGTACAGAAAGTAGAAGGGGACAAAGCCTGAGCCCAGTCCGCCAGAGCCACAAGATAACCAGTAGCACCAACACCATGCTGGTATCTACAAGAGGAACAGGGATCCTACAGAGACACTCAAGAGGGGGACAAAGGAGTCCGTGGTAACTAGAACTAGTCCTTGAAGGTACCGTTGACTGATAAAGATGGATGCTGGATGAGGCCCAAGGGGAAAAGCAGTAGTTTAAAAGAGGGCTAAGACTCCAGAGTTACCTAGCTCCCAAAAAGCCCGGGGTGCTGCAGGACACCTCAGGCCCTGAGGGCATTGGGGAAACTTCACCAGACCCTACAGGAAGACACAACCCAAAACCCTCGTGAGGACCCAGGAAGGCTGTGGATGGGTGATCAGCCTCCTCTCTCTTGCCAGTATTCCTGACCCCAGGGTCCAGCCCACATGACCAACCCAAGCTGATATCTTGTCTGCTTGGCCCACTGGCCTCCGCAGATGGAATCCTCCACCATGTGCCCCGCACTTCCGGCTCCCTCAGGAAAGTGACCTTTAAGCCTGAAAATCAGATGCTCACCTGCCTCCTTCAAACAGTCCCAAGGCATCTAGGCAAAGTTGAATAAAACTCAAATTCCTGGTTCAGCCTGTGTTCTGCCTCTCCAACCTTACTCTAGCACAGACATTCACACTCCTGCCTCTGGGCATACAATCCCCTCCATCTGCAATAGTTTCCCAGTGGTGGTTCCTTCTCCTTACTATACTTAATCCTCCTCCTCCCCCTCCTCCCCTCCTCCCCCTCCTCCCCCTCCTCCTCCCTCCTTCCCCTCCTCTTCTACCTTCCCTTCCTCCCCCTCCTCTTCCTCCTTCCCCTCCTCTTTTTCTTTTTGCTGGATTTTCCTCATGCCTCAGGTCATAGGTCAAATGTAGCCTCTTGTGAAAGGCTTCTTGTCTAAGCCACCATATCTAAAGTGATAGGCCTGGCTATATTGACTCTGTAGTCATTATCCAATTATTTACTAGTGAGTTCTAAAGACTCCTGAGGCAGTTTATCTTTTTCATGAATTCGTTGGCTTACTTATGACCCGATCCATTTCTCATCTTGAGGACTGGTCTCAGCCTGTCATGAGGGAGAGAAGCAGTCCTGGGCTTGTGGGAAGAATCTGGACATTGAGCAAAGGAGGAAGGTCAGCTGGCCCTGGCCAGGGCAATGGGTTATGGTGGGGGAGGGTACTCAGGAGAGCCTGTCCCTGTTTCTGCTTGCCCAGGGCTCTTCAGATGAGGGGCCCAACAGGCTTCTATCGTCTTTTGTACCACATTCACGCCATATGGCTGGCAGCGGCTAAATTGCACAGGCTCTAACTTGGAGCGCTCTTGCTTTTGTGTGTTAATAACATAAAGATGGAACGTAGCTTGCCACACATTTTGTGTTTGCTAACTTTCTATATGTATATAAAACAGACTTCAGTGTTACCAGCCAACCTACTTGTGAAGTGGAAGGAAAAACATCAGTTAGAGGAGGGAGGAGGCCAGAACTGGCTGAGACTGTGGATGAGATGTATGCTCAGGTATGGGAGTGCTTCCTAGAATCGGGAATAAAGCCCCAGAGTGGGTCACAGTGAGAAGCCAGAGAAGGAGGTGGGAGGGCCTTGGCCCTAGGGCAGGAGTCAATTTCTCCATAAGCACTGCCTGGGGGCACCTGGGCTCATAGGCATCATCCTGGGCCTGCTCTGGGCCTCCTCCCTGCAATGTCTTTCAGTTCCTTCTACACAGGACCCTGTCCACTCATTCATTCAAATGTGCCTGTGACCCTAGCACTAGGGCTGAGGCAGGTGATTTGTAAGTTTGAAGTTTCCTTGGGCTTCAGGGCAAGACTCTGTATTCATCATCATCCTTATCATCATCATCACCACCATTACCATCTGGGCCTGGTCGCATGCACCTTTGACCTCAGCACTCAGGGAGTCAGAAGCAGATGGATCTCTGAGTTCTGGGCCAGACTGGTCTATACAACGTTCCAGGCCAGCCACGGCTATATACAGTGAGACCTTGTCACAAAATAAAAGTACAGTGGCATATGCCTGCAATCCCAGGAAGACTGTGGAAGACCAAAGCTAGCCTAATTTACATAGCAAGATCCAGGTCTCTAGGGCTACACAATAAGACCCTGTCCAAACAAAAAACAAAACAAAAACAAAAACCCAGACCAAAAAAGTACTCCCCACAAATAAAAAAAAAAAAAGGGAGAGAGAGTATGAAGATTTGACAAAAGTATGAGATTTATTCCACCATGAGACATATTTCAAGGCCAAACGGCCCTGGGAATTTTCCTTCCCCAAGATTCAACTGATTATGCAGCAGGGCACCAGAATGGGGTGAGAAGCTTGGAGGAGTCTTCCCAGGCTGACACAACTTAGCCTTACAGGGGCACAGAACTGACAGAAAGCAGAAGGCTGCAAGGCTGTTTATGATCGCTTCTGAGCTCACTACAGACTCTGCATTCCTCACCCCTGTCTGCATTCTGCGTCAGGGTCAATGGTTTCCACACACCATCTCCCTGGAAGAAATTGTTCAAAACCTTTGCAGACAACTGATTCCAGAGGGTTCCCGATGAACACTTGAGAGGCTGAGACAGAGGGATGACCAATTTGGGGCCATCTGGGGCATAAGAAGGAAAAAGAAACAAAGGAGTTGCACATGCACTCCTGGAGACGATCTTCCAGGCCATGGGTGGTGGAAACAGCTTAGTGCACAGACTGCTCATCACCTTAGCCTGAGGATGAAAAATAGCTGGCTGCGACGGAAACAGATGGACGAGGATTCTGGGGGCTCCAGGTTTATTGAGAGACTCTGTCTCAAGAAAATAAGTTGGAAGGGGGGGGGGGGGAGATGGCCCAGTGGTTAAGAGTACTCTCTTGCAGAGGACTGGGGTTCAGTTCCCAGCACCCATGTGACAGCTCACACTCCTCTAGAACTCGGTTCTTTGGGATATGATGTCCTCTTTCTGGCTTCCATGGACACCAGGCAATCAAAAGGGACACAGACATATAAAGATAAGGTAGAGAGGATAAAAGGAGACACACCTGATATCAACCTCTGTCTTCTAAATGAAACTACATACATGTTGTGGTTTACATGCAGTTGGCCTCCATAGTTCCATAATCCCATACTCCCATAGGGAGTGGCACTATTAAAAATCATGGCTTTGTTAGAGTGCACACAGCCTTGTTGGAGGAAGCGTATCACTGTTGGGGGTGTTCATATACTAAGGATACTGCTCGCTGTGTCCTTTGACTTCCTGTTACCTCTGAGTCAAGATGTAGGTCTCTCAGCTCTACCACCACATCTGCCTCCATGCCGCCATGCACCCAGCCATGATAGACTGAACCTTTGAAGTGTAAGTGAGTCACCACAATTAAATGTTTCCTTTGTAAGAGTTGCCTTGGGCTGGGCAGTCTTTAATCCCAGCACAGATCCCAGAGGCAGATCTCTGTGAGTTTGAGGCCAGCCTGGTTTACAGAGTGAGTTCCAGGACAGGCTCCAAAGCAACAGAGAGAAATCTTGTCTGAAACAAACAAACAAAGAAATAAACCAAAAAATGTGTAGTCATGGTGTCACTTTTCAGTAATAAAAAAACCTTAAGACATTACACACGCTGCATATAGAATATATAAAGGAAATTGTAATGCAATACCTATAAAGTGGTAGAGAGAGAAGGGGGGGAGGAAGGGACGGAGAAACTGAAATTTAGCTCAGCCATACAGTACTTGACTAGAATCTGTGGGTTGGAGCATGATTCACCTGCATAGTACTTGCCGAGGATCCACCAGGACTGACTGAGGGTGTGAATCAGCTGTAGAGTGCTTGCACCAGTGAGAGGCTGATGTGGCTCAGTGACCGAGCACTTACCTGGCATCCTGAGTTCCAGCCCCAGAATCATTTATCCAATCGATGCCTTTGTCTTCATCTTCTTCCTGGAGACAGGATCTCCCTGTGTGCCAGGCTGGATTTGAACTGAAAAGCTTCCCTATTTATATTGAGTCCTATGATCACATGCCTGACTTTATTAGGGATTTTATTAGTATTATGGTTATGTACAAACACTCATGTTTAAAGAAAATGCTTTCTAAAGTGTGTAAAAGCAAAATGATGTCATACGTGTAATTTGCCTTAAAATACTTCATCCAAGGGGATGGGGTGCTGACTCAACAAGACAGACAAGCAATTTTTAAAAGCACATACACACACGCTATATATATCATACACACACACTATATATATCATATATATGCATGACAGAAGAGGGCACCAGGTGGTTGTGAGCCACAGTGTGGTTGCTGAGAATTGAACTTTAACACCTCTGGCAAAGAGTACGCTTAACCTCTGAGCCGTTTCTCCAGTCCAACAAACAGTCTTTGGTCATTGTTATTTGTTTTATTTCAAGACAGGGTCTTACTATGTAGCTCTGATTGTCCCAGAACCCACAGTGTAGACCAGGCTGGCCTCAAACTCACAGAGATCCACATGCCTCTGCCCCTCCCCAGGTGCTGGGATTAGAGGCATGAGCCACTAGGCCCAGCAGATAAGCAAAATTTTAATTACTAAGGATAAAGGGTAAGGAAGGCTATGTTGGCTCATCAAACTATCATCTCTCATCTTGCATTTTGGAATGTTTTTGTAATTAAAAAACTAGGATGTTGCAAGAAAAATGGTGACCATTGATACAAAAAATAACAGCCTGAGATAGAGACAATTCTAGAAAATATAGTGAAGGATGAGTGGTCCCCATCAGAAGGGACTCGTCTCTCAGCAGGCAGAGAGGACTGGGAGGGTGGAGGGAAGAGCAGGTGCAAGCCCCTCCAGGCAGCCACAGGCTTGAGAAAGGGGCAGGGAGCCAGTCAGGGCAGAGGGATGCTGGAAGGAGAGGGCTCTGTCCTCCAGGCCGGCTTCCCCAGGGAGGGATGTGACTGCTCTAAAGCAGCCTGGAGCTGTCCCTCAGTTTTCAGAGGGGCAGATATACTATGGGTTACTTCTGTAAAGGATGATCCTACATGCTGGGTAACAGGCTTTGACAGCTGGTGGCAGGATGGCCATTAAGGCGGGAAGGCAATGTGGCCTTCCAGTCAGTGGACTGTGGCTTTGTCAGTGCTTGTAGCAAAGAAAGAGAAAAGCTAACAGACTTGAAATATTTGGGAGGCTGAGAGCCAGTGGGACATGCTGATGTGTGCCCTGGCGGAGGCGGGGAGGGCACCGAAGCTAAATGTCAGGTTTGGGCTTTGAGCAGGTAGGTGAATAATGGGCAAAGGGACAGGGTAGGGAGCTCATTTATCATTGAGCATCTTATATTGCTTAGAGACAGGTAGGGATGTGCAGTGGGCATGGCTGAGGCAGGGGTTGGGCCATCAGGAGCTCCCGCAGAAGGAGTTATGGGCACTAAGGTCTGAGACCAGCTTGGTCTACAGATCAAGTTCTAGGACAGTGAAAACAGAGAAAAACACTGTCTCCAAGAGAAACGGAGGGAGGGAGGGAGAGAGAGAGGGAATGAGGGAGGGAGGGAGGGAGGGAGGGAGGGAGGGAGGGAGGGAGGGAGGGATGGAGGGAGGGAGGGAGGAAAGGAGGAAGGGAGGATGAGAATGCTGGGCATAGCTGCATAAACCTCAAAACTCAGCATTGGGGAGGCTGAAGCAAGAAGATGTTGGGTTAAAGGAGGCTACATAATGAAATACCGCCAAAATAACATAATTTTTATGTTGCTTTTGGAAACGGGATTTTTCTGTGTAGCTCTGGCTGTCCTGGAACTCATTCTGTAGACCAGGCTGACCTCAAACTCAGAGAGATCCTCCTGCCTCTGCCTCTCAAGCACTGGGATTAAAGGTGTGTGCCACCACCACCTGGCTTAAAGGAACATAAAACAAAAAGAAAAATATTTTTAAAGGAGAAAGATCAGGAGACTGCAAAATATCCAACCAGGGGTTGGGAAGACGTCCCACAAGCTGAGAATCTCACGGAAAAGGGCCTCATCTGCTGCTCCAGAGGGGCCTAAAAAGACCCCTTCCTCCCCGGCTGCTGAGGTGAAAAGTACTAGGAATGTTTGAGTTTGTCCAGGCCACTTTAACAAAAGAACATACACCAAGTGGCTCTGAACACCGGAAGCCTTGTTTCTTACAGGTCTGGAAGCTGGGAAGCCACCTGGATGACTTGTCCAAAGGAGGGCTCACTTCCTGGTCCGTGGACCTGCCCTCACATGAGGAAACATTCTCAAGTCTCTTTCTAAGGGCTTAAAAGCTATTTTTAAATTGCATGTGTTTTGCCTGCTTGGGTGTCTATACACTGTGAGTGCAGTCTGAGGAAGCCGTAAGGGGGTGACAGATCACCTACAGTCAGAATTACAGATAGTTCTGTCTGTGTTCTGGGAATCAAACCTGGGTTCTCTGAATGAACGGCAGGGACTCTTCATTACCGAACCATTTCTCCATGTGTTTGAGTGTTCTCCAACATGTATGTCTGTGCACTGTGTGCATGGCCTTGGAGACCAAAAAAAGGTGTCAGATTCCACTGGGCTGGTTACAGATGGCATTAGCCACCTGATGGGGTGCTGGAAATCAAACTCAAGAATTCTGCAAGAGCAGTAATCTCTTAACCACCGATCATCCTCTGCCTAGGGCTAGTGTTTTGTTTTTGTTAATGGGGTGCTGGGGTGGCAGGCCTGCACCACAGCCTGCCTTGCCTATGACTTCCTTGCTGTCTTGTCATTAATGGTAGCCTCTTTGCCTTGCTACAACATCTTTAAGGGCCGGATGCCTGGATTGTGTTTGTGCCTCCAGGACAGAATTCATCAAATTTAACAAGCAGGGTCTGAAAGACCCCCTGGAGCCCAAAGCAATGACACAGTCACCAAATCTCTTCTGTTAATCCAGTAGTGTAAAGGACATGATTACAGGGGGTGTGGATAGCTGTCCCCAATATAAGAAATAAATTCTTGGATCTCCCCTCCAGAAATTAATCAGACAAGGGGCTGAAGACATGACTCAGCAGTTAAAAGCATAGGCTGCTCTTCCAGAGGACTTAGGTTTAATTCCCAGCCTCCATGAGGCAGCTCATAATAATGTAAAACTCCAGTTACAGAAGAATCTAATCTCCTCTTCTGGGTTCTGTAGGTACCAGGTACCTACAGATGCAAACAGAACATCTGCATCCGTGGCCAGGCTTGGTGGCATACACTTTTAGTCCCAGCATTCGGGAGGCAGAAGCAGGTGGATCTCTGTGAATTTGAGACCAGCCTGGTCTACAAAGTGAGTTCCAGGACAGCCAGGGCTGTTACACAGAGAAACCCTGTCTCAACAACCCCCCCACCCCAAAAAAAATCAACACACATAAAGGAATAAGTAAATTTACAAATTTTTGATCATAGGAAAAGACTCCTTGTAGGTGGGGGGGGGCTCTAAAAATGGCTTCCCTTGGCTTCCCCTCCAGAATCTTCACCCCAATTAACCACTGCAGGCAGCCTAAGGTGAAGTGATTCCCAAAAATCACAACAAAATGGGAATTCAGGGGTTGAGGATCACATAAGGGCATTTCTCTACAGTAAAGGGGACTGTTCTGTGAGGATTCACCAGTCCAGTGCCACGTTCTGCAGCGCACCTTTTACAGTGTCTTCATTCCGAGTTACTCTCCACCCTGTGACCCACACCCACCACTGGTCCCTTCCCTTAGATTCAACCCAGAATAACTAGATTTGTGGTGTTTGATGTTTCATTTTCAGAAAGGGTCTCCATATGTAATCCAGGCCAGCCTTGAGCTCATGAACCTCCTGTTTTAGCGTCCTGAGTGCTGAGGTTGTAAACATACAAGCTCACATCACTGCTAGCCTAGGGGTGCTTCTTTTGTTGATCATATGTGGTCTAGGGGATGGCACCCCAAGGAAGCAAGCACTCTACTGCCGAGCCATGCCTCCTGTTTCTTCATATATTGTTTATTTTGAAATATTTTGAATATATATCACTATATATCCCTAGCTGGCCTGGAATCACTATATAAAATACGCTGGCTTTGAACCCCCAGCGGACAGTCTATGTGTGTTCTTGTGTACTGGGATTTCTGTCAGTATGCCTGGCCGACAATTCTGTTTTCTTTTTAACTCTGCGTTCTTACAGTTTTAATTATGTATACAGGTCTGTGTTGAGGTACATGCAGGTGAGTGCCAGGGCCCACAGATGCCAGAGGTGTCTGGTATCCCTGAAGCTCAAGTTTTGACTTTTGTGAACTGCCCTATGTAGCTGTTGAGAATCGAACTCAGATCCTTTTCAGGAGCAGTACCTGCTCTTAACCACTGAGTCATCTTTCCAGTATCACTCACACAGTTTTTAAACGCAAGTGGCTTTAAGGTCTCCATATTCTTGTACTGTCATTATCTCTGTCCATCCATATCTGTTTTCATCTTGCCCCATTGGAAATTTGATGTCCATTAAACAGTGACTATCTTCTGTCTTCTCCCCCAGGCACTGGCAGCCAGCACTCAACTTTCTGTCCCTGTGGATTATGGGACTACTTCAGGAACCTTTTTTAAGTGACACCTCATAATCATCTCCTGTTTTAAACAGCTGGGGGAGGGGGGCAGGTAGCAAGCTCTGCCTAGATGTGTCTACTTTAGGTCTGAGCATCTTGATACTTTCTTTGCCTGGTGTCTAGGGATGCTGGCTCTCCATTTAGGGCAGACACAGGAGGTTTTCCTTTGCAAACATGTGGATTGAAGTGGGAAATATAATTTGTAGTGAGAGGTCAAAGGTGAGAGGCCTTCAGAACCCAGAACAGGGGAAGAGAGAAGGGGAAGCCCTGCCCTCACTTCGGACTAACTAGTCTTTGTGTCTCTAATATCAGCTAAAGAATGTGCTGGATACTGCAATCCACACACCCGACCTCCCTGGGCTTCCTATCACCTGGAAAGGCATTCTGAAGTGCACCCCGTTGTCCTCTATCCATTCATCAATCCATTTATTTGCACAGCGAAGCCAGGTTTCCAGAGTCAGGGCTGGGCTCTAGCGGCACTTAAGAACAGGCCTAGCTACTTCTAGACTCACCCTCCTCTGTCTTTCTTCTGTAATCTCAGCCCTCTCTCTCATCCCTCCAGGCTCTCTGAGTCAGTTTGAATTCCTTCCTAGGTGGGGTTTCAAAGCCAAGCAAGCAAAGAGGCCAGGTTAATCCCTGAGCTAGGAATAAAGATATAAGGCAAAATGATGATGATAAATAATAAAAATAATAATGCGAAGAGAAGAAACTTCCCACATTGGGGGGGGGGGGGCTTCCTTGCAGTTGTTCACAGATGTGGGCTCTGCTTTGCCAAATTATTTCATTGTTTCATGACTCAAAAACCTTCATGCATATAGGAATTCAAAATTTTGCTATTTTTCAGTGGGCTGCCAGCACCTGTCCGTGTGTGACTTCCGTTGACTGGCAGGCTGATTGTAAGCGAATTCCAATGTGACTGATGACACGGGATACTATGTGCCTAGGCCTAGCACCCACAGAGGAAAGTAGCTCGGGCTTTGCAGGGGCAGGATCACTGCCTTGAGGACTCTGACTCTCACTGTAAAACCTGACCATTTCTCACTCACTCATGACAACCATGATTTTCAGTGGCATAAGATAAGAAACTCAATCCCAACTAGCTAAATCAATACATGAAAATAATTTATTGGTTCCAGCATCCAGGAAGTTCCTAGTAATCCAGCCTTAAACTTGATTGGACACAGGGACTCAACAAATCGGAAACCTGCCTCCCAGCACCCCCAGCTCTGCTCTCCAGGAAGAGTTTTCCTCCAAAGCAGGTCAACTTATGTGGCAAGATGGCCTCGTGGCTGCAAGCCCACTTCCAGTCAGCCTAGCAACTCCTAAAGGAAGGTCATTGGCTCAGCTTGGGCTATGGGCCCGTGCATAAACCAATCGCACAACCAGGAATGTGGTGCTCTGATTGGCCAAGGCCCTGTCTCCCATCAAAGTGCCTCCGAGGGTGGTGCTTAGAGAAAAAAATGTTGATCTCTGACCAGAAGTGAGAGCCGAGCCTTCTCCCTCAAGCCCCACCTCTGTTTTGCAGCTGTGTCTGTCTTCAGAAAGCCCAAAATGAGGAGATTTAACTGAAAGCTGGGGATATGGAGTTCGGATACAGAACAAAGCACCCTTGTGCCTTTGCCCCTGCTGAGGCAGTAAGTTAGTGCTGCGTATATACCCCCCAACACCCAGTGTACTTACACATCCCCAAAGTATCTGCAAATTAGCCTCTGATCCTTGCAAACCAGAGCTTGGCTCAGAATCCATATGAATTAGTCGTCGCCTCTCTTCTATGCCACACTGGAAAGGGGGATTTTAATTTTCCTAGGTATTTTTCATTGATCCTAGCTTTCCACTTAAAGCGGCATTGACTGGCCGCGCTCCCTGATATAACAGAGCTAGGACAGAGCTGGGGCCACCACCGTGGGCTCCCTACTGCGAGGCTCAAGTGTAGCAGTGTGAGCTGGGTAAGCCTTGGGTAGCACAGACTGGGGGCCTCACTTTCCTTGAGCAAACTTCTCCAAACAGCAGAGCCTCTTAATTTTCTGTTTAAACACATTTAAGGTAGGTTGGGGACATACCTCAGCGGTGAGATTACTTTGAATATGTGAGGCTCTGGGTTCCAGCCTAAGCACAACCCAGACACATAGAGCACACAGACGGGGGTGGGGGGTGGGGGCGCTAATCCTAAACTTCCCATAACTCTATGAGGCTGGACAGTTAATAGAATTGCCGATAACAGTGGAGCACTCGGGGTCGGGAAGAATCCCAAAGACTCACAGCAGAGAGAGAGAGAGAGGTGCTACCCACTCTACACAGCAGCTGCTCTTGTCTCTAAAGCAATGTGTGAGGACTGTGGGCTCTCTGCTCTTTCCCAGTCTCCCTCCAGACTGTGTTAGTACTAATGTGCTCTGGACCCAAAGTAGGGACAAAAAGAGAATGAGCTTTTATACCTCAAAGCCAACTATCCCAGGTGGAATGGCCATCAGTGAGATCTAAAAGGCTTGGAGCTGTGGTGCAGAGTTTTTCCTAGCCGTGGGCAACTCATTAGAAGGTTCTTCTTCCGTAATGCCCTCGGGGCACTCATCCCCACTTGAAGTCATAGCCCCCCTCCCGCTCCCACACACCCAATTTTCTCATCTCAGTCATTACTGCTCTGAATAACAACTGCCAATCCACACGACTGCTTCTCTTCCTAAATGAGCTGAAATTAAAATCTGGCTTTTCCTGGTTTTGATTCTTTAAAAGCAACTACTGGGGTTGGAGTGATGCTTCCGTAGTTAAAAGTACTAGCTCCTGGTTTTCCTTTTCCCACATCGTGGCTCATAACTAGTTGTGTTTGTATATTAAAAACTCACTGATGGTTTATAGGTGTCACTGACTGGATCTTATATAGATCTTATATTGGCATATTGGCTTCACAATGCAAACACATACCTAGTGTTCAGGACTCTAATTTGCATAAGCTGTTCAATATTTTGCTGTAAGATGGACCTTTCAGGAACTGAAGAAGTGATTTGACTAAGACCCAAGTTGGGTAGCTAACAACCACTTGTAATTCTAGTTCTAGGGAATCCAACACCTTCTTTTGAGCTTCGTGGGCATCTGTACTCATGTGGCAAACAGTCACATACAAATAAAAAGAAAATCTTAATCAGAACCGGCCAGAGCACTCTATGGAAGGTTGGGCTAAGCTGTAGAAAGTGCTGGCCTAGGAGGGTATAAGAGATTTCATTGTTTCGGTTTTTGTTTGTCCGTTCAGGTCAGGATGTAAAGCATGTCCAGAACCTAGAACTTTCCTGCGGCCCTTCCTCAGTTTACTGCAGATGCTCACTACTCCAAGGCCGTTGATTTCCTCCACTGTGGGGAGTTGAGACTTGAACCAGGACCTGTGTCTGTAATCACATGTAGACTGCCACCAACCTTTTCTTTCCTTTTTCTTTTCTTACTTTAATTAATCAATTAATTTTTGAGGCAGGGTTTCTCTGTGTAGCTCTGCATTTCCTGGAACTTGTTCTGTAGACCAGACTGGCCTGGACTCACAGAGATCCACCTGCCTCTGTCCCTACCTCCCCAATGCTGAGATTAAAGTGGTACTACACCCAACCTGTGTTTTGCCTTCTTGAACGTGATTCTTACACTGTAAGGTCAATGATTTGTTATTATTAATGTGTAGTCTCTATTTTATTCATCTATTTTATTTTTCGGACATGAAGTATCTGGAACTCTCATTCTTTGTTGATGGAACCATAAAGAAAACTCTATCGCTGCTACAATAGAGCATTTATTTAGCATTTACTGTGTGCCTGGCCTGGGACTGATTCACCTGTACGGCAGTGAATGGAGAGCTGTGGTCTGTAAACTAGGTTGTGGAATCAACATAAAAGGATTATTGTTAAAGTCCTAGTGATGGGCTTGAACTTTAAATGGCTTAACTCAAAGTTGTATCCTGTTAAGTTCACCATTTACTGTTGTCACTAACAGGGTTGTGACAATATAGGGTCTTGGGTTCAGTTTGCATATGACATCCTGATCAAATCATCTCGGCAGCCTGCTCCATCACCAATGTGCTAGTCAGGACCTGTGGGAAGGGCACACCCTGCTTCCACACGCTCAACGCTTAGGGAAGGTCTCTCTTTGTTCAATGTCTTCCACTATCCTGTATGCTACACAGATCTGGGTCAGTGTGCTGTGGTCTTTTTACTTCATAACATTCTCTAACATGAGGGAAGTGTCCCTCTTGGTCCAGACACTATGTCAGAGCCCAGCCTGAACACGATACAGGAGGGGGAGGGGAGCAAGAGCATAGTGAACAAGAGGTTCGAGGTAACATGTGCTTTGCCACGGCAAGGCAGTGACACTAGAGAGGAGGTCCTGGGTAAAGATATGATAGAAACGAAGTGATCACTTCAAAGACCTTCAAGTATTGCGGAAGCACAAAGGAGAAAGCACAGAAAGCTCGAAGCCCTGGGGTGAGAAAGGGCACTGGATCCAGCAGCTCAGGCGGAAGGAAGGCCGACTGAAGGTCAGGTCCGAGAGGGTGAGGGTCACTTCACGTTGAGACATGTGCTTATTCTGAGACTGAGTAAGTTTAAGGCTGAGGCTGAAGACTGCCTCACCTCATGTGGACCATCAAAACGAAATCTAAGAGGCCAGATTGCATGCGGGTTGGGCGAATGGTGCTAAATGCACAGGAAAGTGCTTGGATAACTGAATGAATGAATGAATGAATGAATGAACCGAAAGGCATTCATAAATTAGAGGACTTGCTGGTCCACAGGACACCTCACACCAACAGCCCGAATCCTCGTCCTGATTCCAGGCGCCACGCGCTGTTGTGACCTTGGGGACATCCACGCCCAGGACTCAGGGCCCAGAACTCTGCGTCTCAGGGGCGGGGAGGACGCGCCCAGATGGATAGTGCGCCCGCGCGGGAGACTGGCGGACGGCGGGTTCTTTGCGCCCGGCCCTCCCGTGCATCCCTCCCGCCAAGCCCGGCAGAAGGTCATTGCGATCTGCCTTGCTGACATTCCACTCGCGCGGCCCACGCGGCTCCTCGTGGTCCCGCACCTCGGGCGCTCGCGCCAAGATTCTCCCGCGTCCGCCAGCTCTCTCCGCAACCGCGCGCGCCAGTCGACTCTCCCGCGTCCCGCCCCGCGCAGGCCCCGCCCACCGCGCTCGTGCCACGCCCATCTGGCGCGCAGGCCTTGTCATTTACTCCCGCCCTCTTTTAAGACCACGCCCATAGCCCGGCCCACGCCCACCAAAGGCCACGCCCCCTCCGGAGCGCTTAGCTGGCCCGCGCAGCGACGGGGCGGGCCCCGCGCCTGCGGCGGCCGCTGAGGGGCTCTCAGCCCGCGGGGCGGGGCTCGAGGGCGGGCCCGGGCCGGTGCCGCGCGCTGGGATTTTTAAATGTCCCGCTCGAAGCCGGGCGCAGGAGCAGCCGGCTCGGCAGCCAGCGCGGTGTAGGGGGCAGGCGCGGATCCCGCCAGCGCCGCGCGCTCGGCTGCCGCCTCCCGCCTCCTGCTTCCCGCCCGCCGTCGGCCTCCTGCCCGCTCGAGCGCGCCTGCCTGCGGCGGACACAGCTTCGGGTACGGGCTACCTAGACTCCTGGGACTCCCGAGCGTCCGATCCGGGTTGGACCGGACCGGGCCCGGGTGGGGGTGGGGCGAGGCCCGGTAACCCGGTCCCCTGAGGTATCAGTTCGGGTTGCCCTGGCCGGGGTGGCTGTGGGAGACGGGTCAGGGGGAGGTGTAGAAAGGGATACAGGCAGCCCCGGCCCCAAAGGCGGTGATGGATCCGGGGGTCCTCTCGGAGGGTGTCTGGGCCTCCACCCCCGACCTCTGGTTCGGACCCAGGATCGCCGGCTGCCAGCGGCGCCCGCGGGTGACAAGCCACCCGGGCCCATCGGCCATTTTCCCGGCCGGCCTCCGGGCCCGGGAGGCTCCCGCCGCCCGTCCGCGCGGGAGGGGGGAGGGGTGCCCGGGACGGACCGGCAGACTCGGGTCCCCTCCGCGGGCCGTGCTCACCAAGATGCCTGCTTGTTGTCCCCCAGGTCTGAGTTCGGAGCCCAAGCCCTGCGCCATGCCAAGGGAAAGGAAGGAGAGGTGAGTGGCCTCGCTGCTGCGGGAGGGGAAGGGTGAGTGGCGGTGGGGGAGGGGCGGCCTGAGATTTGGGGGAGCAGCACCTCCGTGACACCATACCTCTGCAGAGATGTAAAGGACCAGGAAAGCATGAAGGAAGAAGGTGGTCCTGACTTCTCGGTCCGTTCCAGAAAAAGGAAGGCGAATGTGGCCGTTGTGAGTACAAAGGACACAGGTTGGGAAGGATCCCCCCCCACACCATTCCATCTTACCTGGGTACTAAATTTGGGTATTCCCACCTACTAGTGAAGAGAATTAGTTGACGGGGGAGTTTTCCTTTAGTTAAATGTAACTCAGGACATAACAAACTTTTCCCCCCCGCTTTTCTCTCCGTGTTTTTTGTCTGTGTTGCTCCGTGTGTTCCCTTGGCGGATTTTTTTGTTTTTGTTAGTTTTTGCAGGATCCAGATGAAGAAATTGCCAAAATTGACAAGACTGTGAAAAGTCAGGATAACAGTCAGGTAGGTCAGCCCTACTTGTTCTGCCTCTTGAATTCCATGCTTCCTTTCTTCCAGGTTTCCCAAACCAGAGCCGCAGGCCACATGGCTGAACCACAGGAGCCTGTCAGTGTGGCCTGGCTTCTGTTGGGCCTGGGGTTGTGGGAAGGGTTTCTGTTTCTTGAGTAGCACTTTTGAGGTTTCAGGTACTGATACCTGAAGGAACCAGAGTGAGAGTTATATATTTTAGTCCTGTCTGAGCCCAGGAAGAAATTAAAACTCAGAAGACAACCCAGAGCCCTTTGCAAGCCAGCAGACGGTATAGCCTTATTGCCAAGGCTAGTAACTTGGGGAAAAGGACTCTCAACTATTCTATCATCTACATGTGTGGCTGGCTTTTATTGTATCAACCCCTTAGGTCAGATTTCAAACTTTTATCCTCTTGCCAAATGTGATGGTACAGTCCTTTAATCCTAGCAGCAGGGAAGCAAAGGCAGGGAGGGCATCTGAGTTCCAGGCTAGCCCAGACCATATAGTGAGATTTTGCTGCAAAAGCGGCAATTAAGACTTTTCTCTTTGTGGCCCAGAATGTTCCACCATCACTTAATTACATTGACCACTGCTGCTACCTGGGCTCTGCCTGGCCTCAGGAAGGGTCTATAATGACGTATGTCTCAACCAGTATTTCACTGGCTGCTCCATTTCTTCTGTCCCTCCTGTGTGGTGCCTGCCAGATCTTTCGAATGCAGCAGAGTATCATAATATCAGCAGATCCTTGCAGAGAGAACTTGTATTATCTCTTTGCCGCCAGAAATGGCTGGAGACTATAGTTATGGCTCCAGTGGGCAAAACAGCCTATCTCCAGAGTGGCTGGTGAGACCTTCGGCCTTCATCACAGATAAAGCTGAGCAGGAACAGTATTCTGTTGACCTCATCTCTTGTCCCAAAGAGGTTAGCTGTGACTTGTAGAGTAGGGAAAGGCAGCTGGTTCTGAGTAATGCCTTCTGAGCTACTGTCCTGCCACTTAGAACTGCCATATAAGTATTTCTAGAGAGGGCCCTACTAGCCATTAAAAAGGGGGTCAGTTTCTCTTCCTGTTCTAAAAAAATAGCCCCTGAAGAAAAGAAATGCAGCCCATATTCTCTTTTTTCCTCCCCTTAAAGAAAACCTTCAGCAAGTTGGGTTTTTATTATTATCATTTTACTATAAGATAACCATGCTTTGGAGAATTCAAGATTGTTCATGTTGCCAGCTGTGTTTTCGACAGAAATTTCCAAGTAAAATTAAGCCATGCCATCATATTGGCTTTGTGGAGACTCAGGCTCACTTCTGCTCTCAGGACCAACCACGGCAGTGCTTAAAGTGTCCAAGAAAGGACAGGCTCCTTGTCTGAAACTGGAGACAGTAGCTGTGGCACGTGAATGAGGGCAACAGCAAGAATCCAGTTGTGAATGCCACATTTCCTATAAGAAGGCATTTTCACGGTTGTCCCGAGATGAGTTTGTAGAGGAGAAAGCTTAAAAACAACTGTTGATGTACAGTATTTTCCTTTTATGTGAAGATTCATGAAGTTAGAATTTGGGTTATAGGTAATTTTGTGAGGTTTTTGTGTTTGTTTGCTCTAATTGCGTAGAATTTTTCTGTGGAGTTAAGTTCAGCCCACTGTAACAGCTTTGAGCCAGTGGGTATAGTCATATTAAATTCAATGATACTGAGCATCCACAAAGGTCTTTGATTCTTCAGCTACTATTTTTGAAATGGGGTCCCTATATGTGACCAATGCTGACCTCAAATTCAGTGATTCCCCTGCCTCAGCCTCCAGAGTACTGGGATTAGAAACCTTGCCACCTGAGTTATTCTAAATGAAAAGAATGCCCTGTTTGATAAAATCTATTTTGCATGTTCACTTTTTGAGACAGGGTCTCACTATATAGCCTCGGGTGGCCTAGAGCTCACTATGTACCAGGCTGGCCTTGAACTCAAAGATTGCTTGCCTCTGCCTCCTGAATGCTGAGATTAAAGGCATGAGCCACCGCACCCAGCAAAGCCCCCCCCCCCCAACACACACACCCCAGCTTTGGTTTTTTGAAACAGGGTTTCTCTTTATAGCCTTAGCTGTTCTGGAACTCACTTTGTGAACTGGACTGGACTTGAACTCAGAACTCATGGAGATCTGCCTCCTGAGTGCTGGGATTATGGTGTGTACTACCACTGCCTGGCAAGATGTAACTTCCTCATTTAAAGAAATACTAGTCAAAAATTTACTTCTCCACTTGTTTTGCTTAAGGGAAAAAAATTCAGTACAAGGATAAAAGGTGGTGAGCCATAGTTGCAGTTGATTGCAAAGTCAGGCTGATCTGGCATCTTGTGAAACTTGATATACACTTAAAAACATTTAGTTCTGCCTTATCCCCTGGCTTCTAAAGCATAACTCTGGAGCTCACTTAAGTCTGCTGAAGGCTCACCTAATTTGTCTATGAACTGCAGGTTAGAAACTACTGAGTTTATCTCTAAAGGCCTGCTCCCAGATGTGCCAGCCATCTGGCTGTAGAGGGTGACACTTAGCTTGTACTTTCAGAAGGACTTATTCAATGAAGAGCAACTTACTACAGTGGTAACATGAACCTTTTGAGTCAGTGCCAGTGATGCTACCCAGTACGCAAAGCCAGAACTGAAAGGAAGCTGCCTTTCTCGAACAGCTGGTAGAAGCTGTTCTGGATTATTTGCATGCCCGATTTTTTGTAGAGAGGAGCTATATACAGCTCTGCTCTCTTCCCACTGGTTGGAAATCTGGTCTTCCTCCAAAAGTGGCCTGGCTGCTGCAGGGGCTTCCAGGGGTATTCATCTCAGGTAGACATCTCAGTTACCTGTTTTGTTTTCTAGTCCACATTAATGGCATTTACTTAAAATGAGGTAGCTTGCTGGTGCCAGGTAGGTGGTGTGCTCTTATCAGCATTTAAGGCATGAGGCAGGAAGATGGTGAATTGGAGATCAACTTGAACCATATAGACAAGACCCTGTCAACAAATGAGTCGGTACATAAATGAAGCAAGTGCAAGTCTTAGCTAGCAGATTCATTACCTGCCTAATACCTTTCTCTCTCTTTTTTAAATTTTATTTCTTTGTGAGTTTTTTGCCTTTTATCTTATGTCTGTGCACCACCGTGTATGTGGCTGGTGCCTGAGGAGGCCAGAAGATTGTGTTGGAGTCTCTGGAACTAGAGACAGTTATAAGCACTATGTGGGTTCAGGGAACCAAATGCAGGTCCTCTGCAAGAGCAGCCAGTATCTAAGCCTCTGAGCCATCTCTCCAACCCCTGGTCTATGTTTTATAACTTTAGAGATCAAAGTATGGGCTTTTTATAAAGTAAAACCATCTTCATGGACTCATTAGTTTGGCCGGTGATCACAACTTGATTTGGTTCTAATGAAGTGGTGACTTCTCCCGTTTTGAGTTAGGTAGAACCAAAGGTTCCCGTTGATGGATATATGTCTGGTCTTCTTTGTGATATAAGCCACTCAAATACTGCATTTGATGCCCATGTGTCCTAAGCTAGTTACAGAAGTGACATGGAAGCTTTGAGGTGGCTTTTGCTTATCCACCCAGACTCCATCTTGACAAAAGCCAGTGATCTACCAGTTTATGAATGGACAGGGTGCTGGTCTGTATCCGCCACATTGCAATATGTTTTATTGGCAGCCTTGGGATGATACTTCATCATCTGTGGACCCTTGCTCTTTCATCCCTACCCCTAACAAAGAAGAGGATGAGGAAGCTGAGTACCCCAAGACTGCATTTCAGCCTCGGAAAATCAGACCACCTAGAGCCTCCCCACTTCCAGTCTTGAAGTAGGTGTTGACTTTGACCCATGGCTTCTATGTCATTGGTCTCTCCGGTCCATGGTAGTATAAGTGGAGACTGACCTGAAGTTTTTGTGTTTCTTGTGTTCTTTTTACAGCTGGGGCAATAGAGAAGAGGTTTGGAGGATCATGTTAAACAAGGAGAAGATTTACCTAAGAGATGAGCACTTTCTGCAGCGCCACCCTCTTCTGCAGGCAAGGATGCGAGCAGTTCTTCTGGATTGGCTAATGGAGGTGAGCTTGATTTTCCCAACCACTGGAGCCAGACCTCTGTCCCACTGCTAGACCTTCCTGTATTACTGCAGTCTCTGCATGTGCTCGTTTGCATTGGCACATTTTGCCTCTCTAAAGCTACCTAGTACAGGTACTGTGATGGTATTTCTTTTCTCAGAATTCTTGAAATCATTTTGTCCCTTAGACATTTTAAAGTTAGCATTTCATTATTTTTTCCTAAGTTCGAGTAGTTACAAAGGTTGTGGTCTGTGCAATTATTGATCAGTAAGCGAGTATGTGATGTAATGGAACTTCACTACATATTCCAGGCAGCTCAAGAAACAAACACAATTCCAAAATTTTATAAGTGTGACAGCTAACAAGATAAGATAATCATTAAACACTAAAAAAGAAAGGAAGGAAGACAAGACCCTTAAAGTCTGAAGTAGGTTGGTGCGCTGGCCTCAATCCCCAGTACTGCCAACAGACGGTGAGATTTGATTGCTACACTTCTTACCGTGGATGAACTTTGAATGACTCAAGGTCATTTCAAGCCAGGGCTACATAGTGAGACTCTGTCTTAAAGGGAAATGTAACTGGTACTGTTTAGCTGTGAAGAAAATACCCTAGTTCTTACTCCGAGTCACAGTGCAGCTTGTAAAGGGGCTTACACTCCGAGCACTTGTAGGGCGGGGACTGGTCTATGAAAATGCCACTTGGAGCCTGTCTGATTTGATCTTGTTTAGGTCACAGAGCTCTCAGCCAGGACAGCAGCTAGCATTCTTACTGTGTCAAAACTCAGGAAGTTTCCTCCTGCTGTGCCTTAAGCTCTTCTAACATGAAACCCTCTTCTAGGTGTGCGAAGTCTATAAGCTTCATAGAGAGACATTCTACTTGGCTCAGGACTTCTTTGATCGCTACATGGCGTCACAACAGAATATTATAAAAACGCTTTTACAGCTTATTGGGATTTCAGCCTTATTTATTGCTTCTAAACTTGAGGTAAATAACTTACTATGTAATAAGCATTCTATCTTAAGTTCTGCCCCTCTGAGAGGAAACAGTCAACTGTCTGTCATATGTGTCTTGAATTCTGAGAGGCTTCTAAAGTTTTGGTGGCAGCGAGTGGGAGGATGGACAGGAACCGACCAAAAATAAAGACAAGGAGCAGTACACAGACCAGAGTAATGGATTACTTTAAGCACAACTGCACTTGGAACTGAGGACTGAAATTGTGCTTAGTGGTTCCTACCTATGGACAGCTGAGGTAGGAGGGCGGGAGTTTGAGGCCAGCATGGCTAGATGGCAAGGCCCTCTCAAAAACACAAAAGGTTCCAGTGTGATTATAGAGAACGATCAACAATGAAAAAGTTAAGGTTCTGTTTATCGATCCATGGGTCCATTTATTTGTGGAGCACTCCCCGCCCCTTTTTTTGAGACAGGATCTCTGTAGCTCCGGCTTGCTTAGAAATTCAGAGCTCTGCCCTACCTGCCTGTGCCTCTGGAGTGCTGGGATTATAGGCCATCAAAACCAACTAGTTTTACTTCTTTATAACTAGTGTTGGGGGTGGATGAAGTGAACCTGTGTGGAGCCTTCCTGGATACCCTGTTTCTGTGTCAGCATGCTAGAGTCCTGTTGGATGCATGTCCTAATCTGAAGCTGCCAGTAACCGTTTCTAATAGCATCCTCCCTCTATTCCCTTTTAGGAAATCTATCCTCCAAAGTTGCACCAGTTTGCTTATGTTACAGATGGTGCTTGCTCCGGAGATGAAATTCTTACCATGGAATTAATGATGATGCAGGCAGGTTACGCATTAATATCCCCCATCCCTCTATCTTCTCTCTGTGTGTGTGTGTGGGGGGGGGGGTGTCCTCTGACTGACTTGTGGCAGGGACTACGGCCACATCTTTTGAACTTGTATAATTATCATCTCTTTCCCTTTAGGCCCTTAAGTGGCGTTTAAGCCCTATGACCATTGTGTCCTGGCTAAATGTTTATGTCCAAGTGGCGTATGTCAATGACACACGGGAAGTGCTGATGCCTCAGTACCCACAGCAGGTCTTTGTGCAGATTGCAGAGGTATGTGGGCTTTCTGCTCCTTCCTCATGGATTGGGGGGAGGGGGCACACCACAACTCAACAGGGGCTTCTAGAAGCTTCAGTGTCATCTGTCTTAGCATTCCTATCTCCCTTAGCTCTTAGATCTGTGTGTCCTGGATGTTGGCTGCTTAGAATTTCCTTACGGTGTCCTTGCTGCTTCTGCTTTGTATCATTTCTCCTCATTGGAACTGATACAGAAGGTTTCAGGTATGTTGGGTTTTCCTATTAGTTCTCAGACAGTGTGTCTTCAACCTACAGAGTAGCTGTTAGCTACAGACTGAGCCTCTAACTTCTTTACTGGCAGGATATCAGTGGTGTGACATAGAGAAGTGTGTCAAGTGGATGGTTCCATTTGCCATGGTTATCCGGGAGATGGGAAGCTCCAAGCTCAAACACTTCCGGGGAGTTCCCATGGAAGCCTCCCACAACATCCAGACCCACACCAACAGCTTGGATTTGCTGGTAGGTAATGCCCTTGTTCCCATCAGACAAGTAGTGCTCAACCGCTGCTGCCTGAACAACCTCATTTTTTTTTCAGACAGGCCCCAGGGAGCCTTGGAAAAGCCAGTTCTAATTCTATTGTGAATGTTTCTGGTCCACAGATCCTGTGTCTAGGTATCTGCAGACCAGAGCCTTTAGGTGGGAAGGGTTGCTTGTTAAGACAAGGTCCTAGATAGTGCAGGCTGACCTGGAACTCCAAAGTTTTTGGCCTCTACTCTCAAATGGTAGGGTTACAAATTTGCCACCATGCCTAACTTGAGATTTATTAGTTTCTACTATTATTTCTTCTTCTCGCCTCCATATTAAAAATGTCTACCAAGTGAAACAACACTTTCTTTAATGTTGACAGCTTTCCCTTTTATCCCACGTAGGACAAAGCCCAAGCAAAGAAAGCCATATTGTCGGAACAAAACAGGATCTCTCCTCCTCCCAGTGAGGTCCTGACACCCCCACACAGCAGTAAGAAGCAGAGCAGTGAGCAGGAGACAGAGTGACCAAACCTGCCATCGCCTCCAAAGACAGTGGTTTAGAAGCAGCTGCCTGGAGCCCCTGCAGATGCTCTGTGGAAAGGTGCATCTCTTCCAAAGCAGCAGGAGTCTAATGGCCTCAGACAGAAGTGCTTTTTATTTTTATTGAATCCTAGGTGTTTTAATAATAGGGTCAAGTACACCAGCCACCTCCAGAACACCACTGAGTGCTCCAGAAGCTGCTAAGGAAGGTGCTACTTGGCCCACTGACTGGACTCTTCACACATGACAGAAGCTTGAAGTTAAGGAGGCCACAGGTTTTGCAGGCCTCTGCTCGGGTGTTCCAGGTGGACAGGTGGCTGTGAGCAAGTATGGGATGCGGAGCCCACAACTCGGGTTAGGCTGCCCTTTCCACTGTCGGCTGACAGCATGTCCTGCCTTCATGAACTTTTGTAAGTGCTGCTATGTCTATCAATTTTTAATAAAGATAATACTATCTTTGAAGCAGCTGTTTTTAGTATCTGGTAATAGAAGCTAGAAGTTGCCTTTCAGAATGGCTCTATCAAGTTCTCTTGGTTTCACATTTTTGAGACAGTCTTGCAGTAACCCCGTGTCGTGCCTATTCACACAGAGTCATCAGCTGTGGCAGGCAGTGCTAGTGAAGCCATTCCACACCCAGGAAATTTCATTAATGTCATCTCCTCCCCAGACTAATTAGAGGTCATTACAGAGCTATAATTCATGCTCTTCATCCTTACCCAAATCTAAAGAATATAAGAAATTTGTTTAAAGAATTTAACATAGCTTGAAAACTGCTTCTAAGAAGAAAATGAACCTAGGCACGAACCAGCATGTGGGGGGATCCAAAGCTTTCCGTTACCCTGGGCCCTTAGGAAGACCCTGTCTCAAAAGACATGAAGGGGGGGTGGGTACAAAACTAGATGACATAGCTAAAGTGAAAATCAGGGTATTTCGTGCACAGTTTATTTCTGGTGGGTTATAGGAACACCCAGAGTCCTGCTGCTGGTCACAGCGCTTCAGTTTGTGTATATAGGAGAAGATAATGGAGTGAGTAACTGCCACTTACTCTCAACTTGATCGTGGCTTTCAAAAACAGGCATTCATTTAGATCTATATTGTATTTATGCAAAGTCGGAGGTATTTTATAGTATTGGAAGTCTTCCTAGTAATTATATCAGAAATCTACAGGAAAGATGGCTCAATGGTTAACGGTACTTAGCTACTCTTCCAGAGAACCCAGGTTTAATTCCTGACTCACCTCTGCAACTCGTTTCAGGAAATCTTAATACCTTTCTGGCTTCCTTTGGTGCTGCGTGCATGTGATGCACAGGCGTACACGCAGGCAAAACGTTCATTCAGATAAAATTTGTAAAACAAGTCTCCATCTAATATCATCTATCCAAACAACACTATTTCTGACTAGTTATTTCTTTGCTGTTGTGTGTTGTTTTTTGAGATGGTTTCTCTGTGTAACTGATTGTCCTGGCACTTCTGTAGACCTGAGCTGGCCTCAAATTCAGAGATCAGCCTGCCTCTGCCTCCAAAGTGCTGGGATTAAAGGTGTGTGCCACCACACCCAACTAACTAGTAAGCAGTTATACTTGGTACTGTGTAACCCACACTGGCCTCAGGCCTCTTGTCAGCCTCTTCAGTACTGGGATTACAGGTATACAGCATCAAACCTAGCATGGAGTTTGTCAAATGGTGGTTTTTGTCAAAGCAAATCCATAATCTGTGCTAACAAAGGACGTGAGTGAGCAAGATCCTGTGGCTCCATCCTAAACCCTGGGAACCACTAGTTCCCAGGTCCTTTAGCAAAGCTCCCATCTTCTGGTGACAGTTTGTGGCTGATGCCTCTTGTGGTTTGGCTCTGTAGACCTGTTTGCAACATTCTTTCTGTTCTACACAACCAAAAGCAACTGAGGCCAGGTGATCATCGGAAAGTAACTGTTTGTAGAATCAAAAGCAGACAGCATGGGCCTTGCATCTGACATGGGGGATACAATAGCCTCTTCCCCAGCTCATAGTTCACTGGTCTCTCTATTGCCTAAAACATTGGTACTTAGGTGCCAGCATGGAAGGCTTTCAGTGCCATATTCTCCAGGCACTAAAACACCTTACTGTTTTGTCATTTCATACCAAGTGAATAGATGAGTGATACTAAGGTCATGTGGACTGTTTCTGAGGCAGACAGGTGTGCCCTTTAAGATATGAACATAGTGCCTGGTCCACCTCCCTTCAAACTCAGCTGCATAGGAGACTGCAAGATATTTGGATAAAATTAGGCTGTAGCTCAGAGCAGGGATAGAAGGGAAATCAGATCTGATAATGTCTCGTCCTGTTTACCCAACCGTGCATTTTCCTACCACATGTTCAGCAGTTTGAAATTCAAATCACATTTATACCTTGGACATTGTTAGAAGACTATTTTTATCCCTGCTGTAATCATCTAATTTGCTGATTACAGGTCTCAAATTGCCACAGAGAACTCAATTTTTGAAAGAATTGTCCTATTTGATCAAATATGTTATTCAAGCAATGCAGTCATTTGTTCCACAAGGTTACCTAGCAGGCAGAGTTAACCAGGAGTAACAGCATTAGAAACCCACACTTAAAACCAGGCATTAGCCAATCTACCCACGACAATAGAGTCCTAAATATAATTTGCTGCAGACACTCAGTTCCTGTGCTGACAGACAATTGCATTTTCTATTCAATGAGCATAGATTTTTCCTACCTTGTCCTAATTCCAAATTTAACTTCAGAAAACTCTAATGTGCTCAGTTTCCCTAGCTTACCTGGTACTATTTCCAAGGAGCCTCAGATGGGGAGAACAATGTTATCTTTTATTAAATAAACAAGCACTTCAAGTCATTTTCCTCATCAATCCCAATTCTAAAAAGTATAGCATCAGACTGGCCCCAGAGGGTCAAGTCTAAGGCTAGCTTTCCCCACTTGGATGAATGAGGTACTTCTCAGTGGGTCCTCTACTATGTCCTGGGCATCACCAGGAAAAGCATGAAGCCAGGAGCAGAACTGGCTTCCGGGGCCAGGGCTGGGGCAATTGTTCCTGTTGATGTTAAGGTCTTGTCTTTTGAGACAGTTTTGCTGTGTAGTTTCACTGGCCTGGAACTAGCAATGTTCCTGCCTCAGCCTCAAGTGCTAGGATCGTAGGTGTGCCCCACCATGCCAGCTTAGGGGTGGCTGTTGAATTCTCTGGCACTTTGCAAAAACTGTTCCTACCATGGAGTAGAGGAAGATGAGACCAAAAAGGTGACAGAGACTGTACATCAAACTGAAGATGGGTGTGGTGGCCTGAGCTACAGGAAGCTGGGGTTAGTAAGGAGGGACAGGGTGACATCTGACATGCTCAGAGCAGGTTTGAAGACAGACACGGAGGGAAGTGGCTCGGTTATGGTTCTGTAGCACTGTCAGAAACAAATGCAGTGCATGAGGGCCATAAAGGGAAAGGCAACAGGGACACCAAAACCCAACAGCTCCCACTTACTGTATTTATCTGGTGTGTGTATGTGTATGTGATGTGTGGGCATGTGTGTGCGTGTGTGTGTGATGTGTGGGCATGTGTGTGCGTGTGTGTGTGATGTGTGGGCATGTGTGTGCGTGTGTGTGTGATGTGTGGGCATGTGTGTGCGTGTGTGTGTGATGTGTATGTGTGTGAGGGTATGTGTGTATGGTGTGTATGTGTGTATGTGATGTGATATGTGTGTGTGTATCTACGTGTGCACCACACTGAGTATGTGAAGATCAGAAAACATTAGCCTCACTTCTCTCCTCCCGTGTGAGCTGCAGGATCAACCTGCAGGCCCCACTTGATTTTATTCTGGTCTTAGGGTATTGTGAATGCTATACAAGCAGTTATTGTCAACCCCCTTTTATTTTATTTTTGTGTGTCTGTGTGAAGCATGGGCATGGGTACCACAGTGCAAGTGTGCAACAGAGGACAACCTGAGTGTCAGTCCTCATCAGACCCTGAGACAAGGTCTCTTGTTCCCTATTGCATGCTTTGCACTAGCTGGCCCACAAGTTTCCAAGGATACTCTGGCCTCCATCTCTGCAGGAAAGCAGGGATTCCAGATGCGTGCTATGATCTGGCCTCCATTCCTGCAGAAGGGCAGGGATTACAGATATGTGCTATGACAGTGTGTTTTACGTTGCTGTTAGGGTTCCAAACCCAGTTCTCATATTTGCATGTTAGGTGCTTTCCCACTGAATAACACCTCAATCCTCTGCTACCCTTTACATTTGATCTTGCTAGACTGCTTAGGTTGGCCTCAAATTCATGATCTTCCTGCCTCTGCCTCCCAAGTAGCTAGTACAGGTGTGCACTGCCACCCTAGCACTAATGCACTACTGTTCCATCCCTCTGAAAGAGGGTGGCTTACTATATATCCAAACTAGCCCATAATCCTCCTGCCTCGTCCTTCTAGGTTCTAGAATTATACACCAACATTAAGTGACTGCATTAAGCATCTCCCCCTAGAGCTATTTCTGCCCTGCACATCTGCCTGCTAACCCTTCTAAGTCAGCTTGGACCCTGCTGCCCGTGTGAGCCCATCCTTTTTTCTGACTTCCACTAAAAGAATGTTTCCACTGGGCTCTGGAAGCAGACACCTTGAGTCTCCCAATTTAGTGTTCCTCTGCTCTGTCATGAGTACTGAGTATTGAGGGTGATGACCACTACTGCACAACTCCTCACTGATACTATAATAAAAACCCAGAGCCAAATAGTGGGGAAGAGCTGAAAGACCAGAGAGACAGAAGAAAAAGCCAGTCACTCCTCACCTAGCCAACTCCTCGGGCCGAAAGGGGAAGATCCTGTCTCTATGAATTCTCAGACTGAATGTCTAAGTCCTCAGTCAAAGAGGAAGGACAAACTCTCTCTCCTGCTTTAGATATCTTTCTCTGCCCATATAAATTCCTGGTTCAATGTGTATGTGTGTGTGTGTGTGTGTGTGTGTATTTCCCAAGTACTGGGAGCCAGAGGCATGGAATCCCAAGTGCTGGGATTAAAGGTGTGTGCCTTTAACCTCCTGGCTCTGTTTCTCCCATAGCCCAGTGTAGCCTTGAACTCACAAAGATCCAGACGGACTTTTGTCTCAGCCACCACTCCCTGACCTCTATGGCTAATTCTGAGGCAGGATCTAACCTCTGATCTTCAGGCAAACTTTATTTCTTAGATTAAAAACACTGAACCAGTGGACTGGCCAGGGAATACACTAGAACAACATGCCTGGGAGTGTGGTTCAGCAGTAAAACCCTTGCTTAGGCTCCCTGGTGAGGAACTGAGATGTGGCTCTTCAGTTGAGTGCTTCCTCTAAGTTATATGTATGCCTACTGGTGGGACTGCCACCCCAAAGAACATAAGTAAGTCCTGCATCTTCCCCAACTGTAATCAGCTCCTTGCCAAATTAGCCCAATGTGCACTCTTAGCCAGGGAGAAACGAAAACTCCCACCTCATCACATTCATTCCTGAATAACAAATCAGCTACTTCTCTTCCCATTAAAATAACTATTTTTTTTTGCTAGGTATGGTGGTACCTGCCTGTAACCCCAGCACTTGAAAGGCAGAGGCAGGAGGATCCTCTGTTTGAGGTCAGCCTTACAAAGTAAGACCATTTCACAGAGCCTAAGTAAATAAAAATATAATTCCTATTATTTGACCCGTGGTTTTATCTCATTGCCAAAGTGCTTCCATTATAATAAGCTGAATACTGTAAACAAGGAAAATACAGGAAGTGCCAGTCCCTCAAAAATGACATTTTAGCATTGCTAAAATATTACCTTAGGTAGGTATAGTGGTGTACACCCTTTATCCAAGCACAGAGGCAGATGGGTCACTTCAAGTTTGAGGCCAGCCTGTCTACATATGGCTATATAATAAGACAAAGTCTCAAAAACAAAACAAAAAAATTGCCTTAGCCCAAAATTTTATCCTGAATTTATAAAGGGAAATATTGCTGTCTATTCTACAAAGCCTTTTCATTCTATTGTATCACATCTAAGTATTTTTAAATGTGTATGTAAGCACAGATGCAGGCCTTTACCGTCCCAACTAAGTGGAGGCTGAGGCAGAAGGATACCTTAAGTTCAGGTAGTCAAGGCTACCCTAGGCAATAAGATTCTGTCTCAATAGATAAAATAAAATTCGGTGTGCTAGTGTGCATTAAACACAAGCTAGGTAAACTGCTGCACACTTGAAAGCCCAGCATCCTGGAGACAGAAGCAGGATGATCTCTAGGAGTTTAAGGAAGATAGACCTTTTCTTCAGAAAAGAATTTGATTTCAAAATGAAAACAACAGAAGACAAGGACTTTAAAAACAAACAAACAAACAAAACCCAGAAAACAGTCCAGAGAGATGGCTCAATGGTTAAGAGCCCTCTCTCTCCTCCAGAGGACAAAGTTCAACTCTTGGGTCCCACACAATGGCTCACAACTGTGTTTAACTCCTGTTTCAGGGGGTTCCATGCTCTCTTCTGATTTCTGTTGGCATTACACACATGTGGTGCCCATACATGCAAGAAAAACACCCATATATATATATATATATATATACACACAATAAATTAAAAAGCATTTTTTAAAAAAGAAAAGCACACATTTCTTCCCAGAAGTACACGTTTGCATATTTGACCACTGCTAATACTTAATATAAATGTCTTGGCATCCAAGCTGCCTGTAATTTCAACACTGACCAAGCAGAGGCAGAAAGATTGCTACAAATTCAAAGCCAGTATGGGCTACATAGAGAAAACACACACATACACACACACCATTAAATATGGAAAAATAAAGACATGTTGTTCTTTTACCTCCTCCTTTGGCTCTGCTGTCTGACAGAAGAATCGGTTTCTCTGCAGGTTTAGCATGTTTCTGCACAGTTCAGGGTCAGCTGTAAGGGCTTCATTTCTGTTTCTTGTGGGATGGGATCTTCTTCCAGATGGTAATAAAGAACGAGTTTGGGGTGTTTTAGGGCTGCTATCACACTTCAAGAAACTCCCCTACTTCCTCTCATGCAAATGTAGTTTCATTTCTCCAGAGGTCAGGGTGGGTAAGGCCCACAACAGGCCATAGCACAGAAGTCCCCCAGGCAAGCAGGTGGACCCCACCTTTCCCGGGCCTTCTTGGTCTCTGTAAGATCTTTGAAGTCATCTTTGACCCTCAATCCATCTAAGGTGTGTCGAGACCAAAGGTGGGGCAAGTTGAGACTTCACAGCTGTTCCCCAAAATGATATGCAGAAAGGCTGAAGCTTAATACCTCTAACTGCCCTGATGGGTGGCCATGTAAAAGAATCCAGGGCAGAAGGGGCTTCTGAAGAACTCCTTCACCCTGGGGCTGGCTCTGTTCTTCCTGAACTGGATCCTGTTCTGGACTTCTGGAAGCCTCCCTTCTTCATTCTGTCTCATTCTTCTCTTATTCATCTGAGATCAGCTTTCAGAATTAGGAATAAGGTCTGTTATCAGAGCCCTTCAACATGGTCCAAGGCAGCTGCTAGGGGCATCCATCTGCAGGATGAGATCGATGCAGTCGTCAGGAAGGGTTCCTGCAAGCACAAAAGGAGGCTGGGTGGGGCTTATCAATCATAATTCTTTTATCCTTATAACAATGGCACTTCAGTACATACACAGTTGACACTAATTTTTGTTTGGGGAGAGGACAGTCTGTCTGCCCAGGTAGTCATCACCATGTGAGCCCAGATCCCACTGAGGTCCTGGAAGCTCTTACCTGTGCCTTCACCCTGTCCTGTTTGTACCCTAGGCATGAAGGCAGCAGCCTTGCCTGGCCTCAACCACCTACCCTCACTTCTTCCATCATGTTCTTCTGTAATCCCACATGGAAGTCCTCTGACATTGGGAGCAACTGCAGGGTGTGTGTGTGTGTGTGTGTGTGTGTGTGTGAGAGAGAGAGAGAGAGAGAGAGAGAGAGAGAGAGAGAGAGAGAGAGAGAGAGAGAGAGAGAGAGAGAGGGTGGGGGAGAGAGCACTGTTTAGGAGGTAGAGATCTTTGTGATCCTCTAATCCTATTCCTCATTAAAGGACTGTTTTTGGAGACAGTCTTACTATGTGTCCCTAGAATTCACCAGCGGAGTATCCATCCTTGAACTCACAGCAATCTGCTTCATGAGAGCTGGAATAAAATGGGTGCACCCACCACACCCAGCAAGGGCTCCTTGTGAAGGAACGGAGAAAAGTGAGTGGGAGGGAAAGATGGGGGAAGAGGATGAAGCGGAAAGAATGAAATGAAGAGAGAAGGAAGGACAGAAAAAGAGGGAAGGAGGGAAGAAATCTGGGGTTTCAATCTCTTTCTCCTTGCTGTCATTTCATTGACTTTATTTGGCTACCTACGTATCATCATTACCGTCTCACCTCAGGCCCCAGGCCGAGGTGTCAGGAACACCGTGGAAGACTTTCCAAACTTGCCCGTGCTTCTCTTTCTTCCCTGATGAGCACCACCCCATGAAGGAGTCAGGGCAGGGGAGAGCCTCAAGGAAGCATCCATCCAGTACCCAGAATTTTCTGCTCTAAATGAGAGTAACAAGAGACTGTTATTAAGTGAAGGTAAACTTCATCCCCATAGGGAGCCGGGGGTTGAGGTACAGGTGCCAGGGAGTAAGCAGCCGTTAAATTAGGGTCCTGCTAGGCCTGATAGCATAGCCTGTAATCCCAAACACTCGGGAGGCTGTGGCAGGAAGGTTGAAAATTCAAGGATGGCCTGGGTAGCCTAGCAAGTCTCAGTATACAAAGTGGAAGGGGGCTGCAACTCAGCAGATTGCCTCCTATGCAGAAGGTCCTTGGTTCACTTCCTGGCAGCACAAAAAAGGAAGGGAAGGAGGGACAGAAGGATGGAGGAAAGCAAAGACTGCCAATTCATTCCCTCCATTGGACTGGTGAGCAGAGGCTTTCTGAGCCTATACTGAGAGAACTGTAGCTGAGGTGGCTGGTGTGCTGGTAGAAGGCTCCATGTGCACAGCTGCTGGACCCTGTGCTCTGATACTATTAAAAAATCCCAGCACTGCTACCCCAGCTCCTGGAGGAAGTCTCTGCATGACAGCCTGCAAAGTAAGGCTATATTAGAATTTCATCTGCAACCCTGGTTGCCTCCAGACAAGCTCAAACCTGCACAGATGGCCCTTAGCACCAAAAAGTAAAAATAACAAAAAGTTGGCGATTCCCAGCCTCTCTTTTTCTCTGGGCAGATGTGCGGTAGCACATTTTGGGAGGCGCACCGTCTGTATCCCCACACTGCATCCTCTCTCCTCCTGTGTACTCACACTCCCCACCCTCTGGCTTGCTGGTGGGTAACAGCTGTGGCCTGTGGATGTGAGTTTAGGGGGTGAAGTTAAGAGTTGAAATGCATCTCTCATTCACTACCCAAGACTGGTCATGCGGTATCTACGAGAAGGCCTAAGAGAAAGTCAGACTGGTTAGGATGGGTTAGGTGGTCAACAGAAGCAGAGAAGGAACTGCCCTGCCCTTTAGACTAAGGAGTACAACACCAAATCCCAAACTAGCCATGGAAGAAGACCGATGGCTAGTTCCCTTAGCTGAGAACAAAGGTTCTAAGTCCCGAGATAAACTGGGAGAGACTCTTTCAGGGTCATCACCAGCCAAGAGGTGGTGAAAAGCCTTGCCCTGCACACCATGGAAGACATGCAGACAGACTGAATTCTAGTGGATCATGGGATCTGAAGGCCCAAATTTCATTCAGAAGTGTAGCCAGGGTTTCTGGTCTCTAAAGGGTCAGATAAGATAAAATGTAACAACTGCCAGGAAGAGGAATACGTTTCAGGGGTGCCTCCATCTGAGGGTTGAGAGACAGCCCCCTTGCTCAGCTTCATTCTCCACTTGGTATTTTCCATTATCTTTAAGGTTGACATTCCTGCCAGCCAGAGCTTCCTTCTCAGAATCTCTAGCTGAAGGGTTCCTAATCACTGTGGCCAAGGAATGCAGAGCTGTGGCATGCATCAGTCCCTGGGGCAGAACTGGAGTCAGCCCATTAGAACTACCTGATTCCACGGAAGGGGGGTGGGGGTTGTCAGGGGTCTGGCAAAAGCAGCAAATACAGAAATAGCACAGAACCTGGTTAAGGCCTGAGCAGCAGCAGAGATGAGCCTGGGAACAATTGCACCCTGCATTTCACAGCAGAATTTTTGCTGTAGCTGGGAAGCCACAGTCACCTATTCCCAGGAGTTACACCACCATCATGCTAACCTCAGTGACTGGCCTGGGGGACAGCCTGTCTACTCCCCGCCTACCCCTAGCCTCAGGGCTGGATATAATGCAGTCAGGCTCTGTCCATTTTTCCTTTTTGTTGAGTCTGAGGTCTCTCAGTGTTTTGGCTCCCATATTCCTCTTCCTCAACTTCACGCAGGGGAAAAAGAAGGCGCAGGAGGGTCTTCTCTAGCTAAATCTCCCTACAGAAAGCCTTTGTGCACCATGGAGCACATGGCTGTTCTAGGAGGCACCGGGAGAACACGCATGGCTATGTAGGGTTGCTGGTTACAGGGCAAGGGACAAAAATAAAGATGCCAGAGAGGGAAACACAGAAGCTAGCAAATAGGTAAACGAATCTGGAGAAACTGAGGAAAAAATGGAGAAGTTCAGCAAGCTGCCCAAGGTCAGACTCTTAGCCTTGCTTCAGGGCCTGCTGCTACACTGACCTGACAAGTTCCCGAACCCCCAAGCCCCAAATTGGGAGGGCCCCAGGTATGGGTTTCCGGGGCCGTAGGACCTAGCTGCCTAAGCCTGCAGGGGGCGCGCGTTCCTCCCCAGGACTCTAGGCAGCTCAGCCTTTCTGCCTGGAGAACGCTTCCTACCAGTCCCAAGCACTCGGATCCCCCTTTTAGGCCTCCTCGGGCCCGCCAGTGCGGGATGACAGCTTGGCTGGGCCCCACGCCTGGACTGCGCCTTGTACGGCGCCTCTCCCCGGTCACGCGGCATAGATGGGAGAGGAGGACAAGGAGAGGAAGGAGGCCCTTTGGGGCAGAAGGGTAGGAGCCCAATGCATTGGGCGTTGCCTCTTAAAGGGGTTCTGCACGTCTCGGGGAGAAGAATTGGAGGAGGGGCTGTCCAGAGAGCATCGATGCGGGGCCAGGGTTCTGGGCCACCACGGTGTCTCCGCCACACCCAAGCGGAAACGATCTTGACGATTTGGTGTGCGCCCGCCTCTAGACTGCTGGGGAAGCAGGCATCCTTGTCATCTCATTGCTCACGGGGCAGCAGGCCTCGCCATGTTGGCCGACCCCATGCAGCCCCAGGGGCATGGGCAGGACACAGGAGCCGGACTACAGAGCCCCTGCAACGCAAACTACAGAGCAAGCCCAAGGTGGGTCCTGGTAGCGCCACTTTCCAGCCACGTGGCTTGGGGGCAAGTTTTTTGTTTTTTGCTTTTGACCTCATCTGTGAAATGGGAGAGAACGCACAATGTGGGGTTATCCTGTAGGGTGGTTGCGTCCCCTAGGGCTTGGCCTGGCCACAGCGGTCACCATTGCAGCAATATAGAGGGACTGAAGTTCGGGCCAGAACTGGCGGCCCGAGCCACTGGCCGCACAAGACCTCTCTGCGCGCGCACAGCCTTACCCGCCCCCTTGCTCTCAGTCCGCGGCCCCGCCCTCCTGGCACAGGCTGTACTCCACGTGCGGTGTGTTTACCCATGTGACTTCAGAGCCCGCCCCCAGCCTCCGCCTCCGCGCCGGCCCCGCCCCTCGACCCGCCCCATTTCAGTGCGGCTGCGCGGTGCGGAGCTAACTCTATAGGCTGCGAAAGCAGAGTTTAGGAGGACCGCTGTCTGGGCCTCCGCGTGGTTGCGCGGCGCCTTGTGAGGGGGCGGGGCGGGAAGGGGCGGGGCCAAGCGTGCGCAGGACTGAAGAGGGCGGGGACCGGGGAAGCACAGGTTCTGGAACCTCCCGGACCTTTCTGCTTTCGGACCTGCTTACCTGGAGCTACTGTGTGCAAAGACCGGCTCTCTTGAATTATCTTCCTTGCCCTCCTGCTATTTCTTCCGCTGTTCTGGCTTGATGCGATGCAGACATCATGCCTCATCCAGTTTGGCTTTTGTGATAGCACTGAGGCAGGCTCATTACACCTGCCCCCCCCCCACACTTGGCTTCAGGCGTGCTGCTCATGTGCCCTACTACTGGCCCCACTGGCCATTTTTACTTTCTGTTTAGAAACCAAGTTTGCCCAAGCCTGCTCTGAAGTCTCTCCGTAGATCCGGGCTTGCCCTGAAATCCCTCTGTTAGGCCCAGGCTGTCTTCAAACTTGTGATCCTTGTGCCTCAGTTTCCTAAATAGCTGATATTACTGTCAAGCCCAGCTTCCATAAATCTTCCTGTGCAGACCTGCTGCTCCAAGATCATGTGTTTCTGTCTTCACCACTATCAGACTCCTCCCTGGATGCATGACAATCTCTTTCAAGCCGACACATATAAAGAACCCTTTACTTCTCTGAAATTTGTGTCTCACTTGATCGAGTGATGATCACCACCATCCACCTACTCAGGTGGTTAGGCCTCAGAGACAATCAGTCTTGATGACTCTAAAATTTAAATGCCTTAGAATTTTCCTTCTGGCTGGGGGAGGTGGTGGTGCCTTTTAATCCCAGCCCTCCGAAGGTAGAGGCAGGCAGATCTCTGAGTTCAAGGCCAGCCTGGTCAAGGAGATAGTTCCAGGATTGCTAGGGCCACATAGAAAAACTGTCTCAAAACAAAACCAAAAAACCAGCACTCGGAAGACAGAGGCAGGGGGATCTCTGTGAGTCTGAGGCCAGCCTGATCTACAGAGCAAGTTCCAGGACAGCCAGAGCTACACAGAGAAACGCTGTCTTGAACAAAACCTTCTTTCCCTTCATTGTCTGTTACATTCATGTCTGTGGCCCTAAATGTGACTCATACTTGTATCTGCTTGGACATTTAGAAGAGCTACTATCCTTGCCTTTTGCTAGCCTGTCTTAACGATTTCATTCATTATCTGTATGCCGAAATCCAAGCCTCTTCATTAATACGATATACAGGAAAAAAGACAAGGGTGGTCTCTGGCTCTACCCCTGTTATTCATGGAATCCTTGGGGCTTTGGTTCCAGGACCACCAAAATTATCAAAACTGAGGATGCTCAACATTTACAGAGCGTTCTGTAGTATCTTCATGTAACTGGTTTCGCCTTCTGTGTGTCTAGATTATCATACTTAATGCCATAATATATGTTGTATATTATACTCTATTGAGAAGGAAATGACAATGAGAAAACATAAACCTGTGCAGATGCAGGTGTGTTTGTGTATGCACCTGTGTTGTATAGATACTGGTTTGTGTGTGTGTATGCAGATGTGTATGTGTGAGTGTGTGTTTGTGTACCCACCTATGTGTGCAAATTGCAGGTGTTTATCTACTCGTGTGTGCAAATACTGGTGTGTACTCCCATCATTCAGATTTCTACAAAGTCACATGTCAGATCTTCAGTCCTAAACACTCTGTGTGCAGAGTTCACCTTGCTTCTCCATGGAGGATAAACATGTATATTCTGTTGTAGTGAATGCACCAAGTGTCTGTAACAGACTCTGGCTGCATTGGACCACAGCCCTGACTTCCACAATTTCCTCATGCAGATTCTCATATCTACTTCCTGTTTAGCAACATTGCCAGTTTTCTTCTCTCTCCTGTCTAGTTTGCCTAAAAGATAGACAGACTGTGTCCCGTGTGGCAGGGATATCTCAGACTTGACAGCAGAGTTCCTTGATATCTACTTGATAGCGCTAAGCAGAAGAAAGTGGTGACCATAGTGATGCTACAGTCCTGACTACACTAGAGACATTCACAGTAACCATATGATCAAACACAGTCCACAGGCAGGACCCTGAAACACTTCATCAGGGTTCATAGATGAACTGTGGAATATCTCGCACTTAATCCTGTCACAGAATCAAAGGTTGCTGCCGCCCATTAATGGCTGGCCAGTGTCCAACCAGCACAAGCCCACATAAAAGAAAGAGTAAAACAATGACAGAAATCTTCATTTGCTGTGCTTGGAGTGAATTCTGCTGAGTGAATTTCCGGATGTAGACATGGAAGATGTGGAGGAAGGGCCACTGAAGGTCCTAGCCTCTGGAGTAAGGTGGGGAACTTGGTGATTGATGCAAGGATTGGAAGCAAAAAAGCCGCCCTTGCTGGGTGTGGTGATAAAGGCCTTAAATCTCAGTACTTGGGAGGCAGAGGTGGTGGATTTCTGTGAGTTCAAGGCCAAGCTGGTCTACAAAGAGAATTCCAGGACAAGCAGGGCTACACAGAGAAACCTTGTCTCAGAAAAAAAGGCTACTCTTTACTGCTGTAAATAACAGAAAAGAAAGAACAAGCAAGCTAAACCAAGAAGATTGTACCAGGATAGTTTGCTAAAGATGAGAATATAGTCAGTAGGGGTCTCTATAATTCTTGAGAATGTAATAAAAATACAATATCCTCTGCAATACTGAGGTATTTGGACAGTGAGCTCACAGAAAAACCTGAAATGGCTGCATACAGCTTTTAAAAGTGATAAATCTTACTTATTTACATATTCTTAGTCTTACTATAGGGACTAATCTGGGTTGTCAGCTTGACACAAGGGAAAAGGAAACCTCAAATGAAGAATTGCCTCCATCAGATTGGCTTGTGGGCACATTCCTGGTGGGCGTTTCTCTTAACTGTTAATTGATGTAGGCGGGCCCAGCCCACTATGGGCGGTGCCATACCTAGCCAGGTGGATTGAGGCTGTTCAAGAAAAGTGGCTGAACATGAGCCTGGTAGCAGGCCATGAAACAGAGTTTCTCCGTGGTCTCTGCTTCAGTTCTTGCCTCCAGGTTCTTGACTTGGTTTCCCTCAATGATGGGCTAACCTGTAAGCCAGACAAACCCTTTTTCTCCCAAGTTTTTCCCCAACTTTCTTTTGTTCAGAATGCTTTCTCACAGCAACAGAAAGCAAACTAGAATACTCCCCTTTAAAAGAATGAAAACTTTCTAGCAGGCGATCTACGTATTCAATACAATTTCATTATATGAACTTCAATCTAGTTGTGTTGGAATCAGGGAAACTGAATCAACAGTGTAGAACAATAATGATTGATGATCAGCTCAGGCAATTTTGAAAACGAAGAAAGGGAAAGTCTGGGGCTGGAGAGATGGCTCAGAGGTTAAGAGCACTGGCTGCTCTTCCAAAGGTCCTGGGTTCAATTTCCAGTAACCACATGATGACTCACAACCATCTACAGTGAGATCTGGTGCCTCCTCAGGCATGCAGGTACACACACAGGCAGAACACTCTCTATACATGAAATAAATAAATCTTTAAAAATGAAAGAGAGCGAGAGAAAGGGAAAGTCTTGCTGTACAGGTATTATTACAAACTGCAGTAAGAGATCTTTGTGAAGAAATAGACAAATAGAATAGTGTAAGAGTCCAGAGTAAATCAATTACACGTGTCCTGTTAGGTGATGAAATGTTATGACGTGAGACGTCCTGAATTACCAATTGCTATTATGGGTCCAAGCTTTCCATAGTAGAGAAAAAGTATAGTTCTGTCCATCCTCAATATATATATATATATATATATATATATATAATATATATATATGTATATATACATAATTAAGTATTTAATCTATTTTGTATATATGTAATATATATATACGTATATATTATATATATACAAAATAGATTAAATACTTAATTATGAGTGGTGTAGTAAAACAGTGATATATTAGTGTGGCAGTTTGAGAATGTTCCTCATAGGCTCATGTTTTAATACTTGGTCCCCAGTTGGTGGAACTGTTTGGGAAGGGTTAGGAGGTGTGTGTAGGGGGGTTATGATGTTCCATTGTAAATAATGGTCCCTGCCTATGAGTTTAATAAAAAGCACTGATTGGCCAAAGGCAGACAGGAAGTGTGGGCGGGGCTAACAGACTAAGAAGACTCTAGGAACATCAGAACAGAGCAGAAAGCCAGAGAGAAGCCAGAAGATGCAGAGGACAACTATGCTGCTCTGAGAAAAGGTACCGAGCCCCATAGCTGAACAGGATGAGAATCATGGGTTAGTTTAAGGGTAAAGAGTTAGCAAGTTGTATACCTGGGCCTTAGGCCGATCAGCCTAAAGCTACTGTAAGCATCTGTGTGTCTCTGTGGGTCTGTGGGTCTAAACCCTGAGGCTAGGCCGGAAAGTCTGGGCCAGAAACCTCTTACTACATATGTGGTCTTATTGGAGGAGATGTGATACTGAGCTTTGAAGTTTTCCAAGCCCACAGTCATTTCTAGTTAGCTCTCTCTGCCTCGTGCTTGTGGATCAGGATATAAACTCTTAGCTACTGCTCCAGTGCCATGGCCTCCTGGCTGCTAGCATACTCTTGCCACTGTTCGTCATAGGCTTTAACCTTTTGAAACTAAGACAGTTAACATATGAAAGTTCTTTCTGATAAGAATGGATTTCTCAGCTGGGCAGTGGCACACACCTTTAAACCCAACAATAGGGAGGCAGAAGCGTTGAACTTTTTGAGTTTGACACCAGCCTGGTCTACATAGTGAGTTCCCAGCTACTCAGGGCAGCGTAGTGAGACCCTGTCAGAGGAAGATGTTTGCCAAGGGAGGACCTCCTATTCCACAAGATCATGAGGGGCTCATGTGCTCTGCAAAAACTCTGACCTAGATGGAAGCACACATCAATGCCTATAAGTACAGATGCATGACCTATAGACACTGAGCTCCAAGAGGAAGTGACATCATTCTTAAGCATTCTACAATCTGTATTTCCCTTACCATATTTATCCCTTTATTGGGTTGGGTTTTCCTACATATGCATATCTCATGTCTGAAAACCTAAAATCTGAAATGCTTTGAAATTCACTTATTTTTCTTTTTGTGGGGCTTCATAGTCACCATTTGGCATGGAGTGTAGAGGCTTGACACTAACTCCCACAGTGCTCCAATATCTGCAGATAGTAGCCAGAGCTAAAGTTGATGATTACAAACTGGATTCAACCTCCCTATAACCCCTGTTCTATATATAGTCATTCTTTTTTATGTGTATAAGCAAAAAGGCTGAAATCCCAGAGGCTGCCTCTGAAGAGGAGATGAGCCACACCTTATTTCCTATCCAGTACCTTCCCTAAACTGCTAAACTCAGGGATCCCTCCCTCTCACTTCAGAGACTCCTTCTAAACTCAGAGACTCCTCCCTCTAAGCGCAGAGACCCCTCCCTCTGAATTCATATACCTTCTACTCTCTAAACTCACCTCTAAGGTCTATAAATGTGAGGAATTTCCTTGTTCTGTGGTTTGCTGTTGGATCCCCTATTCCAACTTCAAATGGTCAGTGCTATTAAAGGACCTGGTGAGTACTTTCTGTATTTCTCTCTCTCTCTCTCTCTCTCTCTCTCTCTCTCTCTCTCTCTCTCTCTCTCTCACACACACACACACACAAGAAAGAAAGAGAGAGAGAGAAAGGAAGGAAGGAAGGAAGGAAAGAAAGAAAGAAAGAAAGAAAGAAAGAAAGAAAGAAAGAAAGAAAAATCTAAAATTCAAGACATTTCTAAATCCAAGACATTTCTTGTCTGAAGCATTTCAGATAAGGAGTAGTCAACCTGTTAACTGTTTTAAACATTAATAACTGGTACTGGAGAGATGGCTCGCTGGTTAGCAGCATTTGCCACTTTTGCAAAGGGCTGGGGGTTTGTTTTCTTGTGACTGGCAAGAACCGATGACCGATGACTTCAGTTTCAGAGAATCTGACACCCGCTTCTAGACTCCTCTGACACCCACAAGCACACATAATTTTTTAAGAATAATAAAGGGTACTGGAGAGATGGCTCAGGGGCTAAGAGAACTGACTGATCCTGCAAAGGTCCTGGGTTCAATCTCTAACACATGGCTCACCACCAGCCTCTGTTTTTCTTTCTTTTTCTTTCTTTCTTTCTTCCTTTCTTCCTTCCTTCCTTCCTTTCCTTCTTTCTTTCTTTCTTTCCTTCCTTCCTTCCTTCCTTCTTTCTTTCTTTCTTTCCTTCTCTCTCTCTCTCTCTCTCTCTCTCTCTCTCTATTTGTTTGTTATGTCCTTTTTTCAAGACACGATCTCACTATATAGGTCTGGCTGTCCCAGAACTCACTAGGTAGATCAGGCTCTTGAACTCACAGATTTCGGGCCTCTGCTTTCTAAGCACTGGAATTAAAGGCATGCACTACTATGCTTGGCCACACCTACCCTGTCCTTAACTCCAGTTCCAGGGAGATCCAACACACTCTCTGGCCTCCTTGGGCAATTCATTCACATAGTCCACAGACGTTCGAACAAGAAAATCACTCAATATACCCAAAATAAAAATAAATCTTTAAAAATAGTTAATTTCATCATCTAAAGCTACATTATGTTTTTATCTATTTATTTTCTCTAGAGTTGACTTATGTTTTCCTATGTCGGGCAGTTTCAGATTTTTTTCCATGTTGTGATAAGATGATGGAGATTCTGAAGAGCATTGAAATACTGAATCCACTAGTCTGGTTTTTTGTTTGTTTTTGTTTTGCTTTCAAGACAGGATATAGTCAGGACTCTGTGTAGCCCTGACTGTCCTGGAACTCACTCGATGAAACAGGCTGGCCTTGAATTCAGAGACTCACCTGTCTCTGCCTCCTGGGTGCTGAGATTAAAGGCTTATGTAACCACCTCTTGGTAAATGAATTTTCACATAACCTTCAGGATTTCTTTTTTCTTTCTTTTTATTTTACTTATTTATTTGTTTATTTATTCATTTATTTGTTCCCCTGAGATTAGGTTTCTTTGTGTAGCCTTGGCTGTCTTGGAATTTGTACCATGGACCAGACTGTCCTCAAACTCATGGAGCTCTTCCTGCCTCTGCCTCCAGAGTGCAGGGATTAAAGGCATGTGCCGTCAGGCACACCAAGATGGGCTATTTTTAAGGTGCAACTGGAAAATAAATTGCATGCATTTACAGTGTTTAACGTGATGTTTGCTATGTGTAAACCTTGTGGAATGACTGAGCGTGGTCATCAATATTTAAATCATCCCCAATCTGTGGCCCTGGTTGACCCTTAACTTTTGATAGTCTGTCTTGGACTCCCAGTGCTGAGATTACAGGTATGGCCCTTCATGCTGGCACTCTGGGAAACATTAATATCTGAAGAGTACATTTAAGTGGGCAATAAACCTGGCTAAGTTCTTACCATATCGCCTCACTCCCCATGAGTGTGTGACTTCTGTTGTGTGACTATTATTTGTTATTCAGCTGTAAGCAGAGCAGGACCTCTGAGGTGTGAAACGGATGGGCTAGACAAATGCTTCCCAGGACAGCGTCACTCAGGCCCCAACTCTGTCGGTCTCAGGAACTCAGGTGGAGGGGAGAATCTGAAGTGACTGAGGGAGCCACACATGATGGCGCATGCCTGTTATCTCAGCATATGGGAGACCGACGCAGGAGGAACCAGAGTCATAGGCCAGCTTCACTGTATATTGTTTCAACAAACCCACAAAGAACCCAAACAATAAAAAGAGAAGCGTCTGAGTTGAAATCCAACATGACTGGACTTTAAAGCACAAAGCCCAAGAAAACCTGAAAGTAAATCATAGAGAGAATTGCATTTTTCCCACTTAGATCTTATAATTGGAACAAACTTTCTCGCTCCCAAAGTCAAGAAGGCAAATATAGATGGCTGGAGGTTGCCTGGGAGTCTATCTTCTTCGCACTGTTGAACCTTCTTCAGAGGAGTGTTGGTGTAAAAGGAGGTGGGGGGGCCTCCCCGTGAGTGCTCTGACACCTGAGCTCTTACTAAACTGGCTAGGCCATAAATGCCTCCTTGCTTGTGCATCAGGAGACTATCTTCTGGAATGTCTCTTCCCGAGCCTCAAACTCCTCTTAAGGACCTGCTCTAGAGGCTCTACCTCTCTCTGATCTCAGGAGCAGGACTCACTGCTCCCCCCTCTGACGAGTTTGGGAACTGCAAGCAGAGCCCCAGTTGAGGAAGGCAGAGTGGTATTCTTCATGCTTTAATTATTTATTTATTTATTTATTTATTTATTTATTTATTTATTTATTTATTTATTTATTTATTTATTTATTCATTCATTCATTCATTCATTCATTCATTCATTCATTCATTCATTTACTTACTTACTTACTTACTTATTTACTTACTTACTTATTTACTTATTTATTTTATTATTATTATTTTGTCTCTAGGTTGGTCAGGTTTATGGATAGGTCAAAAGATAAGAATTAGCTCCACAATCACTTGAACCCAACCAGCTTGTTTTGTCACAATTTAAATTTGAACTGTCACCCCCCAGCTCATGTTTTGAATACTTGGTTCCAGTTGATGGGGCTATTTTAAGAGGTGAGGATCTATATAATGGAAGTTGGCTACCAGGGGTAGGTCTCTGGTGAGAATATCAGGCACCTAATTCTATCCCAACTCTTTCTGCATCCTGGTCCACCACAGTGTGAACAGCTGCTGACTCAACATGCCACTTGCCAGGAAGTCAGCCAGGATGGTCTGTGAAGCTGTGAGCATCTTTGTTTCTGTCAGACATTTTGTCACAGTTCTACAAAAGTAATTGGTACTCTTGATTATATATACACATACCTATATAGATCTCCAGGTGGTGGTGGTAAATGCCTTTAATCCCAGCACTTTGGAGGCAGAGGCAGGAGGATCTTTGATAGTTTAAGGCTAGCCAGAGCTACACAGAGAAACCCTGTTATATATCATATATGTACTGGGTGCCCACAGAGGCCAGGAGAGAGCTACAGGGAACTAGAAATATTTATAGATAATTCTAAACTGCCATGTGGGTGTTGGGCACCAAACTCAAGTCCAGTGTGAAAGCACTGTTAACCAGCCCCAGTGCATGTGATTTTTACCCACAGTTAGGCTAGCAAAGAGAGCTTGAGAAGTCTGTCCACACAGGAGAGTCTTTTCCCTCAGTACTCCAAGGAGCAGTCGGTCCTTTTTGGGGTCTTTTGACATTCCCTGATCAGGTCTCTGGAGGCCAGGGAGATGCCTAACTCTGATTGGTCAGAAGTTGTCATAGTGACCCTTGAAGGATGCTGTTAACCCAACACAAGCTAATCACTAAAACCATCAGGAAGCCTTGCTGAGGTTCTCACATCCTTTCTGTGAGCCAGCTCTGAACCTGCTCTGTTTTCCCTCAGCCTGGCCCAAGGACACCAGGGGACTGCTGGTGTGTGGTGGGTTTTTTGTTGTTGTTGGGTTTTTTTTTTTCTTTTTCTTTCTTTCTTTTTTTGAAAAGGGAAAATTGGCAGTAGCCCTATGAGTCGAGTCGACTTGATAAAATATTTCTTGTTTTCTCGAGTTTACATAGACCAAGTTTTCACTGTTGCTATGGGGTGGCTTGGCAGAGAGATGAAAAATAAATCTGTGTAATTTATTTTTTCCATGCGTCAAGTAGATTTCCGCTCACTTCACGAGCACACACACACACACACACACACACACACACACACACACACACACACACGCAGACGTGTACACACATGCCTGCACATATAGGCTTTAATAAAATACTCAAACCCTTTCATGCACTCTGTGGAAGGAATAAATATGTACCGTACTTTCAACTTCTGTTCTTTGAAATACCATATGGTCCTCACCGTGGGCTTAAAATACTCTGGTGAGCCGATGCTTTCATGCACAGATAGCCAGGTGGAGTTTCCCCCTGCCAATCTCACAAGGTTAATTAATCCTTTAAAATAGAGCTTGGAGGGGTCCCCGCGTTTGGAGCGCACAGTCAGAGGGAGATGGCCGGCTTCTCCGGCCGTGTAGTGAGTACAAAGGCGGCGGCCAGGAGGACAGGGCCGGGGCGCGTGCGGCCCGATGGCGCCTTTGATGAGCGCGCAGGCACTCAGATACTCACAGTTTGCGTCCTGCATAATCAGGATAACAGGCTCACGGTTTGCATTAATAACGAAATTTGTCATTGTGCTCAATTTTCCCTCAAAAATAAAAGGGAGCGTGGGGGTGGGGTGGGAGGAGAAAGCCTACCCCCGCTTCCCAGGCACCATGCATATTTATAAAGGGCAGGGAAGTGAGGCTGGGTGGCCCGGAGGTATGCGAGGAGCCCACCCAGAGCCTGGAAGGTCATTGCAGGGCGCCACGTGTTTGCTCTGGGCCTGTGCTGGACCTCGGTTTTCTCCTTCTAGCGGGATCGCTGGGATCTCTTGCCCCAGACTTTTGGGTCCCATATGATGCCCAAAGGGAGAGGACCGAGAGAATCCGGCTCTGTGAGACGCAGGGGCGGCTGCCCTCCCAGAGCACCTGTGTTGCGTCTGTAGTAGTTTCTTTAAAAAAAAAAAAATCCTTGTATATTTCAGTGTAAAAGCTATTACTTGTTTTAAATAGTTCTGAGTTTTATAACCTTATTTTAGTCTTTTTTTTCTCCTCTGGCTCATTTCAAAGGATATTCTGGAAACCTCAGAGTCGCTGGTTTCCCCTTCCCAATCCTGACCAGACTCTGCCTAGGAGTAGGGAGAGGAGATTCCCCGACATCCTTTAGGTCTGGGACCAACCCCAGGTCTTTCTCTTAGTAGCCAGTAGGTGGCACTTCTGAGCTTTCTTCTTGGCCTTCCTCCTCCCCACCCCACGGTTCCATTTGTCTTCAGTAATACATCACACAATCTCGGCTGATGCCTGGGGGGTGGAGGGTGGGGTGGATAGCATCCAGGTCCTGATGCACTTAGGTTAGATAGGGCAGTGGTGGCCAGACAGCTGTCCCTGCTTGGGGCTGCTAACTCAGTCATTTCACCCCTAGTTCCGTGATAAATGCAGGGGCCTTCCAGGAGAAGGTGTCACCTTAAGTGACCCCCCTCTAAAAGACCTAAGGAAAGGGAAGGTGACAAACGGAAAAAAAAAAAAAAGAAAACGAACATGACTGTTTCTAGGAATAGTGAAGGAGAAAGTTTATTGTAGTTAAAAGGGAGACATAGTCAGGAGCAGAGACATGTGGGAAAGGCCAGAGTGGCCAGGACTCTGAGTCCTGTGAGGAGAGGTAGAAGGGGAAGGGAGAGAGGGAAGAGGAGAACCAGGTGCATCAGTCAGGAGAGCCAAAGAGTCTGGTATGCAAAATGGTTGGATTATATAGGGAGGGGCAGGCTAACCCCTGGGCTGGAGAATTTAGGGTAGGGGTGGGGTATGCTAGCCAGGAGGACCCCATAATGGGTAGGGATTGAGGGATGCTGGGAGAACCTGGCAGCCAGGATGCTTTGATGTGTTAAGTAGGCATCTCAGCCTTTGTCCTGGGTTTGGAACCCGACCGTTGACAGAACCTGGTGTGTGATGGTACGTCAGGTATTGAAAGGAGGTGCTGAGGGACAGTCAAGAAGGTGCTTGGAAAAGTGGCAGTAAAACTGGTCAGGGAAGCTTCCGGGAATCTGGACTTTGTCTTGAGGGAATATTTTTCCACCCCTTGGGAAAGATTCTGTCTGCTGACATTTCATTGTCTTCCCACCCCATCCACGCATCTGAGCCTACCACTGAGCATGTGCATGGATGAGCTGGGTGGACCTCCGTGAACCCCAAGGACAGCTAGATAGCAGGTGACTCTGCCATTCCAGAAGAAAGAGCAAAAAAGATGCTATGCAAAGTCATCTGTTCCCACTCTTTGCTTTGTGGCATTGGTGGACACAGGTACCTCAGAGTGTCCCTAGGGCACTCAGCAGAGAGCACACCTCATGCCGGGTCATTAGAGGAGCATGTTTCCAGACATGGGGCAGTATTCTCCTGTTATGGCTGTCTAGGAGTCTGTCACACCTTCTGGGTCCATGGCAGGATAGAGGCGGAGGATGTGGCTGGAAGTGAGGAAGGAGCCTGCCGTGATTATGAAGCACACGATTATGCTGTTTTGGAAAGAGAAGGTGGCAGGTACAGTTTTGGGCTTCTGGCCTATTACACCACTTTGTTAGCAGGTGCTGAAAATCAACAGGAACCCCTCCCCACAGGTGCCATGTGATGTGGGATACTGTTAAGCAACAGAGCCAGGGCAGCACAGCCAGGGAGGGAGGATTAATTTGGGGTGGTTACAAGTGTCTCCTGGAGTCATTCTGCAAGCCGGGAAGGAGGTGCAGGCTTCAGAGATATAGTCACAGGGCTTCTGAATGACTAATGGCTATTGAGACATAATGTCCACCAAGTCACATCCGATTCTGTATTTAACATATAAATATTTAATTAATTAAATGTGCCAAATATTTAATTAAACACCATCAAAGCCACCAAGACATCCACTGTGCATAATTCAAAGGCAGGCCAGCTTTCTCTGTAGGTTCCCACTCTCTCCCTACAATGGGGTCAGTTCCTCTGTCTGAAGGGAAGATACTCAGTTTAAGCCCAATTCTGAGACTCAGGACACTGCATGATTGGGCACTGGCACATGCTTAGACATCAGGCTGGCTGAGATGTAGACAGTTCCCATGGCTCCACAAATAGGTCTCTCTTTCCATACCTTTCTCCTTTCCCTCCTCCCTCTCTCTTTTCCTCCCTCCCTCTCTTATTCTCCCCCCCTCCCCCAGGTTTCTTTCTTTAGTTCTGGATGGCTGGATGGCCTGGAACTCTGAACCTCCTTCAGTCTCCCAAGTACAAAATGAAAGGTACTTAACCACCAGGCCTGGCTTCCTCCTCTCCTACCTCAGTAGACATCACTAACCCTCCCTGTGAAAACAGTACCATCTCCTTGCTGGAGGAGCCACAACTTCTTCCCTTGTGACTTACTCCATTCTCCCACCCCACCCTCCTCAAGACTAGTCTATTGGTGAATTTCCACTATGGCCACATACATTGGCTTTAGAATGGACACATATGAGCTGGGTGTAGTGGCACAGGCCTTTAGTTCCAGCATTTGGGAGGCAGAGGCAGGTGTGAGTTTGAAGCCAATCTGTTGTCAACATAGTGAGTTCCAAGACAGCTTGAGCTACACAACAGAGACCATGTCTTGAAAAAACAAAAACCAACCAACCAATCAAACAAAAAAATAAATGGACATATAACCAAAACCCATCCAATTAGCATGATCCTGGAATATCTGTGCTTCCAGTAGGCAAGAAGTAGGTCCTTTCTCCACTGGGATTTTTTTTCTATTATGTACCTTCTGGGTTATTTTTAAAAATACATATTTTATTATCTATTTATTTATATGCTTATGTCTATGTGCACATGAGTGCAGTACCCGAGGAGGCCTGAAGAGGGTGCAGGATCCCACTGGAACAGGAGTTCCAGGCAGTAATGAACTAGCTGCTCAGGAATGGTGCTGGCAACTGAACATAGGTCCTTTGAAAGAGTTATAGACACTCTTAACTGCTGAACTATCTCTCTAGTCTCAAAATGTAGCACAAGCTAAACATAAACTCTTTGTGTAGCTTAGGCTAGTCTCAAATGAATCCCCCTGCCTCAGCCTATTATAAACATGTCATCAGGCCCAGTGACTTTTAATTATCTAGCTGTCATAATTCTTAATAGTAGCTTAGGTACCTGCCAGAAAAGTGTAGTTAGCTCCTCTGTCCTTCAGAGTGGAGAGATGTGGTTTTTCAAAAACATTTACTTGGGGGCAAGGCATACTGGCCATGGAGTACATGTGGGGAGGTCACAGGACACGATGTAGTTCTCTCTTTATCATGTGGAGTCCAGGAATGGAAGTTGTGTCACGGGTCTTGGTGGTAAGTGCCCTCTCTACTGAGCCATCTCCCCAATGGCCTGAGAGAAGCTAAACCCGGGGACACCACTTACTCCTCTGCTAAGGAGACCAGATGGCTGTGGGAAATGCGGATTATGATGACGTCATCATTTCGTGTCTACTCCACTCACCAGAGCTGTTCTCTTGTACTTGGGCTCTGCTCCTGTGGGTTTCTGGTTGTTTTCCTGCTGGAGAAAGGGACCCCATGTTGTCATTAGTCACACGTGCAGAAGTTCCCAGTAGAGTAAGGAACTTCCTTTCCATTGGACGTCCAGATAGGCTTTGGCTATGCACCCCATCCTTAAGCCCATCAATGTGGCTGTGATAAAAATTCACCCATAGGATGGGTTTGGGCATGGGAGTGGGGCACCAGGTAAGACACTGAAAGGCACATTGGGGTGGCTTCTTAAGTGAAGGCTCTGTTCCCACAGGGAGAGTGAAGGGATGTGAGCAGAAGAGCATATGATAAACTGCTAGGGCCTTCCCTTCTCTGGGGATGCTGCTATACAGAAGCATATTCTCCCGATGCAGAATGTGGAGGCAAGACCAGTGAAGGAAGGGAGAGAGTATGGATAGATGGTTGGAAAGGCACCAGAATTATCATCATCCCTTCTCCTCATGGGTGGGCTGCCGTGTGAGCAGAGATCTAGTGTGGATTGGAAGACAGGAGGAGGGGGTCTGCCAGAGTCAGCCCAATGCACAGAGTACTGTGCATCAGACACTCTGAGAGATAGGGCAAGTGCAAAGCCCTCACTCACAGGGACAGCTCTGATCATGTGATTATGCCCCAAAGAGGGAAGTTCTGTGTATGGGGATATTTGTTGAGAAAATGAATATTTATGAACCTATACAAGAGCCATATGATGTCTATCACCAATGTTGGCCATCAACTTGGCTCAATTGAGTGAGGTCTTGGAAACCAGGAAACCACAGTTGAATGTGTTTGTGTAGGTGTTTGCACAGACCTGCCCTGAACATGGGTAGAACCATCCAATGGCCTAGGGCAAGTCCTTGGGTGTCCTGTCTTAATCCTGTTCTGTCTGTTTCTGCTTCTGCCCAGGATGTAAGTGTCCTATCACGTGATCCTTCCATGATGAGTTTTACTTTGGGTTCTCATAGTAATGAAATCAGATGACTTCAGACTGAAACCCCAAAGACCATAAACCAAAATAAATCTTTCTTTGCTGGATGTGGTGGTGACTCATGGCTACAGTCTCAGCATTTTGGAGGCAGAGGCAGGAAGATGGGACATTCAGGGTCACCCTTGGCTACATAGCAAGTTTTGAGTCCCTGTTTCAAAAAAAAAAAAAACAAAACTTGTTTTTACAGGCATTTTATTCCAGTATTTAAAAAGCTGAACAACACAGATACTTATAACCAAGGATAAGTGAGATGATTATTAGTTATTATTTTATGATTATTGCTTATGATCTGACTCCCTCATACTTTAGGGCTTTGTTGATTTAAGCAACCAGATTAATTAGGAACTGAAAACAACAATGATTTATTATGTCTAATTACTATGGGTGGCGGGGCTTGACCGGGTAGTTCTTTTCTACATGGTGTTGGTTGGCACCACACATCTTGGGCTTGGATAGAATGAGACCACCAATATGGCTCTGCTTGTGTGTCTAGAACCTTAGCTTCAGTGGCTAGGCTAGCTGATTCGGTAAAGTTTGGACTTCTCTTATTACAGATCTGGGCTCTACAGAGACCAAATTAAAAGGTGTCCGTTCTCGGGGATTGAAGAGGCAACTTGGTGTTGTGAGGACCCGAGTTGGTTCTCAGCACCCACACAATGATTCATAATGCCTTCTAACAGACTTCATGAGTTCTTGGCCAGACTCTAGCCAGGCGGAATACTTCTTTCTCCTTGATTTCTCCACCTGCAAAGTATGTGTGAGTGTCTCATGAAGTAACTGGGCATCTGTAATACAAAACTGGGTTTTTTATTTTTACAGACTTGCTAATTACAGTTTTATTCCTTCATTTCTGTATTGGCATTCTGTTGTCAGACTCTACAAGGTTCTGGAATACAGAGAACAGTATGATTAGTTCTTTTAGAAACACTCAAATAAGCAGGCGTCTTTTTTTTTTTTTAATTTTAGGAAAGAGGTTTACATGCCTCACAGCCTCCTCGGTGCCTGAAAGTTCAGGTTTGGTTGCTTTGGTTGTATCTGGTAGCTTCTGGTGAGGGCTTTGCTGTTCTAGGCAGGGCTGAACAGCGGCGGGTTGGTGGGCCTGTGCAGAACCTAATGCCAATCTGCTTTGGAGGTAAGTAATCCAGTACCAGTAGAGGGCGCTCTTCCCCTCCAGGGATCCTAACCTCTGTTACCAACCTGCCCTCCTTCCGATTCCCAACAAGGCTGTGCTATTTTTAAGTGTCCACATCAGTTTTGATGAGGGTAGACCAAATACAAGCCACAGCAACAGGTGAATTTCCCCAGCATATTAGGAGAGATCATACCACCTACCTGAAGAAAGTCAATCAGCTTCAATAGGCATCGCTAGCAGTTCTGGCCCTGACTGTCCAGAAGAATCCACTTGCATAGAGTTAAAAATCCTGAACTGTTAGGTTTCAACCCTAGGAAAAAGGCTGTGGTGCATTCTTAACACATTAAAGCAGACCTTGCTGCTAGGTTCTCGCAGCATCCCTCAGTCCCTACCTGTTTCCGGGTTCTACTAGTTGGAGTACTCTACCCCTACCCTGAACTGCTCAGTCTAGGGGCGGGGCTGCTCTTCCCCATATAATCCAACCATTTTAGTTGCCCATTTCCAGCCCCGTAAGGACTGAACTGCCTAAGATTGTAGTGTAAATTTGTCACCATTAAGAGATAGATACTAACAACCTACCTACAATGGGGGTCTGGGAAAGTCACCCCCTCCAAAAAAAAAAAAAAAAAAAAAAAAACCAATACCTTACCTAAAGAGCCAGGGATCCAAGAGGAAGTGAAAACTCAAAGCCCAGATGATAGCACAGCGGGGAGAGGAAGTGAACTGGATTCTCACAGAGATCCCTTGGGGGCAGCTGCAGAGGGGCTGAGTGTCCTTTGTTGTTTTTATTGTCAACTAGACACAGCCAAGAGTAACCTAAGAAGTCTCAATTGAAGGATTTTCCAGAGCAGATTGGTCTGTGGCTGTGCCTCAGCAGGTTGTCCTGTCTTGTGACAGCAGGGCTGAGCATAAGGGGAGAGGGAGAGAGAGAGAGAGAGAGAGAGAGAGAGAGAGAGAGAGAGAGAGAGGGAGAGGGAGAGGGAGAGGGAGAGGGAGAGGGAGAGGGAGAGGGAGAGGGAGAGGGAGAGGGAGAGGGAGAGGGAGAGGGAGAGGGAGAGGGAGAGGGAGAGGGAGGGAGGGAGGGAGGGAGGGAAAGAGAGAGAGAGAGAGAGAGAGAGAGAGAGAGAGAGAGAGAGAGAGAGAGAGAGAGAGAGAGAGAGAGAGGAGACACACACACGGGTTAGCATACTTTTTCCAGGTTCCTGCCTCGAGTTCCTGCCCTGACTTCTCTCAAAGATGGGCATGACCTGGAAGCGTCAGTTGAAATAAACCCTTTCTTCTCCAAGTTACTTTCCCTCACGGTGTTTTTCACGGCAACAGAGAAGAAAGCCCAGACAGCAAGGAGATGAAAACAGGAAGCCTTCTCTCCCTTTGAAATTCAGCCACGCCCAGCCTGGAGGTAACCCTGGAGGCAGACAAGGGTGCAGGGTTTGAAGCCAGCCGGAGCTGTCACCCTGGTGAGCCTCCTCTCAGAACCCTAGCTGTGGCTGAGTACTGACAGCAACTGTATCAGAGTATCTTTCTTCTTTTTCTGTTGCTGCGATAAAATACCGTCACAAAAGCAGCTCAGGAGGAAGCGCTCACGTTAGCTCACAGTTTAAGGTACAATCAATTACAGCAGCAAAGTACAGCAGTTGGCTGCTCAGAAGGGAACAACAAACCCCTGCCTATTTCTGCCCGACAACTCTCTCCACCTTACTCAGTTAAGGATCCCCTGCACAGGGAATGAGCTCACCCACAGTGGACAGGTCTTTCCATTACAACCCAATCACAATCAGGGTAATTTGTCCACAGTCCTGCCCAGAGGCCCCAGAGTCCATGGAACCTAGAATCAACAGCAACCTTTGGAGGGAGGGATTCTTCATCTTAATTCAGTTTCCAGGGTATGGTCACCAAGTGGGGAAGAGAAGGCAAGATGGATCCATTTGATGCAGCAGAGTCAGTGACAGCCACACCCTGAAGCCGGATAGGAGAAGCCAAGAATAACACACCCTGGAAGCCCAGCGTTTATTTCTTCCAGCAAAGCCCCACCTCCTAAAGTCCTAGAACCTACCTCCCCCCCTCCGCAACTGTGCCAGCCGCTGGGGACAAAATGCTTAAAAGGAGCCTGTGGAGGAGTATTCCAGATTCAAACCAATAATAATAATAATAAAGATGAAATGAATGAAAATAAATACAAATTGCAATCAATGAATTCAGAGAATGAGATGTGCTAAGAAATTCAGGAGTCCTGGAGGTTCATGTGGAACAGAGCCAGAGCCTCACCAGAGCATGAGAGAGATAGGGAGACAAGTCCTGGGACCTAACACTGAAAGGAGAGGACCTTTAGAAAAAGAAAAAAGAGGAGATATGTATAAAGGGAAAACAAGAATGAACAATTAATTAAAGAGCATTTTCTGAGCTTCAGAAAGACTTGATTAAAGGGGCTGATAAAGTTCCAGGAAGGATTAATTAAAGAAAGGCATATACTTAGACAGACCCTGGTGTAATTCCAGAATTATAAACTCCCAGACAAAAGGGGGGCTACTTACAAAGGAAAGGGAAATTGGTTACTGGTCTAATGTGGTGGCACACATCTGTAATCCTAGTACCCAGGGAGATGAGGCAGAGGAATTGTGAATTTGAAGTCAGTGTGGGCAAATTAGTGGGATCTTGTTTAGAAATGGAGAAGAAAGGGGAAAGAAGCAAAGTCGAGAGAGAGAGAGAGAGAGAGAGAGAGAGAGAGAGAGAGAGAGAGAGAGAGAGAGAGAGAGAGAGAGAGAGGGATCTTGAACTGAGAAGAGCCCCCACTAGGCTGGCCTGTAGCAAACCCTGTGCTGCGTTTCCTTGGTTGACGATTGATGGGACGATTGCTCATTGGTGGTGCCACGGCTGGGCAGGTGTCTTGGGTGTTATAAGGTGTGATGGCTAAGAAACCTTCACTTTGTGCTAGGCACCCATTCCAAATTTCTAAAACATAAGTTCAAAGCAATTCCGACTCCATGCTCCCCTCGACCCCTCCCCCAAGTGATGTAACTGCTGTGAGATAATTAACTGCATGCTCTGGGTTTTGTAAACCCATTTATCGCTGTGTTCCAGAGGGAAAGAGGCAGCTACTCACTATTCGAGGGGAGCAAAGCAGTTTTTCATGCAGCTGCAAATTCCCCAGAGGTGAGGTAATCGTGGGCATCACCTTTAAAAACTCTTCTCTTGGCCCCTTCCGAGTGTCACACCTTTGATTTGGCATTAAGACTCTCGTCCTGTTAACAGTATTAATAGATTCATGTAGCTATAATTTAGAGTAAGGTTGTGGTCGGTCTGTTGGCAGTGGTTTTGAATTCTGTAACAAAGGCAGGCTGAGCAAGCCATGAAGAGCTAGCCCATAAACAGCATTCTTCAATGGCTTCTGTATCAATTCCTGCCTCTAGGTTCCTGCCCTGACTCCCTTTATGATAGACTGTGATGTAGAAGTGGAAAAGTGTGGTAGCACGCGCCTTAAATCCCAGTACTCAAAAGGCAGAGGTCAGGCAGATCTCTGTGAGTTCGAGGCCAGCCTGGTCTACAAAGCAAGTTCCAAGACAGCCAGGGCTGTTACACAGAGAAACCCTGTCTCGAAAAAACAAAAACCCAACCCAAAAAAACGACAGTAAAGGAAGTGGAAGTGAGATACAGCCTCTTCCTCCCCGAGTTGCTTTTCGTCATGATGTTTTATCACGGCAGTAGAAACCTAAGACACCAAAGGTTTCAATGCATGCTGGACCTGTTTTCTGTCTGCTACATCCCCAGACAGGTGGACTGGAAACTCAGTGAGAGAGAGCAGATCCTGACCTGGAGATCAATTCTCAACAGTGCAGTTGCCAAAGGGAGGGATGAAGGACACATCACAAAGGGGAAGGAAGCAAGGAAGACAATGGTTTTGAAAGGTAAGAGAAGCGTCCCGAAGGCAGGACACCGAGGGTAGGAACTGATCTGTATCTGGTTTGACAAATAGGTCCTCAGGCGCTTAGATGATTTTCTCTTCAAGAAGTGGGTCTTGGTGCCAGAGAGCTGACTCAGCAGTTAAGAGCATTTGTTGCACTTGGAGAGAACCTGGGTTTGAGTCTCAGCAACCACATGGACGCTCACAACTATTTATAAGTCCAGTTCCAGGGGAATCTGATGCCCTCTTCTGGACTTCATGGGCACTACACATGTACACACGATGTGCATAAGTGCTCATACATGAAACATACACTTTTTAAATTAAAAACTATCACTTTTAGCAAATGTTGGATTGCAAATGTTTTCCATAATATTTGGTTTTATTTCTCAGCATGCATTGCTAATATATCTTTTATTTATGTTGTGTATGAAACTCCCTCAGGGGATTCTCTTCAAGGAATCTTACTTTGTCTCCCAGAACAACAGTCTCTGATTCTGGTCCTGCCTTTTATCCTCTTTAGAAAGTGGACGATCCTGGTGGACAAAGATGTGGGAGATTTGAATAATGTAGTCCCAACCTTAACTTAGGAGTTGAGTTTAATTAAGGTTAAGTGATTAACATTAATTAAGATTGTAAGTTTTACTCTATACTAGAAAAGTACCATTCTATTGTGTTACTTTCAATCTCTCTGGATATCTCCAAACATCACACAGCTATTGTCTGCAAGTACAATCCTAGGCAGGTGTGAATGAAAGTCACATTCTCTGATCATTTTCCAGTTAAACCTGAAAGAACAGGTTTTAAAAATGACTCCTCATGTACAATCACTATGGAAATCAATATGGCAGTTCCTCAGAAAACTGGGACTCTATCTACCTCAAGATCCAATGATACTACTTTTGAGTATATACCCAAAAGATGTCCCCATCCTACCACAAGGACACTTGCTCAACTGTGTCCAGAGCAGCTTTATTCATAATAGCCAGAAACTGGAAACAACCTAGATGCCCCACAACTGAAGAACGGATAAAGAAAATGTACATTTACACAATAGAGTATTCTTAGCTTTAAAAAAAATGCCATTATGACATTTTCAGGCAAATGAATTAGAAAAAAAATCATCCTGAGTTAGGTAACCCAGACCTAGAAAGACAAACATAATATGTACTCACTTATAAGTGGATATTAGCTGTTATGTAAAGGATAACCATGCTTCAGTCCACAGATCCAGAAAGCTCAAATAACAAGGAAGGCTCTAGGCAGGACATGTAGATCTCCCTGGGAAATAGAATAATAAACTTTGTGGTGGATTAGGGGCACACAGGGATGGAAAGAGGAGAGACCAGTGAGGGTGAGATGGACAGAGGGAGAGAGTACTGGTAGAGATGACTGGGATTGAAGGGCATTTGTGTGTGTGTGTGTGGGGGGGGGGTAATGTGGAACTCCAGTGCAGTGGAAACTCCCTGGAATCTATGAAGGTGAGCCTATTGAGGACTAGTAATAAAGGATATGAAGCCTCACCTGTCCATCTTCTGTAAGCAGGCAACTTCAAGTGGTCAGACTGAGGCACCAACCCAGCTACAAAACCTTGCCCTACAGTCTGCCCTGCCTACAAGATGTGCTGAGGCAATGGTGGTGCAGAACTTGTGGGGGTGGCCTAATTCAAGGCCCATGCTAGCAAAGAGAGGGAGCTTCTGCTTGACACTGCCTGGATGACCAGAAACGGGAGGCTGGCTACTTCAGAGTCCTAGGGTAATACATAGATTGGTGCCTAGAGAGACTGCCTCCTGCAGCTGATAGGAACAGATGCAGAGACACACAGCCAAACACGAGGCAGAGAGAGAACTCCAGGTTGGAGGTCTTCACTGTTTCCCTCCCCTTGGAACTCGGGGAACCCCGTGGAGGAGGGGAAAGAAGTACTAGGTCAAACATACCTAGAGAGCATGGCCTATGGAACCAAGTAACCAGGGCTCAAGGAACTCACAGAGACTGAAACCAAACCTGTACTGGTCTGTGCTAGGTCCTCTGCATATATGTTATGTGTTTTGGGGGGACTCCTAGCAGCAAGAGTGGGGGTGTTTATGACTCTTTTGCCTGCTCTTGTGGTCCTTTTCCTCCTAATGAGTTACCTCTGTCTGCTCTGACTTGAGGGTTTGTGTCTGGTCTTACTGTATCTTTTTGTGCCATGTTTGATTGATGTCCTGGGGAGAGCTGCTCTTTTTGGGGGGACACAGGGTGGGGAGTGGAGGAGAGGGGAAGCTGTGGTCGGGATATGTTGTATAAAAGAAGACTAAATAAAAAATTTTAATGACCCCCTCCCCAAGCATGAAGAACAAACTTGTGGTCATTGAAAATTAAGCAGTGTCCTTAATATCCGGGTCACAACAAGGATTAATGACAACATTTACATAAATACCTGATACGTAAAAGTTTCAATTAGAGGACAATTTATAGTAAATAATACAAATGGAAAAATTATTTCAGATTTTCCTCCTTCAGTTTTGTAAAGAGGCTATTATGCCCAGGCTGGCTTATACTTTTTTCTTTCCTCCCATTTTATTTATTTTTTTATCTGTATCTGTATGAGTGTTTTGCTGATATGTATGTCTGAGCACCACAAGTGTACCTTGTAGTATGTAGTTTCTGGCCTGGACTTTTGGGCCTAGCCTCAAGGTTTAGGCCCCCAGACCCACAGACCTGCAGAGACACACAGATGCTTACAATAGTTTTAGGCTGATCAGCCTAAGGCCCAGACAAATAACTTTCTAGCTCTTTACCCTTAATCTAACCCATGACTCTTATCTTGTTCAGCCATGCGGCTCAGTACCTTTCTTTAGAGCAGCATAGTTGTCCTCTGCTTCTTCTGGCTTCTCTCTGGCATTCTGCTCTGTTCTGCCTGTTCCCCAAGAGTTTTCTTAGTTTGGTAGCCCCGCCCACACTTCCTGTCTGCCTTTGGCCAATCAGTGCTTTTTATTAAACTCATAGGCAGGGACAATTATTTACAATGGAACAACATAATCCCCCTACAGTACCTGGTGCCTGTGGAGGCCAGAAGAGGGTGTTGGATCCCTTAGAACTGGAATTATAGACATGTATGTAGGAACTGGGAAACGAACCTAGTCCCCTGCAAGAGCAACCAGTGCTCTTAAATGGTAAACTGTCACTCCAGTCCCAGGCTTCTCTCTCTCTCCTCTCATTTTAACGTGTATGTTGTTTTACCTGCATTTGTCTGTGCACTATGTGTGTGCAATGCCAGTGAAGGCCAGAAGAGCACATCAGATCCCCTGGAACAAGAAGTTGTGAGCTGCCATGTGGGTGCTGGGAATTGAACCTTGCTCTTCTGGAAGAGCAGCCAGGGCATTTAACCACCATTGTTCTAGTTCCTAATATTATTCTTTATCACGTTCTGGATTTTGTGGCCATTGTGTAGGGACTATCCCTCTTCTCATTTCCATCCCTGATCACTTATTGTAAGTATCAAGATTTATTTATTTGGGATAAAAAAAAATCTTATCAAATCATCTTTAAATTTAAAGTCACTAAAAATAATATCCTTAGCACCTGCATACAAACACAATTCTCTATGGCTCTACTGACAAGCAAAGATCAGGTGGAACTCACAGCCAACAGGATAGGACCTCAATCCTATGAAGATATGAATGAATTTAGAGGCAAAGTTCCCCTCCCCCATCATCCTTGCCAGCACCTGCAGACAGGAGGCAAGACCTTGACTTTATTCAGCCTTTTAAAACACTAAGTAAGCAAACGCAGTTGATTCACACCACATCTAGGATCCTGACTATAGAGCTGTGAGGCAGGTAGACATCATTCTAAGCACTGAATTCATGCTAATTTGCTATTGTGAGAATAGAAAACGGATAAACACCCGGAGGAGTAGACTCAGGTACTGGGGACGTCTCAGCCCTAGGAGCATTTGATGTTCTTGTGGAGGACTCAGATTTGATTCCACCATCCACAAGGCTGCTCATAACTACCCATAAATCCAACTCTAGGGCAGGTAAAATAGAAGATATGATAAAAACAGTGTTGTCCTGGCACAAAACCCTAATTAACATATCATTAAAGATGTGGTAAGTCTGCAAGCCATGTCCAGCTACCCACGTTTTCTTTCCTTATAGCCACAGTAGCCTTGCCACTGTCCATAAACATTTATGCCTAGCAGAGATCCAGGGAGACCTGGAGGGGTGAGGGAATCCAGAGCACAGAGAACAGCAGCAGAGCCAGCATGGTCCCAACAGTGTCTCCCTAAATTCTACTCTCTTGGCCTAGGGATGTGACTTAGGAGTAGATTCTTGCCTAGAATCCCTCAGTAAGAGGCTGGGGATGAGGCTCAGAGGCTAGCAGACTGTGCACAAACCCTGGTTTAATAACAAACATCAAAAAAAATTACTTTTTTATTTCTCTGTATTATGCAGTATCTCCTTGGCATTTATGAGGAGTTGGTTACACGAAATCCCTTCTATAAATCCCTCCAACCCTTGCATATGCTGGTTTGGTGTTTGTATGTAACCTGCACACACTCCCATGTTCTTTAGGCCCCTCTAGGGACTTCTGGTGCCCTGTGCAATGTAAATTGCTGCTTAATGCATTGCTTAGGGAACAAGAACCAGAAAGTCTGTAGGTGCTCAATACAGAGGCTGAATCCAGGGATGACGCCTTATACATTCAGGGCCAGTATTTTATTTCAGTGATCCCTTCCTTTCCTAAGACCACAGAAGACTTGTAATATGCACACAGAATACTGCAAAATGTGTCCAACAGGCTCCCCAACTCCGGCTAGAGAAGCCCCAACTTCTGACCCAAAGTGGTTCCCTAGGCTAGGTTGGCCCAAGCCTGGTGGGCAGTGGAGGAACCATTAGTACAATCCTGACAGGTCCCTAGTTTCTTGTAGCCCAGCCTCCCTCTTGCATGACACTAGGAGGGTTGGGCATATATGTCTTCGCTAGATAGGCTTTTTTATGGCATGACCAGAAGAGATCTTGTTAGTGTGAAATTTGTAATGCTCAGGGTGAAGCTCTTTATTTTTAACCCCTTAAAGACTATAGTTGTGACACGTGTCTAATGTCACTGACTAAAAGGTCCAAGTACACTTTTTTTTTTTTCCTTTTGTGCTTCTTTCTCTCTCTCTGACTTGCCTCTCCCTGCACGCTTCCAGTTTTCTGCCTTGCTTCAATTTCTCTCTGTGAAATGGAGTCCAGGGCAGGCATGACTTGGTCAGGTCTTCTGGGGCAGAGGGTAGGCAACGGTTTGATCTCCAGGGCCTCCAAGTGGTCTACCTTTCTGCAGCTCCTCACTTCCTCCACCCCCTGCCTACACTTCCCATACTGAGTTCAGAAGTGCCCTGGGACCTACAAGCATTTGGTCTTGTTCATCATTTATAGTGCGGCGGGCCAGACCTAGGCTGTTTTAAATATAATGGCATACGGCGGGGGCCTAGCTGGACATTGGAGCGGGCAGATCGCAGGCCCTGATCTGCCATGTACCACCGTCGGAAGTCGAACTGGGTGACGCCTACGGGGAGATGTGCGTGAGATGGGCAGGTGGGAGGGAATTGATCTAACATGCCTGGGTAGGACAATCCAGCCTCTTCTGCAGCCTGGGGCTGGCGCACTTTGGGTCCCCGCAGGGGCTGATTGCTCGGCGGGCTCCCTAGCTGCAACCCAAGCCAATCAGCACGCGTGCGCCGAGAACAGCAGGCGGCCGCCCGCCAAGAGCGGGCGGGGTGAGACCAGAGGAGGTCTTTGGGGCAGCAGAGCCGCTGGCCTTGGCGGCACAGCTCCCGGGGGTGCCCCGCAGGTGGGCTCCACAGGTCGGCCCAGGCAATGTTCCCTAGCGGCCTCGCGGTCACAGGATCGCAAGGCATCTGCTGCCATCTGGTGGCTGCGCTCCTGCAGCTGCGGCATCAGGGCTTGCAGGGCCCTGACATCCCTGCACCCAGAGCCTCTCAGCCACACCACACAGCCAGCAGTATCCACGCCTCCATCACTTTCTCTGCTCAGGATTCTCCTGGCAGGGTGAGAAAGCAAGCATCCCCCTAAGAAGGCCGTGTGTACAGTGGTTGGTGCACAGACATGGAAGGCAAGCTTTGAATGCCCCAGCTGAGTAGCACAAAGCAGGGCCTTTCACCTCTCTGAGCCCTTTATTATTCTGAAGTTGGAGTTAATAGCACTGCGTGCTCTTTGAAGCCTTTGAATGATTAGCTGGGTGGATTCAGGTCAAGCCTCAGGTCAGAGCATGCTAGCTGTTACCGGGTGTCTTAGGGTTACTATTGCTATGATGAAAAACCGTGCCCGAAAGCAAATTGGAGAGCGAAGGGTTTATTTGGCTTACATTTCCACACTGCAGTCCATCAACTGAAGGATTTCAGGACAGGAACTCAAGCAGGGCTGGAGCCTGAAGGCAGAAGCCGTGATGGGGGAGAGGGGCTGCCTACGGGCTTGTTCCTCATGGCTTGCTCAGCCTGCTTTCTTATAGAAACCCAGGGCCAGCAGCCCAAGGATGGCACCACTCACAGTGGGCTCGGTCCTCCCCAGCAGCAGGAAGTTATGGAGGCATGTTCACAGTTGAGATTCCTCTCTCCTAGTTAATTCTAGTTTGTATCAAATTGCCATAAAACACTGGGATAGGCTGCAGATGGTAGGCATGTGCAAGGCACGGGATGAAACACACACACACACACACACACACACACACACACACACACACACACACACACGAGTGTGAGCACTGGCTGTATCACGGATTATCACTTTCTCCATCTGTAAAATGGGAATACCAATGCTGGTTTCCACCCCCAGGTTGGGGCACTAATACTATATGATTCTACCGCTCTGAGGACAAATCTACAAGCTCTACAGTTATGTTCAAACCCTGAGGCAAATGTCTCCTGCCTTATAGATAATAAGGCTTGTTCTCTGTTTCCGAACCCCTTTCTCCAGGGTCACAAACTAAAAAAGTTCAAATGTAGAACAGATCATTTTCTCTGGCCCTTTTCAATGTGGCGCTACAGGAGTAGCTGCCTCACCCTCTCTAAAAAGACATGGCAGAAAGACTCAGGTGGTAATGCTGCCAAGCCTGACAATCTAACTTTGATACCCTAGACCCACATGATGGAAGGAGAGAAGAGACTTTTTTTCTTACCTCCACATATGCTTTGTGGAATTCACACATGCATAAATATAGTAAAAAAACGCTAAAAAGAGAAATTGAAGCACTGTAAACAACTCTCAAAAAAAGAAAAGTTATCAGGTGTGGTGATACAGTATCCAAGAGGTTGAGGCTGGAAGAGAGAGAGATGCAAGCAGCACCGTCCCAGAGACATTGTGGCTGCACCCAGTTCCAGCAGGCACACAGCTCCCATGACTTCTCAACATGCAGCAGCAGAAGGCCTCCGAGCTGGGTGTGTTATCCAGGTATATCCTGGAGGAAGTGGGATGTCTCAGAAGCGGCAGTGCATGGTGCTCAGCCTATAAAAACACCGGCTCCAATTCAAAGGTATCAAATATTTGCTTAGCTGTTCAACATTTCTTCAAATAATATACTCACAACTAATTCATATCCAGACTCGATGTCTTCATCTCTCCCAAGCCTCCCTCCTGGATTATCTGTCTTGTCTATTCTGGGAGAAAATTGCCCTACATTCTAAAAATAGGCCTTGCAGCCCGGACACTGGCATGTACCATCAGGGAAGGCTTTATTTATTTATCTTGAGAACTGTCCTCTGGGGACAGCGGTAGCGGAGCCTGGGGACACATTCATCAAACAGCTCAGGTACTTGAAGGAGGCTGAGACCACTGAGGACTGTGCTGCTTGCTGCCTTCCAAAAGAGGCCATGTTCTGTTCCCAAGGATGCCCTTTGACATTTGGGCAAGGCAGAGCTTCTCAGAGACAAGATCCTCTCTTGGCCAGATATGGCTCCATTTCCTCTTGGGGGTTAGAAGCCCAGGATGTCCAGCTTCCAGGACCCAGCAGAAATGAAAGACCTGGAAAGTAGGGCCAGACTCTGGGTCTAATGGGGTACATGTAGGAGCTATGACCCTTAAAGTTAGAGCCCGGAGAATGCCTAACTTCCAGCTTTGCCCCTATGCCAGTCTCTTCCTGGTACCCTCATGATCTAACTATCCAGACATGGGGGGTGTCTGCTTGTGGGGGGAGGTGTTAAGGAAGGTAGAGAAAGTTACAGAGGGGCATACAGGCCTCTGGCCTTCACCAGTGAGCCTCCAGGCTGGGTCCTGACAGTCTGCAAAGACTCCAGCAGCTCTGTTCCCGACCTGGGGGTCGGTCCATGCCACCTGCATTACACAGAGGGAGCCAGGCAGCTCCCTCTAGGGCTTCAAGGCATCATCCTGGCCTCCTCTGTATTTCCTTATGCTGATAAAGAAGGGGGAAGAACAATAGTCACCCCCTTACCCTCCACACCTCTTCTGTGCTGCTCTAAATGAAACCAACCAGGAGTTCATTCCAAGCTCCCAGGCTCCCTGAGCACCAAGCTCCTACTGTGTGTCCAGCTCCAGAGCTGATTCCTGTTAGCTCAGTCTATCCAGGCAACCAGTTAGTCTTGAGAATTCCTTTACCAGGGCTCTGGCACTGACCCCACAGGCACAGAAGGTCAAGCCTTTGCTTTTGACAAGACTGTGTTTGGAATTGCCACTTTCCCGCCTCAGGCTCTCACCCAGCTAGTGTTAAGTGGAACCCAATTCCCCCAAATGAAGAGTGTCTTTAGGAGGCATGTCCACTTGCAGGCTAACTCCCAGTTACAGAGAAGTTTCTACTCTCTTTATCTCATATACAAAGCCAGCTAATGCAAAATGATATTCCAGGTGGTTTCCCTCTCTCTTGCTTATTTTTAAGTCCATTGGGCTCATCGTGGCTGATCGGTGCTCTGACATTTTTCTTCCCTCATTAAGAAAGACGCCCCTGGTGAGTTACCTGTGCTTGGCTCAGAGCAGAAAATAATATCGCTGGCATCTACTTTCCTGTGTTCTCTGGGTGTAATTAAGAAGCAGGTACCTGCAGAAGAGAGAAACAGAGTGTAAAGCAGGCTAGTGGGTACCGGTCTAAAGGTCTGCATTGGAGGGGGTTTGGAGGGGGGGAGGCAACTCTCCAAAGAGCTACAGTGTGAGTCAAGGGTACAAAATCTCCCACTTTTATCAGTGGCTCAATCCGGCTCTGAGAGAGGGCGACACAAGGCCTGCCCCAGAGTGCCTTTCCTTGGACAGTCTATGGCTAAAACTTCAAGAGTAATAAGAAAATGAGAAGATAGGAGGGTCTACTGAGTGCTCTGCTCACCATGCCCCTGCCTTATTTTCCGGTCCTTAATTTCTAGGTGTAATTTTTAGTTCCCAGAGGCGGACTGTTTTCTGGTCTGTCCCATATCATCTGGCACAGGCCGGGGCTCTAAGGCAGTGAGTAAAATGCTCACGTCAAAGGGTCTCCTGTGCAATGGTTAATATAAAACCTGAGGTGGGAGAGAGCTAAACAGGGAACTCAATAAACTCTTTGGCACTCAGCTGCATGGGTCCATTCAATAGGAGAAACAGAACTTTCATACCACAATTGTACGCGTGTTATCCAGAATAGACCTTTTGTTCTTTAGGTCCTAAAGTAGAAGTAGGACATGAGTGATGGGTTCAAATCCCATCACTGGACTCATCAGTGAGCAGTGAGCATCAGTTAGGATGTCCATTCCCCTCAGCCTTTCTCAGGCTAATCGGGGGAGTGGACATCCTGAGTACTTGGGTGGTCTCTAGGGTCAGTCAGCACTGACCCTATTCAACTGACAGTACTTATACAGATGACTGGCCCAGACCACAGGTGGATCATCACCACAGGTGCCTCACTCAAAACAGTTAGCAGCTACCCTATAAGCATGTTAGTAGATTATGGTCGTTCTTCCCCACCTTGCCTCGGGCATCGCTGTGGTTGAGGATGTTGCTAGGTGGTAGAGTACTTGGCTGGCATGCACAGGGCTTGGGCTTCTAGCCTGAGCAGTGAAAGACAAAGATAAAGGTAAATCTATTGAAAACTATTAATGCCAAAACTAATAGGTACCAGTCAATACTCAATGGAAATAGTAAATCAGTTCGTTAACTTCTGGGAGCTTTCTGCATCCCAACGATCGATCGATCCCTTAGCAAGAGAAAGAAGCTTGCATAGACTTCAGGATCTCTCCAGCTGGAGGACGAGAATCCTAGAAGCAGAGTTAATGGTGCCTTCAGAGGTCCCCTCTTGGCCCCTCCTTCAGCATAGCAGGAGCCCCTCACCTTCCCTCAGTGCCCCATGAGATGTCTAGTAAATGTGGTGTTAGTGATTCACAGAGGCATCTCTGGTCTTCCGACATGCAGCCTGCAAATGCAGGCTAGTGTTGGGAATTCAGGATGCCCCAGCAAGCTTAGTTAATCTTGCAATCAGGAGCCCAGCACCTCCAGCCTGGAGTGGAGGAGCAAGTGTTGATTTAAAACCATCCATTTCTGACCCTTCAGTCTCTGTGTATGAGCTGGTCCAGTCTGCCCAATTTGCAGATAGATTTTGTTCTGTGTTTTTTTTTCTCCAGTCCAAATTCAAACTCTGACTTCAACATTTAGGATTAGCTTTTAGGGCATTCCCTCACCCAATTTTAAGCTTTCTTAAATCTTTTTTAACTGCCCCACTAAGGATATCTTTAAGACATTTCTTTTAGGGGGCTGGAGAGATGGCTCAGAGCTTAAGAGCACTGCCTCATCTTCCAGAAGTCCTGAGTTCAATTCCTAGCAACCCCATGGTGGCTCATAACCATCTAAAATGAGATCTGCCACTCTCCTCTGGTGTACACGCAAAGCACTGTATACATAATTAATAAATAAATCTTAAGAATTTTTTTTAGATCTTTAAATGATTTTTTCTTACAGGAAGTATGTATGTGCATCATCTACATGCCTGGCACTTGAGGATGTTAGAAGAAGGTGTTGGATCCTCTGGAGCTGGAGTTACAGATGGTTATAAGCAATCATGTGGGTACTGGGAACAGAATCAATGTCCTCTAAAATCTTAGTCAGTGCTCTTAATCACTGGATTCTAAATTTTATTTTTTTATTTTGTAATGTAGAGTTTCTTACTACATAGCCCCAGCTGGTCTTGAACTCACAATCTTCTTGTCTCTGTCTCCTAAATATTGGGATCTGGGACTTGTGACATCATGCTTGGTTTGGAATTAATTGCTTTTATTTGAGAACACATGCTCCTCAGAACATGGCTTCATGCAGATATTCACACACCACTGGGCCCCACAAAGCCCTGGATGTCACAACGCATTGAGCTCTTCCCGAGGGCTGAACTTGCCTGATTGATGCTGTCTTTGGAGTCTGTTCTTCCTCGTAGACTGTAGATATCTTTCTCTCTTTCCTCCTTCTCTTTTCTTTGTAAAAGAACACATCACTGACAGTTTGCCTCCTCTCATCTCCGCAGCAGTGAAGAAGCCTGGTCCTTGAATACGTAAGTCCTTTGCTGCACACTGGAAAGTGAGGCATCCTTTTAAGAGGCAGAGGGGAGGCAAGCAACCCGAGACTGTGGTTCTGCTCTCTCTTGAACTTTCAGATCCTGCTCTGAATTCTTTTAGGGAACTCCAGCAGGCCTCTCTGCCTCCCTGTGTCCGTGAACTGAAAAGGTAGCAGTTCCAAACTGCTTGCTGATGTGAAACACTGTGCATGGGCTGAATACCTTCTAGACTGGCTACGCAGTCTTCAGAGGTGCACAATACCAAGGATATCATGGCATGGCTATACAGTGTCCTCAAAACTTGGCCCCCAGCTGGTGGCATGACTGAGAAGTGATTAGATCCTGGGGATTGTGACTTCCTCAATGTGTTAACCTGCTGATGAGCTCATAGCTGCATGGGCTACTAGGTAGGAGGTAGGAACTACTTAGGAGAGGAAATTCACTGGGATGTATGTTTGAAAGGTTTATCTTGTTTCCAGAAGCTTCTCTCTCTCTGTCTCTTTCTCACTCTCTCTCTCCCTCCCTCCCTTCTTTCCTTCCTCTCCCCTCTCTTCCTCTCTCTGTTTTCCCCTGCTTTCTGGCCTCTACAGGGCAGTCATCCTCATCTGTCATATGTTTCTGTCACTATGGTATTCTGCCTCTCCACAGGACCAGGGCAAGGGAGCCAGTCCACCATTGATTCAAACCTCTGAAACCCTGACTAAAGCTATTTTTTGAAGCCATTTTTATCAGGCATTTTGTCAGAGATGAAGTGATAACTCACACACAAAGGAAACATGTGAACTCTGAAGTCAGCTGAGCTTGACTTCTTTGCTTCCTATTACTGGTTATGTGACCTTGATGGAGTCAAGCCTCAGTTGCCTCATCTGCAAAATGGAGAACTTGGATTTTTATGAGTCTTAAATAAATTTACAGGAGTTGGTCAGGGCACATCGGCAAGTGGTACCCTGAACTTGATACAATTAGCCTAGTCTCCAAGGTGATCTGCCTGGCCCTGGTCCTCTTACTATCCAAAGTCTTTCCTCCAGCCCTTGACTCAGTCTCAGAAGGGTTAGGAAAGTTACTTCTAATATATTATCATTTAAAAACTACAGTGCTAAGCTGGACATGGTGGTGCACGCCTTTAATTCCAGCACTTGGGAGGCAGAGGTAGGTGGATCCTGTGAGTTTGATCTTCATGATGACTCCAGATCCTAAACCTAGGCCAAAGGATGCTCCCCAATGGTATGGAGCAGGACCTATAAAGTCTGGCCCTCTAGTACAGTAGCAGAGAAATGCCAACTTGGGGACACACATGGCAGGGGATGAGATAGGCAGAGGTTCTTTCTAGAACTTTCCAGATGACAGTAAGCATGTGGACCCAATTAAACTGGCTGCAAACCCAGAGGCTTTAACAGACAGCAGCAGGCCAGGCCTTGCTGGACATCAGACTTGGACAATGTACCTAGGCTTTCTTGAACACCGGGTGAGAAAGATGCTCTGCTTCCATTGCTGAGCCAGGCAGGTGCATCTCAGAGCTCTTTATGTTCCCTTCTCGGCTCCCTACTTGTGAGCTGAAATTGAGTTCTGATTTGCTGGCCAGGGTAGAGAGTGTCTTACTTAATCATGCATAAGATTGACTCCATGGGACCCGGGTATAGAGGTGTACATATATAATCTCAGGACTCAGAAAGCTGAGGCAGGAGGATCATAATCTAGAGGTCAGCCTGAGTTACATAGCAAGACCCTGGTCTTGATTCTGATGTTTTTGTTACTACAAAAGCTGAGAGACCTAACCACTGTCCTAGAGGGGATTCAAAGCTTTTCCTGGTAACGCTAGTTTCACTGTATGGATCATTCTGGGAACACTTTGAGATCCCCCGTATCTGGCCCTCTGCCTGAGCTCCACTCTCTCATGCCGTGTAGTCTGGCCATACTTGAAACTGTTTCAGTCTCAATTGTACCCTGACTGCCCCCCCCCCAGTCTTTACTTGGCAGATTGATTGCCACCTCTGAAATCTCAGCTTGAGGAGACTGTTCTCCTTGACCCAGGTCCGATTTTCCCTACACCCCCTGCTCCATTGTACTTTCCACATCTGACATGCCCGTACCACTCCCTGCTTCTATAATATAAATTGGTAGCTATTGCTACAGCACCTACCAATGTTGCTGGGGCAGGGTCTGCTCCCCAGGTAAGCGTGTATTCATGGTAAACATTGAGTGGCAGTTTGAAAACTAAGGATGGATCTCAGAGAGCTCATGTGACTGACCACATCATCACAACGCCCATATAGTGGAACCTGGGCTGCGCTCCCCCAGACACCTCAGGTACATCTGGGCAGTGAAGCAATGATCTTGTCCCCGTTCTGGGGACAGGCTGTAACCATGGGAGCCCTACTCGGTTATACTTGGCATAGCCACAGCCCAGCCTTCCCTCCTCACCATGCCCAGGAGAAGCACCTTTGTGCTCCATATGTGCAGCAACCTCTCAGGGATCATCTATGTTCTTCAAAGAAGGTGTTTCTCTCAGATTCTCACAACCGGGTGCAGATCTCCTGGACCAGGAGGCTGAGAGAGGACCAGAGGGATTCAGCTCTTATGCTGGGCTGCAGTGTCACGGGATACAGGGATCCTCTGGTTTCCTGGTTCCAGCTCCACGGACCAGTTCGACTGAACAAGATTAGCACATTCGTCACTTACATAAATGGCCAAGGACTGCAGGGGCCTGTGGGGGGGGGGGGGCGGGATACTGGGCAAGGCCAAGGGACACTTGAAGAAACTGAGGCCAGACAAACAGCTGTCCCTTCTAGAATGCGATACAATTGACAGCCACCTTAGGAATCAGGGAAAGTTTCACTACACATCCCTCTGGAAGACACGCTAAAAGGCTTTATTTTCTTGCCAGTTGGCTAAGAAGAAGAGAAAAAAAATGAAGAAAGAATAAGAACAATAGATTCAAGCTGAAATAATTTGCATTTATGATGAACACAAGGAATATCTACCTTGCATTTTCCTAAAAAAGAAAAATTAAACCTCAGTTTTAATTAACTGATAAACTATTAATCAAATTTTTGCAATGTTAGGTGACACATTATTCATTTAGATAGAATGACTGTGAACTTAAACTAATCAAATCTGATTTGCCCACATAGACTTGATTGAAATACATTTTAACTAGCATATACAAAGAGAAAATCTTGGGCTTCTTACCTAATCTTCGAAGTGTACTGCTGAGTTAATAAGGGCAGTTTTTTTTTTTTTTTAAATGAGACCACCATTTCTTCATCTGCATATCAAAATCAAGAGGAACTTAATTGCAAAACACATATTCCTGAAATCTAATCATTACACTGCTTTAGGGTATTTTATTGAAGCATGTTAAATTATGGACAGAATATTAATGATGGAACTAATCAAACCCAATTAGTCACTTCTAACAATAGTCACATAAATATACAAGTCAGGTATCGGTACTGTAGATATGATGTAAAAGTGTTAAAATATTAAATGTATGGCATATCTATGAAATATTCATGGTGAACTGGAAGCCAAAAAAAATCACTGGATAAGTCACTTTAAGGTACACAAGCGGGACGCTGTCCTATGGCATTCGATAGAATTCCCAAGTTTTCCATCGTTGTTTGGGTAAATCTGAATCCAGATTAGTGAGCCTATAATCAATCAATCAGCAAATTTTAACGGGATGACTTTGCATATTCATGACCCCGTGTTTGAGTCTGGCATCTAGAGACTTCTTTCAGTCTTTTGTTTTCTGACTTTTTCAAGGCCCTCGGGTGAGACAGAGCTGGAGCCTCCCTCTCTCTGGACGTAGAGCTGGAGCCTCTCTCTGGACCTCGAAAAGCTGGTGAAGTTGTGGGGGTTTGTGGATTTGGTCTCTAAAGTCGCTTTCACCTCTCACTGGGTTGAAGGGTAAAACAATGGAGGACAAGGCTGGGAAGCTGCTGCCTGATAGATCTGCATCTACTCCTCACTGCACTGAAGCTGTGGAAACTGAATGTCTGGGAAGCCTTGGCCTTGGAGGAGACTTGGTCTAGAAGATTACAGGCCTGGAAACTGGACAGAGCATAAGGTAGCACAGATCTGGGGTTCTATGCCCTCAGCAAAGCCTATCCCCTGCTTTATTTCCAGACAACGACATCTAGTTGTCATACCCCAGAGGCCAGCAGCTTAGCTTATTCACTGTCTTCCCCAGCACCACCCACCCTCCATCAGGAAAGAGGCCTTCCAATTCACTTTTACCTGACATTTTACTTCACTTTGGGCTTCCTACTCACCCTCTTCAATGCCCTTCCTTGGATGTTGCTCCCCATCATACCTTCAGGAATCTCAGTTCTGGGACCCAGCAGGCTGGCAGCACCCCTGGACCTAGATCAAGTCAGGCCTCCCCAGGAGGACCCAGAGGAGCTAAGAGTCACCATTCCACCCACTCAACTACCTGTCTCTCTAGTCCATAGACATGAGTATCACCCAGGCCTATGCCAGACCCTCCCTCAGGTGGGAGATCAAACAGTGAAGCCCACTTTGTCCACATTTTGGAACTTCAGATAGGGCATCTATGTTTTCTGCCTCACACTTTGACAGCGCTGAATGTGGAATCCAGGGTTTTAACCATAGTTTCAGTTTGCCCTCTGTTGAGGTGATAAGGCATCATGACCAAGGTAACTTATAGAATGGTTTATTTGACTTATGGTTCCAGAGTAGTAGGGAAGAATTTATCATGGTGGGGACCAGAAACTGCTGAGAGATCACATCTTTTCTTCTCCTTCTTTTTAGGACAAGGTTTCTTTGTATCGTTTTGGCCATCCTGGAACTCCCTTTGTAGACTAAAAGGCCTGTTTTGCCTCCCAAGTGCTGGGATTAAAGGCCGCCTATCAAGAGCTCATATCTTCAACCACAAGATAGAAGCAGAGAGTGAATTAGGAATGGTGGGTGTCTTTGAAACTTAAAAGGCCATCCCTAGTGACACACTTCCTCCATCAATACCACGTCTTCTAAACCTGTCCAAACAGCAACATCAATTTGAGACCAAGTATTCAAACATCCAAGCCTGCTGTGACCATTCTCATCGGGAAGCACCACACCCATGGTAGGCAAGCACGTTCCTATTAAACAACACCCCCTGGCCTCCCCTTCAAAATTTTATTCTTGATTCTACATGTAACATGCAGTTTTGCACATTTATAGTGGTGCTCCACCATGTTTGAATATACATACATTGTATAACAACAGAACCAGGGTCTTTTTAGGGATGTATCTGTGTTTTGGGGAGAGTGGTGGTGATGAGATTATGCAAGATCTCCTTGTTGGGAATAGTGGTGTACACCCATCTGTAGTCCCGAGAGGAGGATCACCTGATCCTAGGGGTTCAAGGTCAGCTTGGGTAACCCTCTAAAGCAAACAAACATTAACAGCAACCCTAACAAAACTATGGACATGCAGAAGTCCCAGCAATCAAAGCAGGAGCAAGGTAATATGTCACAATAAGGTTTTTGGCCCCGTCCGGCCAGAGGCCCAGACCCACAGACCTGCAGTCCCAGGCGCCTATCTGCCCACCACTGCTTAGACCTCCCAAAATGACTCAGACACTTATATTATCTTCATGCTGTTTGGCCTATGGCTCAGGCACATTGCTAAGTAGCTCTTTCATCTTAACCCAACCCATTCTCATTAATCTGTCTGCCATGTGGCCCATGGCTCATCTATACTCCTTACATGTTTCTTCTTTGGGTGTCTGGCTCTATCTGTCTCTGACTCCGCTCTTCTTTTCCTACCTATTCTGATTCCCCACCTACTTCTACGGTGCTCAACAAGGGCCAAAACAGCTCCTTTATTTAAAGCTTGATATTCACAGCCTACAGAAAGACATTCCCACATCATATATATGTCTATTTTAATTACAAATAATTATTATATTGCATATAATTTATTATTGCATTACATGTGAATTAATATATAATTCTTTATATAATTTTAATTATATATATAATTTTAAAAGTAAGTAGGGGGCTGGATCAATCGCTCAACAGTTTGCAACACTGGTTGCTCTTTCAGAAGACCTGAGTCAGGGCAGGTGACACACCAAACAAGGCCATACTTTACCATCTGGAAGGATGACCTATGTCTGCTCTAACATTCCTGGTGGTCCAGCCTTTCTCTAGTTCTGCAAAGCTGCCCCAGCTCAGAAGCCAAATGTTGACTGCTTCACTCAAGAAAGAAGCAACCCCAGCAGAAGATCTGTGGAAATTTCCAGGTAGTGTTATAGCCTTTCCACAGGTTTCTGGACTATCTCCAAATGTTGCTGTTGTTAGCTGTGGAGACATCAAGCAACCAAATCACAAAAAAATGAACCAAGATTTAATGGAGTTTGAAGAATTTTGGTGAGTAGGTTTACAGGCCTACACAATCTGTGAATCTTCCAGAAGGTGTAATTTGGGTGAGTTTGGGTTTTTTCCACTGAAAACATAAACCTGCAACTTGGGTGGGGCTCCTTTATTGCCCTGAATGAGCTGGAATTCAGTGTACAGCCTTGAATGAATTCCTAAGCCTCCAGCCCAACTCTGAGTGCTAGAATTACAACTGGGCCACTTGCACCCACCTGTCTGCTTGCTTGCTTCTCTCTGTCTCTTGCTCTTCTTACTTTCTTCCAAATGCAAAATTGGAAAAATCACTGATCAGGGCTGGAAAGACGGTTCCTGAAAAGATGGCTCAGCAGTTAAGAACACTGGTTGCTCTTCCAGAATACCAGGATTTGATTTCCAGAACTCATGTGGCAGCTCACAACCATCTGTAATTTTAGTTCCAGGTGACCTAACACTCTCTTCTGGACTCCTAGGGTACCAGGCACACAAGTGGGGCACAGAAATATGTGTAAGCAAAGCACTTAAACACATAAAATAAATCTCAAAATTAGCAGCTGTATCATTAAAAAAAAATTAGTGAGCAAATCAGACATGGCGATGCACATCTTCAACCCCAGTACTGGGGAGGCAGAGGCAGACAGATCTCTGTGAGTTTGAGTCCAGCCTGGTCTACATAGTGAGTTCCAGGACAATCAGAGCTTCATAGTGAGACTCTTTCTGTCTTAAATATGTATACACACATATATATATATACATACACATAAATACATACATATATCAACCTAGCTATCAATCACCTGTCTATCTTCAATCAATCAATCAATATCTGTCTGTCTATATACCCTACCTATCTAACTGTGATCAAGGAAAAGCACTATTTATGGTTGGATGTCTCCTGGCCCTGGGGATTTAGAGTGTTAATTAAACACTCTATGTTTGAGGTATATCCGCAGCCCTTTCTTACTTGTTAATTTGTATCGTGTCTAGGCTGGACTTGAACATACTCTGTAATCCAGGTAGGCCTTGAACTCTTGACTCTTCTAGCTACAACTACAGTCTCCCAAGTGTCTGGGATACCGGATACCAATCCCAGAACTGGGCAGATTTGTTTATAAAAATTCACTTTGCTTATTTGAAATTTTTGTTATTTTAGTACCATTTAAACACTTATATTATGTTTGAGAGCATGTCTTCACCACATGTATGCAGTACCTGTGATGGCCAGAAGAGAGCGTTAGATTCCCTTAAAACTGGAGTTTCTGATGGTGTGAGCCGCTATGGGTTCTGGGAACCAAACTGGATGCTCTGCAAGAGCAGCAAGTGATCTTAATGTCTGAGCTATCTCTCCAGTCTTCTGTGCATGTGTGCGGTGTGCGTGTGCATGTGCATGTGTGTGAGAGTGCATTCGTGCTTGGGTAGTCAGGCTTAAGCAGTAAGCACCTTTGACCTACTGAACCATTTCATTGACTGGAAGTTAACTAAAATCTTTGCCTCACTACCTACTTAGTAGGTTTATGTGCAGAACCAAATGCACACTATATACAGTGAGGCTCACTTTGATTTTTGAGATAAAGTCTCCTATGTAGCTCAGGCTTGCCTTGAGCATGAGATCCTCTCTCTTCATCCTCCAGAATGCAAAGGCCACATTTGTGGCCAGTAGGCCCAGCTCCCCTTTTGTATTTGGATCCGCTCATATTTCCAAAGTGCCACTAAACCAGATATTCAGATAAAATGAACTTGGGCAAGGTTTTCAAATCGCTGCACCATAAAGTATGTAATCAAGATCGTCAAAAATAATGAAGCACATTTAATCACATTGCCACTCACTGGGGATATCATAATTAATATTTGGGTGAGAACAAGAAGGTTGTGTTGTTCATAAGTTATTTTAAGTATTTATTCCCAGGAAGCATGAGGGAGGGAGGGACCCAGGACACAGAGTGGAGGCTTTAGTGGCTGGCTTGTCTCACTCCACAGGATCTTGTGCTGGAAAGTGATTTTGTATATATATATATGAGACAGGGTCTCTGTGTAGCCCAGGTTGGTCAGGAACTCAGCATCCTCTGCCTCAACCTCCATGGTGCTGGGATTATTAGTGTCTACCACCACACCTAGCTAGGATGGGGAAACAGACCTTCCCCCCTCCCTCCTGTCTTGTTTGGGTTGAAGAATCATCCTTGGGGATGGGGGCTGGAGAGATGGCTCCATGGTGAAAAGCACAAGCTGCTCTTCCAGAGGATCCAGATTTGACTTTCAGCACTTACACTATGTCTCACAACCATTAGCCAAGTTCCAGGGGATCCATACTGTCTCTTAGCCCCTGTGGGCACTGCACACATGTGGTTCACAGACACTCACATGGACAAAATATCCACATACATAACATTAAAAACAAAAATATTTTAAAATAGAGTCAACCTTAGCGTATGGGCTTCTTTACACTTCTAGCCCGAGGTTCCAGGAGCAAAATATTGGTAATGGAAATTTGTTAGCGTGTTTGGGAAACATTCACCACAGCTATCCATGAACTCAGGCATGGGTGAAGGAGATTCTCAGTAGCATAAGAAGGATTGAGGTGGGTTAAGGAAATATCAAATGGGATAAGGAGACATGGAATAGCTTAGAGATGTGGGGTGGGCTGAGGCGATACAAAGTTGGTTAGGGAGACATACACAGTGAGCTGAGGAGATGTGGGGTGGGCTAGGGCAACATGGAATGGGCTGAGGTGGCATAGGGTAAGGTGAGAAGATGTGGAGTAGTCTAGGGAGGTCTTGAGTAGGCTCTGTTGTTGTATTAGGTTTCTGGTCCGGACTTTCAGGCCTAGCCTCAAGGTTTAGGCCCGCAGACCCAAAGACCCACAGAGACACACAGATGCTTACAATAGTTTTAAGCTGATCAGCCTCAGGCCCAAGCATATAACTTGCTAACTCTTTACCCTTCATCTAACCCATGACTCTTATCCTGTTCAGCCATGTAGCTCAGTACCTTTTCTTAGAGCAGCATAGTTGTCCTCTGTTTCTTCTGGCTTCTCTCTGGCGTTCTGTTCTGTTCTTCCTGTTCTTAGAATCTTCTTAGTCTGGTAGCCCTGCCCACACTTCCTGTCCGCCTTTGGCCAGTCAGCATTTTTTATTAAACCAGTGGGTGGGACAATTATTTACAATGGAGCAGCATAATCCCCCTACATTTTGTCCTTGCTGGCTGTCAGCAACACTTGGTGTTTGCTCATGAAGAATGTCTTCTGATCCTTAGGCATAGCTTTTAGAGACTTCCCATCCAAACCATAAATATTAATCTTTCCAGGCCTCCATAACTTCTTTGCCCACTAGACTATGTAACAGGTAGAGTCTATCGAATCCTTGAAGATTGGACAATAACCACAATGCTTAGAGTGTCCCAAGACTCCAACCTAGGTCCCCCAAGATGTGGAGTGACTGACCACTAAAAAATGGTGAGTTTTGCTGAACCAGTCTGCAAACTTAGTGTAATTCCAATCAGGGATGGGAGAAACTCATTCTATCAAAATTTTTATTCCTTTCTTTTAAGAACTCCTGAAGGCCCCCCTCGATGCCTTTGAATTTTATTTTTTTAATCAGGTTAATTGAGGTTTAATTTCCATACAAAAACCTGCATCCATTTAAATTGTACATGGTGATGAGCTTGGAAAATGTGTGCACCTTTGAAAGCGTCTCAATGGAGGCACAGGGACTGACTGGAGAGAGCTCAGCTACTAAAGGCTAGGCTCACAACCAAAAGTCAATGGAGGCACACGACATTTCTGTCACTCTCTCTTTCTCTACAGTCTTTCCTTCTCTCAGAGCTTGGCTACTGCCTTCATCTGCTTTCTTTTCCCAGCAGTGTGTTTGTATCATTTGGATCCTATGTGAGTGAAATCCTGCATTCTTTGGTGTCTGGAATCTCTCACATAGCACCATTATTTTGATATTTCTCCACCTGGCTCATGCACATGCACTATCAAGGTGTTTTCTGTTGCAGGATATGCTTTCTAAGTCATTTACCTGATAAGATATCATTTATGTTGTTTTCATGGCTTTAAAATTTTATTTATTTTTATCTTATGCTTCTTGGTGTTTTGCCTGGGTGTATGTCTGTGCACTAATGTGTGCCCGATACCTACAGAGGTCAGAAAAGAGCAGCAGGTTCCCTAGAACTGGAGTTAAGGGTAACTATGAGCTACGATGTAGATGCTGGAAATTGAACCCAGATCCTCTGGAAGAGCATCCAATGCTGATAGCTGCTGAGGTATCTCCCCAGTCCCTGTTTTCAGTTTTTCTTTGCTTGGAGATAAGCAATGAATATCTGGGACCAGGGCCCAGCTTGGAGAAGAGCATGTTTGTAGCGTTTTCTGCAGCCTGCCCTCAACAGCACACATCTGTGAATGAGTCTAGTCCTGAGCTTCATCCCTGCTCCTCACAGCACACACCTATGCACAAGTCTACTTTTTATTTTAATTTTTAATTTGTGTATGTGCGTGTGAATCCATGTGCAGTTGTCTGGGAAGACTTGAAAAGGGCATAGGATCTCTTGGAGCTAGAGTTACAGATAATTGTGAGCTGCTATGTGGATGCTGAGTATCAAACTTGTGTCCTCCACAAAAACAGTGAGTGCTCCTATCGGCTGAGACTTCTCTCCAGCCCCTGTACGTGACTCTATTCTGAACATTTATTAGTTTCCCCACAATAGCAAATTATCATGGATTCAGTGCTTAGGACACATGCCTATGGTTCTGTAGTCAGAATTCTGGATGTGCTATAAAACATCTGGGTTGCTTACTTAGTATTTTAAAAGACTGAATTAAGTCCAGGTCTTGGCTTCTATCTGAAGGTGCTGGCGAAGGTGGTGGGGGAGGGGGCTTTACGTCTAAATTCATTTATATCTTCATAGGACTGAGGTCCTGTCCTTACTGGCTGTGAGTTCCACATGGTTGGTCTTTGCTCTTCCGAGTGTCTTCTGACCCTTGAGCATCGCCACCTGCAGCTTAGTGCATTAGGTAAAAAAGCCATTTCCCTTTTCTTCCCCCTCCTTGTCTTCCTCCTCTTCCTCTTCCCTTCCCTTTTCCTTTTACGTCTTGCTGACTCATCTTCCTACTTTCCTTCCCCTGACGTTTGGAGCTCCAGGCACATACCACTGTCTCCAGCTTAACTCACACTCTTCTGAGCAGTTTATAGGAATTTATTTCTTCATATTTTTCCAACACTGAACTCTAAAATGCTCAGTTGTCACCAGTCTAATAAATGAAATACAATATTAATTTCAATTTGCATTTCTATGAGCATTAGAGAGACCGAATCATCTTCCGTACAGTCCTTGGTCACTTCATATTCCTGTTCAAAGTGCTCTTCTGTAGTCTCTCTCTTCATAGTAGGGATTTTATTTTTTTGTCAATTATTTGTAGGTTTCTTTTATAATATGGTTATTTGTGGTGGGATTCAGGTGTCAGCTGATAAGGTCCAAAGACGCTTATCCAGGGTCCCGGGCCCCTGTAGGGGGTGTGGCCAACCCCATTGAGGAGGGGCTTCTGGGACACGAGGACCCCCCTTCCTGTTTCTGGCTGATGGAGAGACAGGATCGGAATCCATCGTCCATCCATCGCTCGTCCACTGTTCCAGACTCCAGTCCCTGTTCAGGTGCTACTATAAACTGTTACCTGTACCGTGAGTGTTGGTTTATATTTTAATAAATATCTATCCTGCACTGGTGCCTTCTAAGTAAACTTCGCCTACAGTTACTAGTGTTTTATTTATTAAAAACATCATGCTTTCTTTAATTTTGAGGTCCTCTGTGTTTTTCTTTCTTTAAAAAATTTGTTTATTTTATTTTGTGTGTATGTGTGTACGCACACGTGTGAAGGTGCCCATGGAGACCTTTGGCTACTCTGGGAGAGCAGTATGTGCTAATAAAGCCATCTTTCAGTCCCCCCTCCCTCCTCCTTTTCTTCTTTCTGTGACACTGAAGATGGAACCCAGGACTTGGACCTATCTGGGAAAGTGCTGTATTACTGAGTTACATCCCCAGCTTTCAGTTTGCAGAGAATGCTCATGGTTTTATATTTTTAATTTATGGATCTGTTTACCTAAACATATTTTTTAGACAACTAGATTCAGAACTATTGAAATTGACTATAACTTCTTACGTTACATTATAGTCAATTATTATTTCGAGACAGTGGCTCACTGTGTAACCTTGGCTGCTTTGGGACACTCTTTGTAGACCAGGCTGGCCTTGAACTCACAGAGATCTGCCTGCCTTTGCCTCCTGAGTGCTGGGAATAAAGACATGAGCCACCATGTTCTGATTTTGTATTATGTTATTTATAATACTTACTGTTTTTTGGAGGGGTGTCTATATTTCATCTGACATTTATTTTATTCTTCGTTTTGAAAATTGGCTTTATTCTTGAAAATATCTTACTCGTATACAATGAAATATGATCACAGCACCCATTTTCACATTTCACCCCTCTGTACCTCCCTTCCATATGTCCTTCAAATTTCATGTTTATTTTTCAAGACACAGAGTTTTTTCTGTATATCCTTGGCTGCCTTGGAGCTAGCTAGACCAAGGATGGCCTTGAACTCAGGAATCTACTTGCCTCTGCCTCCTGAGTCCTGGGATTAAAAGCCTATACCACCATGCCTAGCACTGTTTTTTGTTTGTTTGTTTGTTTATATGTGCTGGGGTATGGGGCCTTGCACTGGAGTGTGGGAAACCTATCAGTGGCTACACCTTCATCTTGTTCTCATGCAGGCAATCACAGCAGCTGGAGTTCATGAGCATGGTAACCAGGTCAAGTCCAAAAGACAGCATTTCACAGCACTTATTCCCACCCTCTGGCTCCACATTCTCTCAGCCTCCTCTTCTGAGATATTCCTGGAGCTTTGGTGGGATGGGAGGGTGTTTTATTTAGATGTCCCATTTAGGCTGAGCACCCAGTCCCTTATCCTCAGCATGTGACTGCTGCCCACTGTAAAGGCAGCTTCTGACATTGATTTTCAATTTTCAATTTTTTTTTTTTTTACTTATTTTGTGCTGCTGAAGTTCAAACCCAGAGCCTCACGCACAAGTGCCCTACCACTCAACTATGCCCCCAGCCCTATTTATTTTAAGTAAAAGATTCTTTCCCTAAAACAATAGATAATTATTCCAACAGTGTTTATCAAATACTCCATTACTTCTTTTTAATTTGAAATGCCAAACTTAAACAAGATTTTAATTAAGGGCGTTTCTGGAATTTTTGTTCTATTCCACCGATTCCCATGGCATTATGTCAATGCTGTGTTCTCTGACTGCTGATGTCTTAAACTACATTTTCGTGTCTTCAGGCAAAGCAATCCCAATTGCTCTTTACACATTTTTTTTTTAATTCTTGGCATTTACTCTTCCAAATGAACTTGAGAGTATTAACAAATTCATCACAAATTCTATGTGGATTTTGTTGGGATTGCATCAAACATAATTTGTAGAGAATCATACTTTGATATCACTGATATATGCTTTGATGTTTAGAAGTTTATATCTTTTAACTTTTTAAAAAATGATTTAGTTCATTATTTCTGTGTATATGGGTATTTTTGCCTACATGTGCATCTATATACCATGTGTGCACCCCGTGCTCACAGAAGTCAAAATAAGGTATTTGATCCCCTAAAACTGGAATTAGGAGTGGTGGTAAGCCATGGTGTGAGTGCTGGGAATACAATCTAGGCCCTTTATAGGAGCAACAAGTGAGTTTCACCACCAAACATATTTCCTGCCCTATCCTAATAATCTGATGTAAAAATTAGTGGTTTTCTTCATGAAGATGTTGCACTGTTCTATAGTTCCTTTATTTTGGGAAGTTAATCTATAAACATGATTTTTTTCTGCATACATTTAGGTAAAAAATTAAGTTAATAGCATTTATGATTAAATTTCACCTTTTGTATAAAACACAGCTACCCTGAGTTGAATAGAATGCTCAGTGGTTAGAACCCTCGCTGCTCTTCCAGAGAACCCAAGTTGGGTTTCCAGCACCTACCTCCAGCAGTGGTAGATGTGGAGAAAAAAATTATTTAGATTAAAAAAAAATAGAAAAAAGAGAGTACTTTAAAATGTATTAATCAGACAGAACTTTGGGGGAAGATTCCTGACATAAAATTCTAGTATAGGACATCATTCAACAATCATTCAACTAGGAAGAGGATATTGGATCAATTTTTTTTTTTTCTTTTTTGATCCAAGCTGAGCACACACCTGTAATCCCACTGCTCCAGAGGCAGAGGCAGGAAGATCATGAGTTAGAATCTAGCTGTGACTAGATAAAGAATTCAAGGCTAGCCTGGGCTACGTATTGCTAAATAAATGGTCTTCCAAATTCAGTAGTCCACAAAGTAAAACTATTTTGTAGAGGGTCTAGAGAGATGGCTTGGCAGTTAAGAACACTTGTTGCTCTTTTACAAGACCTAGGTTTGGTTCCCAGCCATTCACAACCATCTGTCACTCCATTCCTAGCGGAGCTGGCACCCTCTTCTGTCCTCTCTGGGTACCAGGCATGACTGTGGTACACACATACACATGTGCAAGCTGTAAGGATTCCCAGCACATAACACCCAACATGGTGCTGGCAGAACAGAGGGCACGCCCCTGGGCATGGCTACATAAATCTGTGCCCACCCACTCTCTTAAAAGGAGACACCGCTGAAAGTCTGTCTTTCTCTTCTGGCTCTCTCCCTCCTACCTACTCAGCAACTCCCCTGAATAAACTCTAGCGTGGCATCTGGTAGTGTGTGTCTGATCTCATGCTCAAAACCAACACAAGCGCAACACTTATACACATAAAATAAAAGTTAAAAATACGAACTAAAATACCTATTTCCTAGTGCCTTTCTGTTGGTACCTTTGATGTTTGTGTGATGGTACAAGTAGCTGTGTGGGTAAAATGCTGGCTGTGTCAGTGACACCTGACTACACTGCTGGTCATTGGATTCTTTGTCACCAGCCACTCATACACTTTCACTTCAGAGTATCACTGACAATGATACACCTTTGAGATGTCTGTATGGTGATGGGAAATACACGGCTGTGTTTACAACGTTTACAAGGGGAGGAAGTAGTACCATCCTTGAGCTGTGAGCTGAACGAGTTATATTTGCTTGTTTTGAGACAGCATCTCACTATGTAACCCTCCAGGTTGGCCTTGAACAGAGATCCATTTGTCTCTGCCTCCTGATGCCGAGATTAAAGGTGTGTACCATCACACTGGTTGAAATACTATTGTCTTATTTTTCACCCCCCCCCCCCAATGCTAGGGAATGACCCGAAGGCTGTGTACATTTTGTGTGGGCCAGGCAGGTACACTACCACTTAGCTATATCCCAGCTGTTATTTTATTTTATGTGTGTGGGTGTTTTGCTTGCATGTAAGTACACTGCTTGGATATCTAATGACTAGAAAGGTCAGAAGAGAGTGTCAGTTTCTCTGGAACTGGAGTGATAAATGACTGTCATCCACCATGTGGGCACCGAGAACTGAACCAGCATCCCCTGCAGAGCCTTATTGCTAGTTTCACCTCCATTTGTTTTTACCTGGTAGACTTGGTCTGTTGAGCTGTGGCCATTAAAATGTACGTATTGTGCTTTTATTGTTGCTGTGACAACGCACCTGAGAGGAACAACTTAAGAGAAGAAAGGTTTGTTTGGCTTCTGATGTCCGAGGGTTCGGTTCATCATGACAGGGAGGGCATGGCAGAGCTCAGCAACTTACGTCATGGGATGCAGGAAGCAGGGGGGAGGGGAATGCTGGCATCTTGCTCTTCCTCCTTATCTTGGTTTGTTTTTATAATCACCTCGATGCAACCTAAAATCACCTGGGAAGAGAGAACTTCAAGTGAAGAATAATTAAGAGCAGACTGGCCTGTGGCCATGTCTGTGAGATTGTCTTGACTCTGATGGTTTTGGGAGGCTTCCGCCCACTGTGGGCAGAACTGTCCCTAGGCAGTTGGGTCCGTATAGAAAAGGAAAGCTAGTTGAGCACAAGCCAGTGAGTGAGCCAGAGCCAGTAAGCCGAGTTCCTTCAACTTCTCTCAAAGATGGTCTACAGTTAAGTGAAATAAACCCTCCTCCCCCTTGAAATTGCTTTAGCTCATGGTATTTATCACAGCAAAAAGATGATCACATTAAAACATTCTTTGCGTTTTTCTCTGGGCCTCCAGTCCATGGGATGGTGTCACCCACATTCAAGGTATGTTTTCTCCCTTCTGTTCATCCTCTCTGGAACTTCACAGACCCCTCCAGAGGCGGGACCTACTATCTCCTACATAAACTGAAAGCCAAGCGGGTCAGCAAACACGATTAATCATCACAGGTGTTTAACAGACATTTTCTTTAAAATGAGCAAAATGAGGCTGTCATTCCCGAGAGAGGAGCGTCAGTGACTGTCTCTGACAATAAAAAGCAAGCTCTCAAGCATTACAGTTTAGGGGACCCTTTCATCTGCCACTACTAGCTCGACAGACTCTCAATATTTAAAGGGTCTTCTGATGATGCTAAACATTAGCAGTGATGTGGAAGGATGTGATTAAAGTAATTTTTAAAATGTATTTTTATTTTATATTTTATGCACAGAGGTATTTTGCTTGTATGTGTATCTGTGCACCATGTGCATACTTGGTGCCTGAGGAGGTCAGCAAAGGATGTCAGGTCCCTTGGAATCGGAGTTATAGACGGTTGTGAGCTGCCATGTAGGTACTGGTAATCATACCTGGGTTCTCTAGAAGAGCAGCCAGTACTCTTAACAACTAAGCCATCTCTCCAGCCCAAGGGTGCCATTTTTGATGTTACGCAATAGAAATGACTTTTGGAAGCTTTTCATGGCTTTAGTAAAACTTCATTTCCAAATGACTAATGCAATTCTTCCACTATAACAGCAAGAGATGGGGAAGCTATAAAATCAACCTTGTCTTGACCTTAGTGGGGAGTGGAAACTTCAGGGCAACAAAATGGCATAAAACCTGGACCAGGTGTCACCAAGGAGGAAGAGCACGGGGCACTACTTTACCTCTGGTGAGTCACGAGAGACTCCAGGTGCTATGCAGGCAAGAAACATAACTTAGCCAATTTTTAAAAAGCAAATTGTTAGCACCTGAGTGTGACAAGCCTGGGAGTACAGAGCTCCTCAGTTCTGCAGACCCCGAGGAGAGCTGCCATGGATTGCCAGCAACTGATTATGAGAAAGATTAAGGAAGATCAGGCTGTCAGGAGACGGTTCTATACTGGCCCAGGCATGAGGGATTGGCTAGTCACTGTCTTTGTTCAGTTTCTCTTGCTATTTCAAAACGCTGAGACAAACAATTTATAGAAAATGAAAGGGCTTTTTGTTTGTTTGTTTGTTTGCTTTTATGTTTCTGGAGGCTGGGAAGTCTTAGAGTATGGTGTGAGCATCCGGTATCACAAAGAGATGAAACAAGTGTGTTAGCAGTTTCCTCTGAATTGAAACTTTGATTTGGGCTTCCACTCTTGCTGGAAAGTTCCTCTATCCTGTTGCTGTAGTCAGTAAGAAATCCAACTTCTTCTAGATTCCAGGGAAGATTGAAGACCAGAAGACCAGAGAGCTCTGGGGATCCTTCCAGGACTCTGGCATCCAATTTGGGTTGCTGACACATCCGCTTCTGGAGCTGAACAGCCATTGGATTCTTGGCTGTTGTGTTGTGAGATAGCCATTGTTGGACTGTTCTGTCCATACGACACAAGCCAATCTAATAAAGTCTACACAGCTGCTGTCAGCTCCCTGTCCAGGGTGAGTAAATGTTTGCTCTTGTCTCCTTAGGAAGAGCATCTCTCACATGACAGTGGTGGGAATGCTCTGATCAGCTGAGCTGCCTGGAGGAGACTCTGATCAGTCAAGCTGACTGCAGTTTCTGTGAGCTATCACCCATGCTGGGGTGGAGTTTCTGGTGATACAATTACCTTTGAGTCACCCATGCTCCCGTGAGTAACTCTTTGCCCATACCCCTGTAAATAAGCCCAATAAATTTATTGGTTAACCAAGTGGAACTCTGAGAGAATTCTTGTGTCTTTCCTTGGCTCTCTATTTGGGATTAGACATTTGTCAGCATCTCTCCGGGAAAAGTTCACTTAATACACTTCCTCTTCTCCTTCCTCTTCCTCTTTATATTTCTTCTTTTTTCACAAGAAGCAATGGTTTTATTTAGAAAAAAAAGTGAAAGCATTCTTGCTGGGAGGCAGTTAAGGTGAAGTTTGGCACAGCTCTCTTTTGAAAAAGCCTCATTAAGCGGGCCTTACCTGAACGAGTTTCTCTAATCTCAATGATCTCCTGAAGGCCCACCTCTAAATACCATTGACTTAGGGATTAAGTTGTTAATACATGAATTTATGGGGAATATACCTATACTGTAGGAGCCATTTTTTTCAGGATCACATAAAACACCATCCATCCGGGGACGGTGGCCCATGCCTTTAACCTTAGCACTCAGGGGTCTGATGCAGTAAAAGTGCAAAGCTTGGGCTACAGAGTGGGTTTTGGGGCAGTGAAATCCTGCTTCTAAAGGCATGCAAGCAGGGACCACAGAGCTGTCTTAGTGGTTAGGGGTACATACTGTTCTTCCAGAATGTCAGAATTGAACTGGGTGGTACTTGCGTAGTAGCATGGAAAGGTAATACATATTTAGTGTTAGGGAAACCACAGTTTCACCAAACAGAATCTTAGCTCTATACCAGGCAGTAATTATTTGTAGGAAAGGTAAAGTGGAAGGTTTACATAGAAGAGGGTTTTTTCTTATTTATAATCACTTAGATAATAACTGACTGCCTCTAGTTAAATGATAATGTCTATTTATTGAGAGTTTATAGCTTAGTATTAAAGTAAAATGTTTGATAACAATAGTTATATAATAGATATATGGTGATACAGAATATGGGCAGGAGAAATTCAGAGCATACTGCTGTGAGAATTTCACGTTCCAGTGAAATGATGATATAATATTACTTGAGGACAGACTGTTGATTAAAAATATACTTGCAAGCTTCTTTAGTTACTTTTTGTTGCTGCAATAAAATGCCATGACCAAGGCAACTCACAGAAGGAAGAGTTCCAGAGGGTTAAGAGCCAGTCACTTGGAGGGAAGCATGGTAGCATGTGGCCAGAGACACAGAGAGATCACATCTTCAATTACAAGAAGGAAGCAGAGAGAGAGAAAGAGAGAGAGAGAGAGAGAGAGAGAGAGAGAGAGAGAGAGAGAGAGAGAGAGAGAGAGAGAGAGAACAGGAAGTGGGATGGGGTTAGAAACTCTCAAAGCAGTCCTCTCCTACCAACTACCCCAACTACTTCCTCTAGGACAGTGCTTCTCAACCTGGGGTCACATACCAGATATTTACATTACAATTCATGACAGCAGCAAAACTATAATTATGATGTAACAATGAAATGACTTTTGGTTAGGAGTCACCACAACACAGGAACCTTATTAAAGGGTCACAGCATTAGGAAGGCTGAAAACCATTGCTCTAAGAAGACCCAAGCCCTAAAGTCTCCATAACCTCTCCAAATAGTGCCACTAAATATTCAAGTGTATGTGCCCATTATTTATCATGCAAACCATCACAGAAGAACAGGTCACTCATGCTTTTATTCAAGCTTTTGGGAGGCATGAGGCAGGGGAGTGTCTGTGAGTTTCAGGATAGCCTGGCCTATATAGTGAGTTCAAGGACAGCCAGGGCTACATAGTTGGACCTTGTCTAGACAACAAGCGGACAAATGCTGATAACCTTTAAGAAAAGGAATACATGATAAGGCAATAATAAGGAATAGTAAGCCAGGGAAGTAAGGGAATCAGAAGAAAGTAGAACCAACCACTGAAACATATAGAAAAAGGCCAATTGGATTTGAAGCTGACTACTGAATATTTATAGTGAGCATGTTATCACTAGCAAGGATTGTCTCCCGTAGACTCATCCTTGGCCCCTACATGGTGGTTCTATTTTGGAGGGTTCTGAAAACTTGGGTGATGGGACCCCAGTCAGAGGAAGCAGGTCATTGGAGATGAGGGAGATATTGGCTGGCAGTACATCATCCCTGCCCCTCCTGTTTTATCTTCTGCTTCCTGATAACCATGAAATGAGCAGCTTCCGTTGCCACATGCTACTACTGTCTCTGCAGTGTTCCCCCCAAGGGCATGATGCCAAATGACCATGGACTGAAGCGTCTGGAAGAGATCCAGATAAACCTAACCCCCCCTGAGTTGCTTCTGTTAGATCTTTGGTTACAGCTTTAAGTTGATGTAAAGTATAAAGAATCTAAGCACACTCACCGAAAGCCAGAGACTGGCTTATTGGGTGTCTTAACTGCTTTTTATGTTGCCATAAAGAGACACCACAAGCAGGGCAATTCAGAGAAGAAAGCATTCCACTTACACTTTCAGAAGGTGAGTTCATGCCTCTCATGGTGGAAAGCATGGCAGGAGGCAGGCAGACATGACACCGGAGCAGTGGCTGAGAGCTTACATAGGATCCACATGTGGGAGGCAGAGAGAGGGAGGAAGGGATGGAGGAAGGAAGGGAGACAGAGACTGGGGGCTTGCTGTGAGCTTTTAAAACTTTAGAGCCCACCCCCAGTGACACACTTTCAACAAGGCCACACCTCCTAATCCTTCCTAAACAGTCCCACCACCTAGGGCTCTAGCATTCAAACACAAGACTATGGTTCTCATCCAAACCACCACACCGGACCCCCTCCCCCCCCAGTTAAGAGTTGAAGCCCACTCTGTGCAGTGCAAGGCGGGCTGATGAAGTTAAATAAGGGGATTAAGATCCGTATAGTCTTAGGTTCTACATCCTTAAGAAATGATTCTTTTAAGAAAGGATACTTTATTGATTCTTGCTATAGGATCAAGGACTATCTGCACCTACATGAAAGCACTCTAGAAACACCTCTCTTCTCAGACAAGTACCTAATACCTGCAGGCATCTAGATTTTGCTCACTCTCTTCCCCATAAAGGACTTGTGAGACCAGAGTGAGGAAACGAGCAGGTCCAAGAATCCGCTGCTCGGAAGCATCACCACCCTGTGGCTGACTGTAAGGGGACGTAGTAGTTTGAATGACAATGTTCTCTCCCCCAGGTTCAGATGTTTGAACATCTGGTTCCTAGTTGGTAGCGCTGTTTTTTGGGAGGTGGGGTGGGGTGAGAGGTGTGGCCATGCTGGAGGAAGTATGTCATTGAGGGTGTGCTTATAAAAGTTTTCTCTTATGCTTCTGGTTCAAGATGTGAGCTCTCAGCTACCCAGCTAAAGACCAATCACATTTCCACTCCCCACTCTCTGTATACAGGCATGAATGTGAATCTTTTTAAATTGACACCAGACACAGGGGATAGTTTTGCCTGACTATGTTCTCTACATACTGGGCCGCATACTGCAAATGTTCTGTTCCAATTTCCTTGCTTTCTTTAGCAATAGGAATGATTTTGTTTAATCATGAATGCTGTGTTCATTTTACTATGGCATTAGAGAAAGAAACACCCAAGACCATGACTTCATGAATATTATTGATGAGATTACATTCTTTTGGTAAGATTATGGATTGAAACAAAAATACCAAGTAAATTTTAATGCAGGTGGCAAGAGTATATAGCTCCCTTCCTCAAAAAATTTCCAGTGAAGTTGTAATATGAATGAGTGAAGCTCAAGATATACTATTTTATAAGCAGGCATTCCTGGGTTTGGAATGGCTCTGCACTGTTACGGTCCTTTACAGCCCTGAGAACTCTGTCATAGCTCTCTCTTGGCACAAGGAGAAGACACTGGAACCATTCTCTTGGCCAGCTTGCTCCAGGCCATTCTCAGCCAGGCAGCTTCATGACTTCTTGCTTTCCTGGTCTCTGGATCCTGTTGGAGCCTGCTTGGACTGGTTCCTCTTCCAAAATTCACATGCAGCCTAGCTTTATCCTTGAGGCCAGGTTGGATAGAGCTGTCCTGGTGCTCACCTTTGCTTCTCCTTGGGAAGGAAACTGTACTCCTTGTCCATTTACTATATCATTCTTTGTGCTAATACAACTTGACACATACCTCTCACTCTGATGCTAAAGCTGCCACAAGAAAGAGGAAGGCAGAAATGACAGCGTGCAGATTGAGGCCTTGTGCATATGCAAGAGAAGAATAAACCAGCTGGTTCTAGGGAGGGGATGTGTAGGGGATTATGTTGTTCCATTGTAAATAATTTTCCCCGCCTATGAGTTTAATAAAAAGCTCTGATTGGCCAAAGGCAGACAGCAAATGTGGGCGGGGCTACTACACTAAGAAGACTCTAGGAACAGGCAGAACAGAGTAGAAAGCCAGAGAGAAGCCAGAAGAAGCAGAGGACAACTATGCTGCTCTAAGAAAAGGTACCGAGCCCCATGGCTGAACAGGATAAGAGTCATGGGTTAGATTAAGGATAAAGAGTTAGCAAGTCATATGCCTAGGCCTTAGGCTGATCAACCAAAAACTATTGTAAGCATCTGTGTGTCGCTGTGGGTCTGTGGGTCTGCAGGCCTAAACCTTGAGGCTAGGCCCAAAAGTCTGGGCCAGAAACCACCTACTACATTATCCACAAACTATATGATCTTTTTCCTACTTCACAGAGCTAGGGGTGAAGGAGAAAAAATGAAATTTAGAGACATTTCCCATCCTAGGGTCAGTGGGCAATGCTGGGCTCATGTAACTTTTTTCCCCCTGGAAGCCATGATCCGGAGAGGGTTCCAGCTTGTGCCTCGTTGAGCTGACACTTGACCCTGCTGGTTCATCTCATATGTATGCAGTGTGGGGGTTTTAACTTTAGCCACCACATAAGGTTCTCCAGAAAAAAAAATGGGGCAGATGGGTCTTATATAAATTCATGGAAATGGATATAGAACCAGGAGCATACAATGGGAATTGGCTCAGGCATTTAAGGTTACAGTTTGTCTTAGAAATGTCTTCCATAGGCTCATGTTTTCATAGCTTGGTCCCTAGTTGGAAGTTGTATTTTGAAGACCCTAGAGCTTTTAGGAGGTGGAGCCTGGTTAGTAGAAGCATGTCACTAGAAATTGGCCTTTGAAGGTTACCTACTCCGAACCTGGGCCAAAGCTTCAGGTTCCTTCTCTACAAGGATGGAACAGGAACCTGCTTCTATCATGGTGAACTGCCTCTTTGTAGTTCTCAGAATGACGGACTGAAACCAGAAGCTCAATCAACCCTTTCTTCCTGAGGCTGAAAACTATTAATCTATACATTGCCCTGTGTCTCCTGGTTTACCTGTGCGACATTATATCTTGCTTTCCCTGGATCTTTGCATCATCTCTATGATTCCGCCTTTCTTTTCCCCGTATCTTTCTTGGATTTCCTACCTGGCTCTATTCTGTCTTATCATAGGCCAAAGCAGCTTCTTTATTACCTAATGATTGTGACACATATTCATATAGGAAGACCATTCCTTAGCAATTATGAAGGCTGAAAGGTCTCCAGACATGCCAGAAGAGAATCAGGAAGGCAATTAGGTGTGAGTCAGGATGTCCACTGTCCAAGGGCAAGAGAAGGCAGTGTCTGAGCTTTGGAAGAGAGTAAACTGATTCTCCTTCTATCTGAGAATGGGGATCAATGTGCTGTGTCAACTAAATTACATTTGGAATCCTCATTTTTTTTTTAATTTTTGGGGTACTGAGAACTGAATTTTGGTCCACTGGAAAGGTATTACTCACTGAGCCATCTCCCAAGCACTACTTTTTTTTTTTTTTTTTTTTTAAATTATGTGTCTGTGTATGATGTGTATGTGTTGTGTGTGTGTGTGGGGGGGTTATGTGAATGTGAATGCAGGTACCCATGGAGGCCAGAAGAGGGAGCTGGAGGATCCAAAGTGTGTACTAGAAGCTCAAATCCAGTTATCTGAAAGAACTCCAAGTAGTCTTAACCTGGGAAACATCTCTTTAGCCTTCAGGGATCCCCATTTCAGAGTGAATGTTTGAGGAAGTTTCCAGAAAGGTTTAGGTGAGATCTGTTCTAAGTGTAGCTGAATTGGGGTTCTAGAATGAGAATGAATGAGAAGGGTGGAACTGTGAAGCCAGTTGAGAGGCAGAATTCCTTTTGTCTGTTTCCTGGTCTGTGAGGATGAGACGCTCCTGTCCCACACTCCTGACACTATGGTTTCCCCACCAAGAAGAGCTGCCTAACACATATGTGGCCATTTGCCTTCTTCTTCTGGGCCAATGGTTGAATCCCTTATGTAAGTGTTAAGAGGATGAGGGACTTTCTTAGAAGCCTCCTGAAAGAAACCTGTATTTGTGTAGTGCAACACGCCCTCTTTAGAGCCAACCACTCTGAGTACCAATCCATAGCCCTTGGGCTGGAGCCAGGAGGTAGGTCAGCCCACTGTAGTGCAAGCCCTGTGTGATCTGGGGCTGACCACATCCAAGAGGACTGGAGGGCGGTGAGCTGCCCATGGCCATTTCAGGGTGGATGCCAGATATGCTTCTTACTCATGTGTTGCTGTAACTGACAGGAAAAAAACAATTTAAGGGGCAGAGCAGTTGTTTCAGCTCACCATTTGTAGTATAAGTGGTATTGGTAAACTGTCCTGTGTTTGCACTTGCTGAGAGCCGACTCTGAGAGCAAGGCAGACTCTCTCTATCTCAGATTCAACCAGGTTTATCTCTCTTGTTCTAGGAGGCACTTTTCTAGGGGCAGGCTGGCCTCAAGCTTCTGTGACAGAGAGAAAGGAGAACACAGGGCTATATTGCGCCCTTGAGAACACAAAGATTTTGTTCCATTTCTAACCATTATTACTATTATTCATTCTGTGATATATAAAGCGCATGGTGGGAATGAGAAGTGGGAGGCTCACCTATTGTAAGAAATATTTATTGGCAATTGATTATACAAAAGGATTAGTATTTGTCAAGAGGTTTATATGAAATACTTTTTGAAGTAAGATGAAATCTTAGGACAATTTTTGGAGGGTTGAAATGTCTCCCGCAGAGAATGGGAAACAAAGTGTAAGGGCAGACAGCAGGCAACAGGTCTTCAAAGGGGCTGGCCACACCCTCTACAGGGGTCCTCAAGACCTCAAAGCCAAGCCTCTTGGTCGGTGCTCAAAAAAGGCCTGAACCCATCCACCTCACTCAACCTTGGAGAGAATCCTCTGCTCTAGCTGGAAATATCCCAAACTGACCTCCAGCCTAACTGACAGACTCAGCAGGGCTTCCCCAGTCTTTCTGGGGAGATTGTAAGTGCTCAGTATGATGTTATCTATCTGCTGCTTGCTATTTATTTTATGTTTGTTCCGCCAGTCCGGTTACTCTAATCAGTTCTGAGGTGTTGCAGGAATTCTGGTCTTAATAAAGGAAACTCAGAGCTAGATATTGGGGAAAGGCTGACATATCACAGAGAGGAAACACCAGTCAAATCTCATCCATCTATCTTCCAGCTTCAGCTTTGCTCCTCATCTGTCTTCCTATGCCTGCCTTAAATACTCTCTTTGCCCAGTTGTTTCACATTCAGGTTAAGATTAAAGGCATGGGCTACTACTATTTGGTAGTTAGCCCTGAACTCACAGAAACACAGAAAGATCTCCTCTGTCTCTGGAGTTATAGGATTAAAGGCCTGGCACCACCATTGCCTGCCTAGGAGCCTGGAACTCCCTCAGTAAACCAAGCTGGCCTCAAACTCAGATCTATAGGGATCTGAGAGGCATAGATCACCACTCCTGGTCTTTCCCCTGCTGGGATTAAAGGTGTGAGCTACCACTCTCTGGTCCTCCTGGATTGACTGTGGGTGTATCTCTTCTCTGATATTTCAGACTGGTTTTATTAAATATGTAACATATCACCTCACTGATGGATGTTGTAAAGGCCTGATTTGGTATTTTGTTATCTATCTGCCTTTTGTTATTTGTTCTTTTGCTTGATAGATATCTAATAAACTCACTCAAAAAAGTAAAGCTATCATAGGTCATTTTCTGTGTAGAACGCTGTTTCAGAAGGTTCAATCCATTATGGCAGAGGCATGATCTGTCTGTCTCAGTTTACGTCATAGCTGAACAAGAAGCAGAAAGTGACAGGAAGTGACCAGGGATGGTATAGCCGCAAACACTCTCCCCCTTTGACCTACTTCCTCCACTTAGGTTCTACATCCTCAATTTTCAACAGTCTTCAAAATTAATAGTTCAACAGTCCCAAAATTAACAGTTGGGGATCAAGCACTGAAACACATGGGGTCAGTTCATATTCAAAGCATACTACCAGGGAGGTAGCTGCTGAGGTGCCTGAGGATGGAGATATGCTGGTGATGATAGGAGGCATGAAAAGTGTTTGGATTCTGACTGTGTTTCAGAAGTGGCTGCATCTGCAGGGGCAGAAAGTCAGGGATTCACATTTACCACCTCCGCCACGTTGTTTCTGTCTTTTCTTCTTTGATGCAAACAAAAAAAAGGGTGGCTGTAGACTTGGGAGCTGTTTCAGAAGTGGAAGATAGGGCAAACAGACCCACAGATGGCCTGAATTCTGCAGGTGCTTACCGGCCTATTTCTATACACATAATGCTGAATAAACATTAATGGGCCTGCAGTAAGAGTTTGGGGTAGAAACCAGACACTGCAGGTTCTTCCCAGTGGGTTAGACTAAAGGACTCTCATAAACAGAGGTTGCACAAAGGGCTGGAGGAGGAAGTGGACCCAAGAGATTTATTAATTTTTTTTCAACCAGGGTTCCACTATATAGCTCTGGCTGGCCTGGTACTTGCTATGTGGAGCAGGTTGGCTCCAAATGCACAGATATTCACCTACCTCTCTTTCCGGAGTGCTGGGGATTAAAGGTGTGTGACACCACATCCAACCTACTAGTTTTAAAATAATAAGTAGAACAGGCATAGATATTTAGCTCAGTTGGTAGTTTGTCTAGCAAGCCCAAAAGCCTTGGATTCAGTCCCCACAGCTAAAGAAAACCAAAGCCAGAACCATAAAATAAGTGAGATAAAACAGAAGCTACACCTGAAAAAAATGTTAAACGGTGCATACATAGTAACATAGTAATATTAATATAGCTGCTTAATATATATAAAGAAAAATTGTAATGTGTGCAGTAATTAATACATACTCAAAATACAGTTGTATATTGTGCATTTTAGCTCATTAAAACACATAAGCTCATTAAAAAGGCATAGGAAAGAGTTGAATTCGATAAAATTAAATGAGTTTATGAAACAGCCTCAGTGCACGAATTAAGTTCCTACCACCACAGGCAGCATTGGGTGAGCAGGGACTCACAATCCGGCCGCCTTTCCTCATCCAGAGAGCACTTCCAGGCCCGCCCCGCCCCGCGGCTCCGCCCCCGCCACAACCACGCCCACTAGGGGAGGGGCCCGAGGGATTCCCGGCGTGCTGCGCGGGCGGGGCGAGGGGCGGAGCGTGCGCGGAGGCGCGGCTGCTGCGGGACGCTTGGCTGGGCCCGGCTGCGGGGGAAGAACGTGGAGCTCTGGGTGTAGGGCCTGCTGCTCCGGGGCGGCGGCGGGGGCGGCGGCATGCGCGTGTGAGATGAGGCCTCGGGTAGCCCGAACGCGAGCAGCGGCCCCCGGGGCAGCGGCGAAGGCCAGCGCGGCCTCTTCAGAGCGCGGCGCGCGGTGCATGAGGTCGAGCGCGTGGGCGCTGGGCAGCCGCCGGCCACGCCGTCTCCATAAACACTTGTTTAGGACTTGTTCGCCTCGCTGAGGCCGTGGTGCTGGGCATGGAACACCCCCCCGAGCCGGAGCCAGAGCCCCAGTCCCTTTCAGAGGCCTCGGCCGCCGCGCCGCTGCGCGCCCCAGAGGTGGCGCGGCTCCTCGAGGAGCAGGAAAAGGTAACAGGCCGCGCTAGGCTTCGGCCCTAGCCGGCTTCCGCCTGCAGCCGCGACTAGGACGGCCTCTAACCCGGTCAGCTCTTCGCGTGCGGCCGAGATCCCCACGCACGAGCTGCGCAGCCTCGGGCCTGCGGGGAAGCAGGGGAGAAACTTTTGTCACGTGCATTTGTTTTTTTTTTTTTTTTTTTTTGGTCTGGAGCCCTTTGACTTACACACGAGGGGATGCGGGGGATACCGAGGATGCAGGGGATGAGATACTCAGTTGACCCTGAACCGAGAGGAAGTGTTGGGACAAAATGTAGCCCGAGTGCGTGGGGACTTCTATTTTTTGGTGGTGGTGGGGGATCGCACTGTAAGCAGAAGTGGTCACTCCTTTTACCCCTTAGGTCTCTTGCTTAAAGATTGCTAAAATACACACACACATGCGCGCACACGCGCACGTATGCACGCACGCACACTCGATTCTTACTTGATTGAGCGAACAAGTTTGACTACGTTGGTGATGATGCACTTCCTGTGCATTTCCAGCTTTGGGGTTTAGTAGTCGACGGGAGGCCATTCTGTTAAATTTTGACTTCAAGCGTATAATAAACGAGACGACTACCAAAGGAGTGGAGAATGCTTTGCATCTCCTAGTGGGACTTTTGTGTAAAGAAGTGTCCTTGAGATAAGAACTGTGGCTTGACAGTTCAACGGGAAGCTGTCCTATGGATTCTGTAGTTTTCCAAGTTGATTGCCTTTTCTGAAGTGCCTTGAAGTTTATTGAAAACCGGCATTTAATTTGCTTAAAACGCCCCTTGTATTGAGAGAGTTATGGATTATTAAAGTTTAGGAAGTTGGATCAAGACCATCAATTTGAGAAGCTCTATTTTGTTCTATATTTAAATATTTTTATTTGTAAACTTCATGTTACTTATTTGTAATTTACTCTTTGCGAATTTTGTATATGTATACAATCAGTTCTATTTCCTCCAACATGGCTCTCTTCCACCTTCATGGTAATTGAGTCCAGCTAGTGCTTTGCATGTGTTTGGGTAGCGACCATCTCCTGGAGCATGGGCTATATACCAGTGACTGCAAGTCATTTTTCCTCCTGTAGGGGTTCTCCTTAGTTAGGGTTGGGGCGTAGTGAGCTTCCCACTCCCTAGCTTGAATTCTTGCCCTGAAACTCAAACTTTTTAAAATAACTAGACCTTTGTAAAAAAAAAAAAAAAATCTACAAAACATGATTACAAAGATACACTGCGGTTAACTATACAAAGGTTTCCCTGTATCCCAAGAAATTCCTCTTGGCTTGGAAACCACCTGTTAATAAATTATAGGAGTCTTTCCTGCCCCCCCCCCCCACCCCGTTGCCCCTCCCATGTTATACTTTACACAAGTTGTGCAGGCTGCCCTTCAACTCCCTCTGTAGCCCAGTCTGGACTTAAAGCTGTGAGCTCTTTAGACTCCACCTCTAAAGTAGATGGGGATGCATACCTGTGACATCAGACCTGACTTCATCTTAATTAAAAAAAAAAAAAAAAAGAAGGGAAAATAGATGGAAAGAAGAAAAAAAAAAAGCCCTAAACAAAGCCTTGTTATTTTGACAAAACAGTTTACTATTCTTGTGAAAATTTGAAATGGACCAGGGTAGATGCCTTTGGTTCATGTGGAAAACACTTTTGCCTTCCTAGTGCAAAGTGTGAGTAATGCTGACCAATAGGTTTCCTTCCAGATGTTCTTTAAAAAAGGAGATTTTGGTTTTTATTCTGATGTTACAGTGAGTGAAATACAAAGGGTACTTTTGGGGTGTTCTGAACAGCTTGTTGTTATGATTAGTGTATTTGAGAGAGTACCTGTGGCTGTTAAATCCATTGGGAGACTGGATGTTTTCAGTGGACATGGACCTCCATATCATTTTCAGCCCTGTCTTGTGTTAATATTAATCTGGCATATAAAATAAATGCATATCTATTTTGGTTAAGTAAAATGCCTCCCAGTTTATAATAAAGCCCTTCAGTATTTACTTAACAGACTACTTATTAGAAAAAGCTGGATGGCCTTAACAAAACACACTGGTTAGATAGCTGTGCTTTAATTAGAGGTTGGCAGGGGAAAGCTTGCTTTGTAAACTGTAAATTATTAGTTTTATGAGGGAGTTTGCTTAGGTTGTAAAGCCAACTCAGTTTTAACAGTTCTGCTGTTTGAGATGTGAAAATAGAAGCATATGTCGTTCTGAAAGTAAAGGGAAAGATGTCATAGTTGGTTTGTCTGAGTGGACATCTAGTATCTTAGCCTTTCCCTGTGTGGGTTCCATGAGATGGAATTAAACTTCTAACACAGTGTCTTTCTTGCTTTGACGGTGGCCTCTATATCACCTGCATTTTAGCTGTAGCAGGTTACCTAGTTCCTTACATAGAAGCTTAGGGAGCAATTCTTCAAAGATCTTGGCTTGAGAAGGGCTGTAGGTTTCTTTGAAATCCCACTAAGTGGACCAGGTTTTATTCTGGTCTTGTTTGATCCTGGTTGATAGTGGGGCACTGAATCAGAGTGAAAAGTCAGCTTGAAGGAAAGGGTGACATCATGAGTGAGTCCCATCTCCAGTGAGTGACAGCATCTGAGGAAAATGGACAGGATCAGGGTCAAGTATATTAATACTCTTCACAGTGGTGAGAACACTGTCAGGGTGGGTCCATGTGTCCATCCCATCCCATCTCCTCCCTTCCCCCGCCCGGCTTTTGTTAAACTTGTGTTATTCCTTTTTTTTTTTTTCCTTTTTAAAACAATGAGCCATGCTGCCATGCTGGCCTTGGCCTAGGATGTGCCATGAACTCCTTTCTGATCCTGCTGCCTCAGCCTCCCCAAGTGTGAGTCTCTGCAGCCTCCTGTCTCCATCTCTAGGGGATGGGACTAAAGGTGTGTGCAACCAGGGAGTCTTTATTTTTTAAGTTAAACTAGGTTGGCATTCAAAGTTATGATGGATTTCATTATTGCCTAAGTGCCTAAGCACTTAGGTAAAATACTACCATTTACCCAAAAGTTTGTAAAATCAAAAGATTTCAGTTTTTCAATAAGGGTGTTGAAATTTAGTATTTGTGCAAACAAGTTTGTTATAATATCCCTAATTGCTAACCAGTTTCTAAGCATGAAAAATGAGTCCTGGCTGGATTTTGAATACCAGTTATGTAGGTTCATTGCTTGCTTTACTGTTGATTTAAATTATTGGAAACATTTTCCAGTTAGTTTCTCTGTTTTATTTTTCTCCTTCTCCTTAAAGATTTTGTTTAATCTTTCTGACAAAAGATAAAAGAGGAGAGAAACTCTGATTTACTTTTGTTTTATTTTGTTTTTTTCAGACAGGACCTTAATATACAGCCCTGGCTAGTTTTGAACTTGTGGTAATCCTCCTGCCTCAGCCTCCCTAGAATTCCAGGTATTTGCTACCACTTCATGTAGATCAGTGTTATGAGCCACTTATATAAAGATTTGATAGAAAGATGTTGGTTCCATGGAGCTTAGGCTCTCCAGTGTGGTGAAGTATTTCAGGGTCATTCATGCTGCACCACCCCCCCCCCCCCCAATCCACTGATGTACACAGGACTGTAATGAGGTATTTCAGGCTACTCTGCACAGGTTTCTTGCATGAAAGTTTGCTGAATGTGCTTCTTTGGAATTGGCATTATGTTGAAATTTCAGTTTCTTGGTTAAGGCCCTATTTCTGAGCTGTTTCATACTTCTAGATAATATTATGTTTTACTAGTAGAGGTAGTGAGATATTATTATCTGAAAAGAAGTGGGGTGCAGTGTTTCCATAGGTTCATTTTCGGGACAGCAGTCAGATTGGTAAGATCAGTAGGTTAATTTCTTTACCACTGAGGGCTTGAAGTAATTATCACTTGTAATTTTGATTCAGCTAATACTCTTCTTATTCTAGAATCTTGAAGAATTAAATGTAGTAGAAGTAAATATTTAATCTTTTCTTAAAGCAGAACATCTGCTTTAGCTTAATGGAAGATTTTCATTTTTGTCTTGGTGAATTCCTGTTGGTTTAAGGAACTGTCAGTCAGGTAGTTGAGTAGTTGGAACCCAAGTCATAGGATTCAGTCTCCTAATACTGTCAATGAGTTATGCTGAGCTCACAGTTTCAAATGAAGAGGTCTCTCTAGTGAAGAAATTTAGAAGGCACGTTTACTTCTCTGATGATAGTGATTGATGGATAAGCAGAAAGGTACAGGGGGCAAGGACTAGTAGGGAATGCCCCTTATATAAGCAACATGTCAGAGTGTAGGGTAGTTTCATTAGATCAGAAACCTACCTCTGTGTGTGGGCATGAGCCTGTGTGGAAGACATTTTGGAGAAGAGTTTATGCAGATGAGAGTGAGTCAGGCTGAGAGCACTGCCAGGTTTATTCACTTACAGGTTTAAGTTTTATTTTTGCAAAAGAAGTGACTGAAACACATTTGAGACATGTTTGTAAGTCATGCTTCTTTGTGATGCATGTGTGAGGAAAGGGAGGGCCAAGCTCACACTCTCTGTGCCAAGCATTGTGCTGGATGTTTATGCAGTTCATGCTGGAATCTTCATGAGCACTTTGAGTTGTTCAGTTGAGTAATTTGGGCTGTTTGTAGTGTTTGTCTAGACTTCTGCCTTTGCTTTTGCCTACATTGCTGTTTTCAGAAGTGGTTATACCAGTGTACATGCCTGCCAGCTATGGTACATGGTCCAGTTTCTCTACATTTTTAATTACTTTAATACCTTAGGTGTTGTCCATCTCTTTTATAATTGCTACTCATTCTAGTGATTAGTGACATCGTTATCTTTTCAGGTGTTTTTGAGCAGCTTTGACTTTCAACTTCTTCAAGGGAAAATAGCCACTGGTTGCTTTTTCACTTTCTCTGGGGAGTTTTGTCATATTCTAGTTGGTTCTTAGTAACTCTTCATACTTCTTAAATTATTTTTTCATTTATTTTACATATTGACCACAGTTTCCCCTCTCCTGTTTATGTTTTTGATATGAGTACATTTTCAGTTATGGATTATAAATGTCTTTCTGGTCTGAGTCTTGAATTAACGTTGTAATCTTGTCTTTTGATGACCTAGAATTCTTGATTTTATTTCCTTTGTAGTTTGTGTTTGCTTGGGAACCCAGGGCTGTACCCGTGTACGTGAGCCCTTTATTGCTGACACCATCTCTACCCATGTTCCTGATAGACCCTCGGAACACTCCCTTGCATGTTGAGAGCAGCAGTCTGTTCATTATTGATTTAAGTACACTTGGGATTAGAGGCATCTCACTCTGCATTTGGGTGTTTAGTTACATCACCATTCACTGGAATGATTGTTTTTTTCCTTCCTTGTCGTCTTGGTTGTGACAGGTGATAGGTGTGATTTGTTTCTCGTTTGTTCTGATGGCTTGTCTCTTCTTATAGCCAGAATTACTCTGTTGTAATTATTATGGCTTTCTCAGTTATTCCCCTTCCCCCAAATTATTTACTATTACTATTGTGGAGTTGGGTCTCTCCATCTACATGTACATGGGTTCTGGGGTGCAATGCAGATAGTCATATGCCTTTACATGCCGAGTCATCTCGATGGTTGACTTCTCTTGACACCTGGTCGTGTAAATTTAGTGGTAGTTAGGCTTTTTGTTTGGGTTCCTGCCTTTGGTACTGTTAGGACCTCTAATGCAAGACCAAATAATTGTAACTTATATAGTGGGCCTCAGGAATAACTATCGAGATAACCATTAAAGACTGAAGTGATGCTTTTGTGGGTGTTTGTTTTTTGACTTGGTGGTGCTGGAGATGGAACCAGTTGTCTTTTGCTTGCTAGACATGTGTTTTACTATTGAGCTACATCCCTCAGTGCTTTTTAATTTTTTATTTTGAGGCAGGATTTTATTGGTTAGTCTGGGCTTGTTTCAAACAGTCTCTGCCTCCTGTCTCTGCCAAGTAGGTGAATTATAGACATTTACCAATATCCCCATTTATATTTGCTTCTTGTCAGATAAAGTAAATTTCATTATAACAGCTTTCTGAAAAGCTTTCATGCTTATTTCTGAGCTGAAAAACTATAATGTAGTACTAAGTTTCTGACCAGGCCAGCCCGAGGTTGGGACCTGAGGACCAACTGCTGCTTAACCCCAAATAATGACTCAGATGCTTATATCAGTTACATGCCGTTTGGCCTATGGCTCAGGCCTATTGCTAGCTAGCTCTTTCATCTTAACCCATTTCTATTAATCTGTCTTGCCACGTGGCTGGTGGTTACCTGTGCTTCATTATTCTTGGTTGGGCAGCTGGATTGCATCTCCCTGACTTTGCCTTCCTACTCCTGTATCTGTGTTTAGATTTCCCACCTGCTTCGCTTCTAAGCTGTTCTGCCATAGGCCAAAACAGTTTCTCTATTATCCAGTGATATTTACAGCATAACAAAGACATCTTTTATTGAAAAGGAGTCTATTAGATAATTCTGATGTTGAAGTTGTTTTCTTTCTTTTGAGACAGGGTCTTCAGTGTAGCCCAGGCTGGTCTGGAACTCAAATGCTTCCTGCTTTCAGCCTTTCCCGTGTGTGTTTTGGGTATCTCAGACTTAGGCCTTCAAGCACTTTATCATGATCCATCTTCCCAGCCTATCCATCTTCCCAGCCTCACTCCAGCTAAGTTTAGTGTTTAAGAATACACTACATACTGTTTTAGAAGGAAGGATGGTCCAGGAGTCTGAATGTTCCAACCAGATGAAGTTGTCTTTGAGTGACTGGGTCTCTCTTCCCTTCTCTTCTTAGGCCTCTGCTGTTCTGTCAGTTATCTTCCCCCTTCCTCATTCAGGACAGCCAACTTTAATTCATTGTCCACTACCTCCAGATTTGTAGTTTTTTTCTGTATTGTGGTCATTTCTAGTACTTAGTGATAGAAGATAAACCCTTGCAAATTCCCTGCTTCCAAACCCATTTCCTGTGTCTTCAGGAATTTTGCCTAACTTTGGTGTTAAGATGCTTAAAAACTGTATCAAAAAAGGTAGAAGAATTTAGAGATCTTCATTCCAGCCGCCTTATTTCTTGTGGATAGTTTTGCCACCTGAATTGTTTATACTTCAGTGATAATTGATCTGTGACTCTCACCGTTGTTTCCCAAACCCTTTATCTTTGCACTCAGAGGTTGTAGCCAAAAGCATAGCTGCTCCGTGCTGCCTTCCTTCTCTAGCAATCTGTAGTATGCATTCTCTTGTAAGATTCATATATTCTAGGTCTGTCATGCAGTTAAGATCAGATATTTGTACTGAGTCTTTGGATTATTTCTCTTGACACCTTCTCCAGGTTTGTGTTGGGTTAGAACTTAATCCCCTTGTCACTGAGTAATATTCCATTGTGTGTTCCTGGGTCATTTGGGACCCTTTTTTCATCTGATGAACACACTTTTTGGCTTTTGGCTGTTGGGAATAGTGTTATTCTGAACAGTGTAAGCACCTGAGTCTCTGTTTTCAGTTCTTTGCGTTGCACCTGGGAATAGAGTGGTGGATGGAATCCCATAGTAGCAGGAGCCACTGCTCTGTTTTCCATAGGAGCTGTGTGTCACATCCCCATCAGCACTGTGTGGAAATGCCAGGCTCTGCATGCCAGCACTTGGGTCACCTTTTCAGTTACACTGCCTTGTTAGGCTCGAAGAGGAACCTAAGTGTGCTTTTGGGTGCTGTTTCTCTAATGACTAAGGATGTGTTGTTGCCCAACTCTTCGAGTGCCTATTGGTCATTTGTGTGTCCTCTTGGAGAAATTTCTGTTCATATCCTTTGCCCATATTTTAATTGGTTTGTCATTTTGTTGTTGTGTTAAAAGAATTATATATATGTCTATTACTCTTAATGTGTAATTTACAGGTTTTTTCCTGATTGCTTAGCTTGTGTTTTTGATAATGTCCTTTAATGCAGAGAAGTTTTAAATTTTCTTTTAAGTTTGTTTTCTACTCTTGTGTGTGTGTGTGCCATGGTCTGCATGGAGTCAGAGGATGCTATTGTGGAGTTTTCTTTCTGTGGGTTCTGAATATTGAATGTGGGTTGGCAGGTTTGCTCATCAAACACAACTTTACCCATTGAGCCACCTTAAAAGCCTGAAATGCAGGATTTTCTTCGTATTTTATTTAGCTCTTCGAGAATTAACTCTCATGAGGCAAAACTTTTGAATGGTATTGAATTTATTAATACTTAACTTTTTAATCTCTCACTTTTGTTTTGTGAATGTATAAAACATTTATGTGGCTCAAAAATCACAACTATATAAGAAATTTATTTCCATTTTTGCTTCTTCTGACCTTATAGATAACTATTTTAATTTATTCTGATATACCTCATTGTGTTCCTTCCTTTAAACTAAACTAAATGTAGTTATATGCCCCTTTCCTTTTATCCTGCCTCCTTACAAAAAAGGAGCATAGTCTTATTTTGCTTCTTGTTTATCTTATGAAATGAAATGCTTGGGATTTTTCTAATTTCCAGAAATACCTTAGCCTATTTTATAGTTGTCTAATACGCCACTGTATACATAATCATCACTTTCTATTATTGAAGTTGTAATTTAATCTTCATGTTATGAATATTTGTTGTACAAAGTTGTCAAGTCACAGGTTTCACTGTGCCATTTTCTTCCTATGTCCTCACATCCTTCTCCTCTGATTCCTTTTTTACTTTCTTGTGTGCGCCCATCCCTTGCCTCTTCCCCAAGGGTCTCCCTTCAGCTTTTGTGTCCTCTGATCCCAGTCTGTTGTCTCTATGTGAAACAAACAACAACCATGAAAATTTGTCTGACTCTGGCCTATTTTGCCTAACATGATGATACCATGCATTTTCTTGTAGACAACGTGATTTTTCTTTTTTAGTGCCAAATAGTGTCTTTTTTGAGTCTCCCTATGTAACTAAGGATGACTTTCAATTTCTGATCCTCTTCATATCCAGAGTGCTAGGATTGTAGGTATTGTGCCAAAATGCCTGGTTTCATGTGTCTTGGGCATTGCATTTAGGGCCTTGTGCATGGTGGTGCAAGTGCTTTACCAACTGAGCTATGTCCTTACCCCGAATAGTATTTTTTTATGTCTCATTTTCTTTTTTTTTTATTCAGTCATCTGTTGATGAACACTGATTCCCTGTCTTGGCTGTTGTGACCAGTGCAGTAGTAGTAAAGGCTGTGCACATACCTTTTGTATGCTGCCTTTGATTTCCTAGGCTACAAACCCCAAAGTGGCATAACTAGAACATGATGTTCTGGAGTGTGTGAGCCTGTGTGTTCCACATACATTTAGGTGCCCTTGGAGGCCAGAAAGAGTTGTTGGATCCCCGGGAACTGAAGTTATAGACAGTTGTGAGCCTCTTGGTGTGGGTCCTGGGAACTGAACTAAAATCTAGAAGAGCAGCAAGTACTCTTACCTGCAGAGTCACCTCTAGCCCCTTCTCATAGTCTAAATAACAAATGTTTGGAAGAATTTGTTAATGGAATGGTCTGAGAATTTATTAATGGAATGGTCTGGGCCTAGTATAGTTCCTAGAGATTGGAGATTTAAAAACAGACACATTTGCTTTTAAAGGACTATTCAAGTTTTCCATTTTTTATTGTACCAGTTTAGGAAAGTGTGTGTGTGTATAAATATAAGATATTTATATACTTATAATATTTATACATAATATAGAATATTTATATACACATATATATGTGTGTGTATAATATTTCTTGTCTTATGAAGGCCAGTAGTTTGATAGTGGTCTTTAAAAATTGCTGTTATTTATAATTTGATTTGTATTTCTAGGAGTTTATCAGGCAATGCTGGTTTTTCTATTTGTAAATATGCTTTCTTCATTAATTTCTGCTTAAAATTTTCACCTTTTAAGGTCTTTCCTTTGTTTTTTACAGAAAACATTTACTTTTTTCTTAGTATTTTGCATTTTTTATTATTGCCTTAGGTAGCTCACATACTTAATTTTACTATGGTCAGAGAACATATAATTAAATTGGAATTTGATTCTTGTTATATAGATGAGTATATGGTCTTTTCTTGGGAAACACATTTTGTTCTTTTTTGCAAATAAATTTGATATCTTAGTTTTTGAGTTCAGCATCTCTTGTGCTAGCTCCAGTTGGTTGAATGTTTTGTTCAAATACTTTATGGCCATTTTTTTCTAGTACTCAGGGCTATCGAGAGATTTGTATCTTCATTGTGGGTATAAACTTGTGATGTTCAAAGTTTACAGTTTAGGAATGTCATAATTTCTGGTCATTTGACTATTTTTTTTTTTAACCATTTTTGAGGTTTTATTTTTACCATCTTTGAAGGTGTTCTTGTCTTCGAATCTCCTTAATTAGATATTAGTATACTTTTCGTGATCTGTCATTTTTAACTTCAGTGTTTGTGTTTGAAGTATGTTTCTTATAAATAACATGTAGTTGTGGTTTTAATTTTCAGTTGACATCTTTTCCTCTTAGAGCAGTTATGTCTAAATGCTATTGAAATTGATCACTTTTCTATTTGGTTTTACTTTTTATTTTAAAATTTGTTGTAAAAAAGGCATTGTATCTTTAAGATTTTTTTTTTTTTTTTTTAAATCTTGAAAAGCTAGACTGATTTTAAAACAGCTTCTGCCCTACCCATCCAACGACAAACAACACCGTTGTGCTTTTTCTGTCGGAGTACATGTAATCGGTATTATAGTTTTGCCCTGTTTTCACTGGCCTGCTGGCCTTAGTGTAATATATTCAAAACATGCATGTTGTAGCATTTATCATGTTCTCCTTTGTTGTGTGTATATGATATGTGTGTGCACATGTGTGCGCATGTGTGCTTGTGTGCATACTTCTGTGTGTTTTCTATGTGTTTATGACTGTGGTTATGCCATGATGTACTTGTGGAGGTCAGGACAACTTCAGGTGTTGGTCATTGCCTTCCACCTAGTTTGAGACAGTGTCTGTCTGTTGTGAACTGTTGTGTACACGAGGCTAGCTGGGCTTAGAGTTTCCAGGGATTCTCCTGTCTCTGCCTTCAGTCTTACGGGTGTGTGTGTGGTGTGTGTGATTCTAACTGTGTCCTTATTATGGCAAATCCTTTTAGCCAATTGAGCCAAGTTTCCAGCCTTGTCTGGATTTTGAGACACGATCTGACTAGGACGTCTCCCAATTTCCAGGCTTTTTTTGCTCTGTGTCTTAGAGTAATCTGGGACTCATGCTCTAGCCTTTACCATATAGCTGCCATACCCAAGTCTAGAATTACTATTTCTTCTTAATGGTAATATTTTATTGTCTTCTACAATACAATAGATAGAGTTATACAAGTTGTTTTATATGATACTGTCCTATAAGTGGACAGTTGTGTTGCCTTATTTTGAAGGTTGTGAATATTGCTGCTATAGATGTGTGTACAAATTTATGCTGTTTGCTTTCAGTGTTTTGGGCGTAGCCAGAAGTTAAAATGCTAGATTGTAGAGTACCATGCCACATGACTTTACACTTTTACCTTCCCAGCAGCAATTCTCCGGGGCTCCAATCTTTCTACGTTTACAACAATAACATCTTTTAAATGATGGCCAGCCTGAGATACATGAAGTGGGCTCTCACTGTGGTTCTCTTTTACCTACTTTCTTGTTGTTTCTTTGCTATTTTCCCTTTATGCTGACTTTGCATTAATCAAACATAAGTTTATTGTTACTTCTGCCTATTAATGTCTTTATGATAGATCATTGAAGTACATCATTAGCACAGTGTACTGTGTGTACCCTAGTCCTCAGTATGCTAAAAATTTATGCTAGGTTTCTGCCATCCGGGTCCGGCATGGATTCATTTACTCACCCTACCTCTTTACCTTTCCTTCCTTCTCCTACTCATATTGATTGATTGAGATTGGGTTTCACTATATAACTTTGGCTGGCAGAGATCCACCTGCCTCTGCTTTCTGAGTGCTGGGATTAAAGGTGCAAGCTCCCTTGGCTTTACCCACATCGTGATTATTTCTTTAGTATATTTTGATGGTGTGTATCCCTTCCTTCTCTTTCTGTCTGGTGAAAGAGTTTAGGGCTTTGCACTTGCTTGGCAGGTATTCTATCACTGAGCTAGAGCCACAGCCATGGCATTGTCATCTAATTCTTTATTTAAAAAAGACAAGAGATTCCCACCTAACCTTTTCTGTCTGTTCTTAAGTTTTCTCTTTTCTTGTATCCTCTTGCACATGTGCACTGTGATTTTAGTGACACCAGTGTCCAGATTGTATAACCTTTTCTGCTCTTTCTTTTTGGATCATGTACTTCTGTTTTGTGGCGTTGTCGTGTCTGGGAGAGACCTCACCTGCCTTTAGATAGGCAGGCCGAGTGTGAGCTGGCTGAAGGGAGTAAGGGCTGCGAGCCTGCTGTAGTGAGTGGGATGCTATTTTTGGTTTCTTTTGGACTTTGTCTGAGAGTAGTTTGTTCACATATTTTTGAAGCTTCTAAACTCCTTAGTTTTTGTTTTATTTCCATGCCTTTCCAAACCTTTGGTTTAGATTTTTATTAGCCAAAAAACTTCAGGATTTGACAGGCATCCTTGGATGGAAACTGACTTCTATCTTCACAGGCCTCATTTTGTCCTTGCATTTGTCAGTCTCTCCTGCCTGCTTCAGTCCCTAGCTGTGGATGTCTGCTCAGGGCCCGCCCTGATGCTCAGCTCCTGCCTAGGCACAGGTACAGAATTGCCTAAAACCGTATCGTGGGAGATGAGCTCTCCTTTACCAGTTCCCTCTTAATTCCTCCTTCCTCTTCTGTTACTTTGACAGCGCTTGGCTGCCTTTAAAAGTGGGATTTCCTATTTTACCTGGTGTTTCCAGTTCTCAGTGAGCTTTGAGTTTATATAGCTAACTTAGTTTTCCTACAGTCTGACTGGCAGTGTCTATCATAAAGTGCAGAATGGTATTTCAAATTGCTTTGATTTTGCTTTTGTATTACTAGTAAGCGCTCCCTCCAACTATTTGTATTCACTGTTTAATGAATTGTTTCCTTTGAGTGTTGCTAGGTATGTTGTTATCCTAATCTGTGTGACAACTTTCACCACATTGGCTTTAAGTCAATTGTAAACCACAGAAATGCTTGAAAGGAATTTCTGCACAAATTGACTGTGTACAGCAGGGCATTAGTGTGCCTGTATGTCTGGGTCTGTGTGTATATGTGTGTGTGTGTGTTTTGCTTTCTTTCTTGCATATTTACTTTGTTACCAGCACCCTTAGGTGTCTCCTGGTTGTTGAGTGCCTCACCCCTTCTGGTTACCTCAGTCCTCCTCATATCTGAAATGGATCGGTTGGATTGGGTAGCAGCAGGCATGAGCTGTCTCCACTCTGGGACTATTGCTCAAAAAGAGTTCTGCAGTGGCCTGTTCTCTCTTCCTCCCTCCCTTCCTCCTCCCCCCATCATAGAAACAGAATAGTTTTCCAGCGGAAGGTCTGCAAATGGACAAGGAATGATGAATATTCATGAATTTCTAAGGGCGTTTAAACTGTCCAGGCAGCCCTCAGATTCAAAAGTACAGCTCAGTTCCTCTGTATTCATGAAACCTGTAAAGCACTGAGAATAGATTTATCTTAGGTCTGTGAATTGGTCACACATTGACATAATGGGCCATGTAACACTCAGGTTTCATTGTAAATGTTATAGTTACAGGGATCATTCCATAACAGAGTATGTATGCTTTTTCCTAAAATACATCAAATTCTTTTCTTATTTGGAGTCAGTGCCTTATGTCTGAAAGACTAGTTATAGCTGAGGATGACCTTGAACTTCTGACTTTTTTTCCCCCAGTGCTGGGATTACAGGTGTGTGCGCCCCCATTGTTGTGTCCCATTCATGCTAGGCTACCAACTTGAATCTTCATGCTCTAAAACACAGCAAGCTTTAAGTGTGAATAAAACCTGCTCCTGAAACTTTTGGCTTGTGGTAAAAGAACCACATTTTTTTTCTCCCCAAGATAAGGTTTCATTCTGTAGCCCTGGCTGCCCTGGAATTCACTCTGTAGACCAAGCCAGCCTTGAACTCAAAAGAAGTCCACCTGCTTCTACTTCCTGAGTGCTGGGATTAAAGGAGTACCAGTCCAGCCACAGTTATTTTAAAAGGATTGTTGCACACAGCTTGTGTGGATGTGTGCCCCCTCCCCCAAGCTTTCAGTCAGTACTGGAATTTCTTGCAACCCGATTTAAATAATCCCATGGAACTATCAGTGTCTTTATTCTTAGAAATGCTACAGATTGTAAATGTTATCACTTTCAAAATTTCCAGTAGGAGAAAGGTGTACATTACCAAAATGCTTGGGATTGTGAGTGATAAATCTTAAAAGGGAAAAGAGCCCTAAGCTGTAAAGAAGATAAACAAGGAATTGAGACAGGCACCGGACAGGAGAGAGAAGGGGAGGGCAGTGGGGAGGACAGTGGGGAGTGCTGGAAGAATGGCTTCCTGTCCTGGGCTATGGGATTGGGCAAAGCCGTGGTGGAATAAGGGTTGACCCTTACTCTCTGAGTTTATCTGAGCTAAAACTTTAAGTGACGTTTTAAGTGTTTTAAGGAGTGCTGGGGTATAATGGTATTTAGAGAGTTGGTGGTAGTTTCACTTGGGGTGAAGTCAACTATAAAGTTGTCTAAAGATGAATTTTTTTTTTCCTTTCCCCTGTGTTTTACTGCAGCAACCCTCAGTCTATTGCTCTTTACTCCATTGCTTACTTCATCCTGGCTCACTCCTTTTAGAGACTCCTTTAAAAGATAAGTGATTTTCTGAAGTTTTATTTTTAGAGACAAAGTCTTGCTGGTTTAGCCCAGGCTGGCCAGAAACCTTCGATCTTCTGATCTCAGCTTTCTGAGGGCTGGAATTATAGGCTGTGTGTTACCAGCCCAGTGAAAGTTGTAATTGTTACTGATTTTGTTTAAAGTACACTTCCTTTATACAGTTCTTTGTTGTAGTGATACTTGGCTACCTCCTTAGTTGTCAGCCTGCCATTTTTGAAAAGCGTCTTTCATCCTTTAGGAAGCTCTCAGGTGACCATGCCTGCCTAGCATCCTTTGGCTTCAGTGCAGTGAGACCTTTGAACAGTTTTATAATCTAGTGGGAAGAAGTGTCTTGAAGCTGTGGTCCAGCAAGAGAAGCTTTCCAAACTGCTCTTGGTACAGTAACCTGCGGAGGAAGAATTTGAAGTGCAGTTTTAGAAGTGAAGAGAAACCTTCCTGAGAAGGATCACAGATAGAAGTTCATGTAAGCTTGCAGATCCTCCACATCAGTCCAGCTTTGTCCTGCTGCTGTGTTGCACTTGGAGAGCCAATGGGTTGATGCCCCCTTGTGGTCCGTTATCAAATAAATAGCATAAACAAGCACAGGAGAGCTTACCAAATGTTAACCCCCTTTCTCATTCCTTTATAAAGTAATGCTTACAAGCAGTTTCTAAGGAAAACAAGCTGTTGGGTTTTTTTGTCTTTTTTGTGTAGTAAGTAATTTGTCAGATACGATTTCGATCCTTTGTAAGAGACCATGAGTGCTGTGCTGAGGAGGACTTGGAGAAGTGCTAGCAGTAACTGCAGATGCAGCAGCCGTTCTTTCTCAGGTTGGAGGCAGGCTTATCCAACGCCTCACGCACATGGGGTCAGTAGTTCCGGTTTAAAGCCGATTTCATGTGGCCAGTTGAAGTTATTTCATTGCAGAAAGCAGGCTTCCTCTGCTTGCAAAAAGGTTAAGACCTTTTGTCATTGGAGTGTTTGAGTGGGCTGTCATATGAAGTCTTGTTATAAACCTTAGGCCTGTATCTAAATGTACAGATGATTGTATAGTCACTGAGCTGTTAATGATAGTTTGTTTAAGCAGTGGTGGGTCAGCTAGGGTCTCTTTTCTTTACTGTGGTACTGCTATATTACTGGGTAAACATTTATAAATGCATAGCTGTTAAAGAATTTTTTTAGATTAATTATTTTAGTAGTACAAGCCTGCTAAGTAAATCTTTTTATAAAAACACTATAGTGACTTTAGGCTTAATATTTGCAAGTTTGGACATTTAATTTTTAAAATACAAGGCAAAGCTGGCATCAGTTCTTCCATAGGAACCTTTTTGTGGAGGCCAACAAACTGATGAAAGACCTTTTGTTGCCTTGCTTGTTTTTGGAGACTTGGCTGTAGAGCCGGACCCCTGTCTTTCTATCATTCACTTAATATTTTAAGAAATTAGCATGAATTCCCTAGCAGAAGAAAGTAGATAATTTGGTGTTAACCTTACAAAAAAGTCAGTTTTTAAAACTCAGGTACATTAAGTTTTGAATCTGGATTTTCTCTTTAGATTTTTTTCCCTTGGCAGCTAAATTAAAAACATCTCAAAAAGTATCTTTTTGATGGTCAGGATGGTGGTGTGTGTGTGTGTTTATGCCACAGGAAACTCATTGCCCATTATTCCATATATTTCTGTATCTACCTTCTTTAAATACTTCTGATTTCCAGGGTCCTACTTCTGTTGAGTATGTTTGTCCAGTGTATCTGGTTTATTTCTGAATGCCATGTGGAACTCAGAAAGACTGTACAGGTTAAGTAGTATTTTGACTGTTAGAATGTTGCTTGTACAATATGAAATGTAGTTTTATTGCTGGTCTGTCTTTGAATATCTGCTTAGGGGGACTATTTTAAGACAGAAAAGGGGTGGGGAGTGAGAAAGTGTGACTAGAACCAGGCAGAAGAGCTGTGTGGGTGATGGCAAGAACACATGCCATGCTACCAGTGGCTTGTTTTTAAACATGAAAAGCGTGTGTGCCAAATTTACATATTTACTAATTAAAAAGGCTTCCTGGAAACATTAAGTAGACTATCTTCCATAACCTTTAACACCATCACTAATGGATATAGCCTAGAAAATTTCATCGAAGGTCCTTTAAATAATGTAAATGATTATGAATATGTAACTAGTTAATATGCAGCTGTGAAAGGATTATCATGTAGAGGTTAATGAACACTCTGCTCTTACGGGTTGCAGGGCTTTTCTTTCTGTGCTCTTGGCTCACTTCATGCTTGGAAACACTCCCGCTAGGACTGGAAACATCCTCACTGTTTTTGAGTCTCATCTTAATGGGGCTCTTAAATAGAAACTTCATAAAAATTTTTTTGCAAGGATTTGTTTTTTTCTTTTTCAATTTATGTTTAATTCTTTTTGTCTTTTATAGCTACTGCCAAATCAAAAACAGTGATATGGACTGGTGTGGCTTTAGTGGATTCTTAGAGATGTTAAGTCCGTGCTCTGTTATATATTGCCACTGTTATTAAGCGTTGCTGTGTGATTGATACTTAATGCAGATCTTCATTCGGTAGGGACTTTTTATGCTGAGTTAATGTGCAGTATGGCCGAGTATTTGATTACCGCATATATTTTGGTTCAGGATTGTTGCCTTACTATTTAAAATGTCCAGAAGAGAGTGCATCTTTTTCAGGAATTAAATGTTAGAATAGAAGAATTTAGTGACAACTCTTTAAAACAAAACAAAACAAAACCCTGTGATTTTGGGGGTGAAACGTTTTTGCATAATCAAGAAATAGGATAGGCTCTGATTTGAGAGAACTTGGCTGTGCTTCTGTCTTCCTCATTTGGTCTCTGCATTCTACCTTTTGTGCCTTAGTTTATCTGTCTCTAAAATGGCGCAGTAGCACTCAATCTAGATTAGTATTTAACTTTTTTTTTTTTTTTATTGATGGGAACTTAAAAATAGGCGATTAGCAGTTTGTGAAAATAGTATTAATTTAAAATTTTCTTTTAACTCATTTCTATAATTGCATTTTTTTCTTGTGCTGGTTGACATTTTTTGTTTTCTTAGTATTTGAAAACCTACTGAAATGTCTTAAAGGAAACCATTCTTTTAATATTATAAACAGTTTAAACTGGGTGTCAAGTGTATACAGTTTTATCATAATTCACTGGTAGGGGAAATGAGCTGTTCAGAGCATTCCTTTATCCCAAGTATTTCTTTTTGAAAACATAGTAGAAAAATGAATTTGTTTTTAATACATCAGGATAAAAAAAATCACAGGTGGAAACATCTGGAAATATGCTGACAATAAAATATTTTCACTACTGCCATTTTTTTCTCCCGCTGAAATGTGGATGTTACATTTGTTTCTTGTTATTTATAATATTTGCGTATTCTAGAAAATATGTAACATTGAAAATGGTCTAAGATTGTACAGAATGCTAATTATCGTATATAGTATGTCACCTAATAGTTATGAAGCAGGTTTTGTGCCAAAGTCTGAACTGGAAAGCTGTAATTTGTTCTGCAGTTATCAGCCTGCATTAGAAGGCTGTGATAAAGTGCACTGCTTAAAAACTAACATCACCATCTTTGTACCTCTGACAAATAAAAATGTACACTGAGGTGTTAGTGAATCTATAAAGACACTGCTGTAGTTTTCAGACGCTGATTTTTTGTCTCTGTACCATAGCCCTGTTTTTTCATGAGTAGTTGTCTGTTTTTATGACAGGTGGTCACTAACTGCCGAGAGAAAATCCAGCATTGGTGAGTGAAAGATACTTTTATTATAATTCTGAAATATGGAGGGAGGTCCCCTACTTGTATTTAAATAATGATGTGTACTGGGTGTGTGTGAGTGTGTGTATGTGTGTGGGGGGTGAGAGCAGTAATAGAATTCTAGTGATCTCCATTGTGAATGCCATTGATGCTACTTTACATTGTCTTTAACCCTTCTCGGAGTTACACATTTACCAACTTCCTAAAGTTTTGTCACCATCTGTGTTGATTCTAATCCCTCCTTTTCATTTAAAGAAAAACTGAATAATATTAATTTTATTTTCAAATAGAAACTGAGACATTGTTTTTGAACTTAACTTTGTTTTGGGGATATTTCTTAATGTTTTTAGCAGAAAGTAATTGGGATCAGTTGTTTAAAAAATATTTGAAAGAGGGCACAGAAAGATTTTTTTTTTCAAGTTTGAAAAATCTAATTAATCTGCATTTTAGAGGCTGCTTTATGGTCTGTACATTTTTTTAGAGAGAAAGAAAGCGTGTCTATTTTGATGTGCTAATCTATAGTTAATAGGACAATGCCTGCTAAATAATGTGTTTTCTATTCTATTACTTCTGAGGAAAATGCTCAATTTAATGGTGAATAAAATCTTATATTAGGAGTTGTCATGAGGTATGGCTGTTGATCTTACAGATATCAAATTACAGTCTATCCATGCTGTGTTTACGAAGGCTTTACTGAGAGAACAACAGGAGCTGTCTTGATTATTGTCTGCAGGGTTATTGCAAAATCATCCTAACTGCCCCTTTAGTGGTGAGATTAAACCTTCGGTTATACACCATCAAGCATATAATATTTTAAATTTATTTTAAAAGGCTTTTTCTTCATGCCTGAGAGATCTCCAAGGAAATAATTTATAGTTAGTGTATATCAAATGTTTTTGGTTTAAATGCACATAGGCTGCAAGCAGTGGATAAGAGTGGAGATCTGTACCCATCATCTTATTCAATTTGGATTATTGGCTTGCAGAAACCAATCTAAAACTAATAATACCCACTTTATAAATAAAAATATAGGACTTCATTAATTTTCAATAAATGCAGCGTTGTAATTGTATCCACTGGTGGTGTAGGTCTGTCAACATTTCCATAATGGACTATTCACTTTGCACTGTATATTCATTTCAGCTTAAAATGTGAACAGTGTGCACTCCCTTGGCCAGAGAAATTTTTTTTTTTTTTTTTTTTTTTTTTGAGGCTTGGCCAAAGTGGCTTATTTCAGAGTAACCCCCTTAGAGGCAGTTTTATGTGCGTCTTGTTTTGGTAAGGGGTTCAGAAATAAGAGGATGCATTTACTCAGAACAACTCCAGCATACAGGAACCTGGAATTAACATCTTACTTCTAGGCTGTTTGGTAAAATTCTTCCTCTGGTGGAGAATTCCTGAGGACGACGGGCATATTTTAATCTTGCTGTCCACACAATCTTTATTTCTGTGTTTGGCACAGAATAGTCCCTTAATGAATGTTGAATAAATAAAGGTGAAATTTCTAGTTGTTTTATCTACACTATTTTGTTTACAAACAGCACTGCAGTGTACAAGTCTGGAGAGTAGTGACAGGCAGAATCCTGACGCTTATATCACAGCAGGCTCATAGACCCTCAGTGTCACTTCACTGTACTAAAGGCCTCTAGACTACAAGAAGACTGGCACATTTGCCTATCCAGTAGTTTAAAGTTTATTGTACCTTGTCTATACGTTAAAGATTATAGTTCTTTTTCCCTCATTATTTTTTCTGCTCTGAATCTCTTCTGACAGGATTTAGGAAACAGTATTTTATTTGCCTATATATAATATCATGATGTTGCTAGACTCTAAATGACCAGTGAATTCTGAATTGATTTAATATGTTCAGAGAATGAACCAAAAGTGCCCATGTTCTTACCAAAGCCAGGCAGTAGGGATCCAGAGGTGGTGGCCATCTTGTGCTATCATTACATCTCACACCTTCAGGTAAAGAAGACCTTCCTGCCACTGGTAAGGCTGAGCTGATGTTGGTGTTTCCATCCTAAAGACTCAGCCACAGAGATTCCTAGTAGGACACTAAACAGAGACATTAAAGCAAATTTTTTTTCAGTTTGCTCATATATGGGATAAATCGAGGAAGTTCAGAGACTGGAGCCTTTTATTATTAAACATTCCTTGGATACACTTTTTAGAACATACTGCTTTTTAGTTATCTTGCCTTGTGACAGTAGCAGTCTAAAGCACACTTTAGGTAGCTATGGCCTCATCTACATGGGAATCTTATATTGTAAGGTAGTCTGTAGGTGCCCATTACTTAGTGTCAGTAGTTGTCTGCTCACTAACATTGGTAGCACAGGTCTGGCTAGCATCACAGTAAACCAAGGTAAAGGGCATCCTGTTAGCTGAGCCTGCTGTCTCTGTGGCATTTATTCCAGCATCCTTTCCTTTTATATGACATCGTGGAAGCTACAGGGCCACATTATGATGTTCAGAGGAACTTATAGAGCCAGACAGATTCAGAAGGTATAGGCATGACTATCTTTTGCTAGAACAAAAAAGTGTGGCCATTTTTAGTATAAGGCAGATGATTCCTATTGGCCTACTGGTCTCACAAGAAAGACTCATTACTTTATGTTGCTTATGGGATTGAGTAAAACAGTGCCTGTGGATATGGCATAGTTAAGTCGTTTGCTTAGAGGCCTTTTTGTTTTTTGTTTTTTTAAGAAAAAACATATACTATATGTAATGGAGGTGTAGAAATGACTTGCGTGGGGGTCTGGAGAGAGATCCCTCAGTGGTTAGAGCATATACTGCCCTGCAGAGGACCCAGGTTGGTTTTCCAGCACCTACACAGGTGGCTCCAATACTTGTAACTCCAATTCCAGGATATCCAATGCCTATGGCTTTCTTGGGCACCTGCACTCATATGCACAACCACCGTACATATAATTAAAAAGAAAAAAATACCTTATTTTTTTTAAGGCTTATAAGAGGATTTTAGGTAGTGAAGATATCTAGTATTAATTACACAAAGCCAACTTAAATGAAAGTACGTATTTCTGTATGTGTTTAATATTACAAAGAGTAGCTTACTGTTTGACAAACTTGAATACACTTGAACATGTGAGTTTTGAAAGAGAAATTGTAAAACAAATGTTTAATATTTGTTTTAAAAAGAAAACTGGATAAAATTACTATTTGGGAAAACTAGTTTCTGTTATAGTTTATGGTCATAGTATTTAGTGGGAACTAGAAACATGTGAATGGGTAAAATCGTAAGTCTTTCTAAAATCTCCTCTTTATCATTAGGAAAGGGGAAAATAGATACACATATATATGCTTGTATCTTATGCACACACACATAAATATATAGAGAGTGTGTCTGTTTGTTTGATGTTGAGGGAAGAATCTGTCTCACAAACACCTTTTCTCCCAGTTTTGGAGACAGGATCTTACTCAGTATCCCAGGGTGAAGTGGGACTTGCTATAAAGTCTAGGCTGCCCCCAGAGTCCTAGTTATCTTCCTGCCTCAGCTTCCCAAGTGCTAAGTTTACAGGTGTAAGCCACCACGTCCAGCATCGCTGAATATTTCTCCCTAACAACTCCTGTGAATACTTGGAAGTGTTTTCCTACAACCTTCATATGTGATATGAAATTTACTTTATGTAGTCTACATTCTTGTAGAAATACTTATTCACAATGATGGCTTCATTATTCATTGTGTGGTAAATTGGGAAGCTAATATTTAGAGTTTCTCTTTAATAGACTATAGACTATGTTTTTGGTCACTATTTTGTATACAACTTTGTGTTGTCCTTGTGTACCCCCCCCCCCCACCAATCCCCTGAGTGAAGCTCAGAGCAATCACAAAATCATCTGCACATTTCACCTGCTTTTGCTATTGGAGTTGGGCAGTTACCACTGACTAGCTCCTAAGGAAGGGATGATGAAGTAGATGAGTAGGTACAGTGAATTAGGTTCCTTCTTGTTTTCTAGGTTCCTTTTTTGGGGTGGGGAGTGTTGTTGTTTTTGTCATTATTAAACACCACCTCCCCCCTAGATTGGGGATTATATTTGAGGATTTTTGTATGTAATGTTTCAGAGCAAATTGTTTTATATGTGAGTGCCTACATTTAGGTATGTGTACCAGCTGCTGGGTGCTTAGGAAGGCCTTGGGCCTTCTGGAACTGGAGTTTCCAGTGGTTTTGAGTCACCTGACATGGATGCTAGGAACTTAACCTTGGTCCTCTGCAAGAGCAGTGAGCGCTCTTAAGCACTGACTCATCTGATCCAGTTCCCATATCTTGAATTAGTTTTTAAATTTTTATTCTGACTATAATTGAATACATGTTTAGTTGTTATAGAAAAGTTGTAATAAAATAGTAAAGATAAATTTACTTATAGTTGAAACTAATTTTTTTCCTCAATATTTTAAAGACATTTTATTTTTTTATTTTTTATTTCTTTAAGCTTAGTGGTTATGTGTGTATTTGTGTTATGGAGGTCAGGTTAGAAATTCTTATTTTATTTTTCTCTCTTTTTTAAAATGATTTCTGACTTACAATTTGAAATTGTTACTTTAGTCTCCAAGCTTTTGTGTCATATTTTTGGATGTAAGAAGATTAGTTTCTGGGAATAAAAATGGCAGACTTATGAGGATTTTCTCTCTATGAGTTTACAGTATTATTTAAAAAGCTCCAATTATGGGGCCTGGAGAGATGACTCAGCAGGTATGAGAACTTCTTGCTCGTGCAGAGGACAAGTTCCATTCCCAACACTCATGTCAAGTCCAAATAGCTTATAACTTCAGCTCCAGGGATCTAGTATTTTCTTTTAGCCTCTGTGGCCACCTGTGCATGCACAGACACACAAATAAAAGTCATTTTTTTACAGCCCCATTTGTAATTTTTTGGAATGTTATCTTTGATGATTTTCCCCCCCCCAGCATCCAAGTACTTTGGTTCACAGCTTCTGGACTGGCTTAACTCCAGTGAACATCTGGGGGAGAAGGGCCTGATGGTTACGACTTTTGTTCTTTACTCATTTATTTTTAATATTTATTTATTTGTTATGTATATAGTGTTATGCCTATATGCCAGAAGAGGGCACCAGATTGAATGATAGTCATGAGCTACAGTGTGGTTGCTGGGAATTGAACTCAGAACCTCTGGAAGATCAGCCAGTGCTCCTAACCTCTGAGCCATCTCTCCAGACCTTGTCCTTAACTTTATATCAGCAGAAAACCACAATTTGCACCTTGAAGTTTTTCATTTATTCTTTAAAAATAAGAATAAAAGCAATGTTCATTAGAGTTCATGTATAAGGAATGTAGTGTGTGTGTCAATGTGTGTAGTATGTAGTGTAGTGTGTGGCTTATAATGGGTCCCCATAGTCTGGAGTGCTGCTTCTGCTTTTGAGGTACAGCAGTCTAGATTCCCAAGTTCTGTAAACCCATGACGTGTCAGTTGCCTAGTGTAGGAGGCTGTACAATTTGACATACCTATAATTTATTTTTTACCAACTCACATGAGCTTATATGATATGGTGAGGTTTTCTGGTTATTTTATTCACTTTTGAGTAAAAGATAATTGTGAGGATTTTAAATACTTTTTGGTTAAGAACCAGTATTGCCCCTCCTTACCTATTTTAGAGGTGGCCCAGGGACCCTTCAAGCTAGTGGCATTCTAATGCACATGAATTACAAATTTTAGGCCTGCTAGATTTGGGTGATGGCCTCTGTGATGTGACCCAAGGCTGAGTTACAGAGTGGTTGGAATTGGATAGAAAGTAGGCTGTCTTAGAGAACTAAAAATAGCTGCTATTGACTCCCATACGTTTCAGAAGCTTTGGGTTTCATCATTTCTTAGAAACAACTCTTAACTACAGAAAATAACCTCAGTGTTTACACTAATATAAAGCCCTTTCCTTTAAAGCAGCTCATGGTGTTTCCTGCTTTTTTATTTGTTTAGCAGGTTAGGTAAAGAGAGAAAAAATGATGGGAGACTTCCTCTAAGAAGTCAGTTTAGTGTTAGTATTTTCTACCAGTTAAGTCTTCCTACTTAAGGACAGTCGCAGACTACTGCAGAGATTTTGTTTCATCCCTTTCAAAATGGAGACGAGAGCCTATCACTTTGCCTGGGACAAGGGATGCAGAGCTTGCTTTCTCTTTACAAAAGTGTTTCCACAGGAGAAAGAGTAAACACATAGGCTATCTCTCATGCTCTTCTGTACCTTTTAAATAGTCTGTTACAGAGATCTTCACCTGCATAGAACAGTTGGAATGAACTGTGATTATCCACCAACCATGTCTTACTCATTATCCCGTTTCTTTCTGAGGCATTTCAGAGCAAGTCATTGGCACACTTCACCTTTAAATACTCTCACGCACACCTCATTTAGCTTGCTCTCTCAGACTTTTTACACTTCTATGAAAATAAATATTTCCCATAGGATCTGTCCTGATCTTAATGCTTTAAGGTTAGGGATATTTATAGATGTGTTCTATGCCTTCATTGCCGCTGCCTTTTTTTTTTTTAAAAAAAAAAAACCAAAGGTGCTTCTCAGAGGTATCTAGACATGGCCAGCAAGATTCAAAAGAAGCTTGCTTTTTATATATCATTCAATTGGGCTATAGTTCTTATTTCTATTAGAATGTTACATGAGAGTATTTGATATGAAGTAAGAGGTATTAAGTTTAAGAATCGGAAGCTGTAAGGTTGGTGGCACACTGATGCCAGCTACTCAGGGCGGAGGCAGGAGGGCAGCGAGTTCATGGGCAATTTAGTGAGTCCCTGTCTCAAAAAAATTAAAAAGGTGTGGGGATCTAAGTCAGTGTTAGAGCCTTTGCCTAGCACGCCTAATGCCCTGGGCTTAGTCTAATAGCAGGAACTGGAGTGTTGGTGGGGCTGAATGTGATCTGTAAATACGATCAAGACACACATGGGAGGAGTACATTTGAGAAGCTTGCTTTACTTATACCTAGGCTTTGTCTTCCATTTGAAGAGACAGTATTTTAGGTACTTATCTTTTGGTTGCTATTCTTAATAAAATTACAGTACTTAAAATTTATGTTTCTAAGCAGTAAAGTTGACAGATCTGTTAAGATTTGGGGTGCAAATACTAGCCTTCTCCAATTTTTGACAATAAAGTTCTTAAGACAACTTGTGTTGGGGCTTGAGAGATGGCTCAGTGGTTTAGAGCACTTGTTGCTCTTGTAAAGAACTCAGACTAAATCCCTTGTACCTACGTGGTAGTTTAAAACTGTTTATCACTCTAGTTCCAGAGTATCCAGTGTCCTCTTCTGGCTTCTGAGGATATTAGGCATACTTGTGGTACACAGATGTGCATGTAGGCAAGATATTCATATACAAATACCAGATTTTAAAGCCAGGTATGGTGATACGACTTTTAAAGCCAGCACTCAGAAGGCAAAGACAGGGTAATTTCTGTGAGTTTGAGGCCAGCATGGTCTACAAAGTGAGTTTTTCTGGACAGCCAGAGATGTTACACAGAGAAACCCTGCCTTAAAGGGGGGAAAAGTCAACAGTTGAGAGCCCATACCTCTCTTGCAGAGGACTTGGGTTCAGGTCCCAAAACTCACATGGTAGCTTACAGCCACTTGTAACTCCAGCCCTAGTGGATCTGATTTCCCTTCTGTCCTCCTTGGGTACTGCATACATGGTAGGCAATCTCTTCTACAGTTAAACACACACACACACACACACACACACACACACACACACACACACACACACACACACACACACACACACTCTGCTGCTGCATAGGTTTGTGATGTTTTAAAAGGACTATTGGCCTAGTATTTTAGAGGGTTGTGGAGATCATGTTTTGACTAAGTGCTTGATCCTGAACATTTTGACCAGAATGGTCTTTGGGGATTTTTTTCAAGAAATATAGCTGGCCTTCCTTCAGAAGGTATTTCTGCATTGATGTCTTAAGTCATCTTCTACTTTTTTTTTCCTGTCTTTAGGAAATATCTCAAAATTAGGTAATAGCAACTCTAATCTTAAACTGTTCTCTAGTTTGTCCACATTTTTGTTCTAGAGAAAATAATGAAGGTTAAAGCTGAGTGTTCATTTGGAAATACTGATTGCTGATATTACCTTGGTTGAAGTTTCTGTTCTCTGAGGGCACACGAGATTTCTTTTTTAAGTCCCCATTTCTATGTGTGATTTCCAATGTAAGACATGCTGAATGCTAACTTTAATTGGACCTAATCAGAAGCATTAGATAGTGGATGGATAGTCCTTGAGCTTTTACACAGTTTCAGCCTGAATCACAAAGGCTATTAGTATTCCGTAGATTAATGAGCATCTGTGTTGTATTGGCACTGTATCACATCATATTGACCCTATTGCCAGAGTGAATGTCTGGTCATCTCTCAGTGAGTCATACTATGCAACTGAATGACTAAGTTAAGTGAGAGCTTATCTTTGTTCTTAATAGTCTTTTCTGAAAAATAAGCTTTGAACCCTTGAACAGGCATTTTTTTTTTTCTTAAGTTTTAACATGGAAGAAGAAGAAGCTAAAGCTAAGGTTAATTTGTGTTAGTGAAGTAAGAGAGTTGGAATTCACTCTTTGGTTTGATGTTAAAGCCATGGTCCCTCTAGTCCTGGTCCGGTACATGAAGATTTTTTTTGCCGTTTTGTCTATATAAAAATGTACCCAAAAGGATAATTTATCTCCTTAAGAAATATAGCAGCGGGGTCTAGGAAGGTGGTTGTCAGTAAAGTGCTTGCTGTGCAAGGAGGAGCACCTGAGTTCTGATCCCCAGTTCCACACAGAAAAGATGGTTGTGTACCTATAACCTCAGAGACAGGAAGATCCCTGGAGCTGGCTAGCCAGCTCTTCTAGCTGAATTGGTGAGACCTGTCTCAAAAGTAAGGTGGAAAGTGATTTCAAGGACACCCAGTGTACCTGTGCACTCCCTTACACACACACACACACACACACACACACACACGCACACACGCACGCACGCACGCACGCACGCACGCACGCACGCACGCACGCATGCGAGCGCGCGCGCAGAGTACTTGAACTCTGGAAAAGATGAAGATGATCTAGGGTAACTGGGTATTTATATGAACAGGACACAGGAGATCCGGCTCTCTCCTGTGTTATATCAGAAAAATGTTGACTGACATTTCTGCAGGAGTATTTTCAGGGCGAATAGCAACACGTGAGATTCCCTGAGATCTTAAGATTGAGTGGATAATTTTTATTAATTATGCTACTACTGCTGTAGTGAAGCTAAGGAGTAAACTGATGGCAATTCCATGGCTTAAAGTAGAGTCGTTTTTATTATCTAGGTGATTACCTACATGACACTTAGGATAAATTTTAGTCTGACAGTATGTGTTGATTTAAATTACCTGCTGACTTGGTGAGCTTATTGTTTTTATTATCTTTTAACAGAATAGTTTAATACTCTAGGTCTTTATAGCTTCCTTCCCAGCAAAGGGTCCTTAGGAAACTTGGCCTCCAAAGAACTGTCATTTCCGCGTGGGCGAGTGCTTGGGCTTGGGGAGGGGGATGATTGACTCTCAGTAGGCTGAAGCTCTGTAGAGGAGCAGTTTGGACACACAGTTTGGTCACATCAAGGCAAACCTTATTATTGTTTAAATGGGACCCCCTTTGTTTTCTTTGAGGCAGAATGTAATCCATCAGGTTGCCTTTGAACTCACTAGGTAGTAAGAATGACCTGGGACACCTGATCCTCCTGCCTCCTTCCTCCTAGTATTGGGGTCACAGGCATGTGCCACCATGCCTGGCTAATAGCTCTGTTTTGATAGACCACAAAACAGATTTCAGACACTAGTTGAAATGCTGTCTGCATTGCTGCTGCTTAATTTTTTTTTCTGCCCCTGGTCAGATTTCTTATCTTGTTCACATTCGTGTGACTAGTAGAAGAGTTGACACCAGGTCTTTCAGCTGAAGTTTTCTGATGAGGACTGAAGCAGCAGTGCCATCTTATGCTCAGTCTCTGCTGGACAACCTGTTTATTCACTCAGAAGCTGGATGGCGTGTCTTCTCATTTGAGTTCCCAGCTCTCTCTAAACATAGTCCCTCCTTTGCGTTTCTTAATTTTTACATTTTATATAAGACTAGGCCATCTTCTACCTTAAGCTAATTGTCAAGATGTGAGTGTTCTGTTTCAGAATGAGACCAGTGCCATTTCTGGACCTCCAACCCCATTTTATAGTGCTATAAACTGCTGGAGGAAGCCAGCAGGACTCCTGGCTGTTGCTGTTCTGTTCTCATTTTGTGTTTGGTGTCTTCCTCATCAGGGAGAAGGTAGACAGTGACTATAGTGCCCTTCAGGAGAGACTGAGGACCTTGCCAGACAAGTTGTCCTACGACGTCATGGTATGCTCTCTGTGTCCTGCTAGAGCTGTATGTTGTTTGTTGTAGACAGTCTAATGGCAGAGTGATAGGAAACCCCTGCTGGGTATGTCAGCTCATAAACTGTCAGCCGATACTCTGTGTTTTGCGAGGCCTTAAAACAAAAATAATACAATAGTTTGTATACATTTATTATGGTATAATGGCATATTAGCAAAAATCTGACATGTTTGGCATGATAATATATTTTTATATACAAACTCTAATTATGATAGGGTTGTGATGTTCAGTTATTTCCTGTTATCCAGAACAAGAACAAGCCATAATGTCTGGAAACTCACAGAATTAAAACCAAGAACATTGATTTTTTTTTTCTTTTCTTTTTTCTTTTTTTTTTTTTTAATATATGACAGGTGCTACTAGCTTCTTTTTGAGTGACCTTCCTCATGACACACAATCTGTCCTGAAGCTTTGGCTGCAGCCTCATTGTATCAGTGTGCGTCATGAGGGTCTATCTTGTCATACTGGTTTTACCGATGGCTAGGTAGATGGCAGTAAAACTGTTCATTCCTACCTTAAAGGCACAGTTACCATAGGTTTAGCTAAACTGACAATAGTTTTCATTACTATATTGGTTTCATTTAGACTTTAGAATTAATGGAATGTATAAACATTCAGAGACAGTGCTACTTTCTCTAATAGCTGTCATGGAAATATGCTGTGGATTTATTGTCTTGCTTTAACATGGATTTATTGGCCTAAGACAATTTTCTATAGATTTTCCTGGTAAAATTGCAATATAATGTTAAACTTTTGTAAAATTGATATTTTGTTTTTCCCAGTGCATACATAGGTAGTAATTCAGTAATGTAGGATTTCTCATGCTAAGTATTTTTAAAATGTATGTTTAAAATTTTTGCCTTGCTCTTTCTTTTTATCCCATAGGTACCATTTGGCCCTCTTGCCTTCATGCCAGGAAAACTTGTCCACACTAATGAAGTCACTGTTTTACTTGGGGACAACTGGTTTGCAAAGTGCTCAGCAAAGCAGGCTGTGGGGTTAGTTGAACACCGGAAAGAACGTAGGTACCTCCATGATGATATTCTCTGTTGTGTTTGCATCACTCCCAGGCTCCAGAGCTGGGGACTGTGCCCCAAGCAATTGTGAGGATTTGTTAATCCAGACTGTTTGCCGTTGTGGATTATAGATAATCTAGGAAAAGCAGCAGTTGAGAGTGGAGGATGCAGGTTGGAAATACTTCCTCCCACTTGCCCCATTACTAAAGGTGTGAAGTATTCTGTGGATAGACCTTGAGACAGGAGTTGGGGACATTCATACTTGTGATTGGCATGTTTTGCTGCTTCATATACCTTTGCTTTTAATATTCTGGGACCCAGGAGTTATTTATTATCTTTGACATGAAATCAGAGTTTTTGTTTGTTTTAATAAGTTAGAAGGTCTTAAATATGCTTTTCGGTTTGTAGGAAACCTCATTTTTATTTTATTGAAAGAGACCATATGTGGAGAGCTACTTTGTAGGTAGTTGAGGTCTTGCCTCATCTTGTAAGGCCACTTTGTTTTTGCTTTCCCAGTTTCTTATTCTATATGTGTACCTGGACATATGTCTTTGAGCTCTGGCTTAGTTGCATTTTGACAGTAGGCATCTTTAATTTCTAATCTGTTGTTATTATGATAGCATATGTAAGTCAATATATCATCCTGCTTTCTACCTTCTAGTAAATGTATGCTTGAAAATAAATTTTGGAGAACCCTTCTGTATAAGTGAGGTCATACTAAGTATAGCTAACTTTTCTAAAGCTGAAATAATTTCACTTACCCAGAAGTGTGGGTATTAGTTGGAGAACTCATTTATTCTGGGAAATTCTAGAAACTGTGGTTGGAGACTATGAAGTCCAAGTTTGTAATTGGTTTACATTTTGATCTTTTGTGACACTAATCTGAATCCTGGTATTGGGCCTATATATAATTTCTGGCAGTGATTAATCTTTGGTTTTTGCTCTGTTAAAATCAGTCATGTCCACTAGATAGGAGATGGTGGGCATGGCTCTTAGAAAGATGCCTTTCTCATTCAGAGGCTTTGCCTGTTGACTGATGTCTCTGCAAATAAAGTCAACCCCGATTCTGGAAAAGTTCATTCACTTTGATTCTCAAATATCAATTCATGATTGACAGACTGGAGCTCTAGAGGAAGGAGAAGGATTTTTTTTTTTTTTGATAAATTACTTCCCAACTCCATATAATTTTGGAAAGTGACTGAACATGTGGCTTGACAATTTATCTAATTGTCAAGGCATGTATTTAACTCTGTAGAATCTAATAGAAGAGGACTCAGAAGTTTTTTATCCACAGTTTTAGGGTAATTTATAATAGCTGAAGAAAATGTTTAGGTATGTTCTTAAACTTGACACTTAATAAAAGGTGCATGTGACTGAGTTCTGGTGGCTAATCCAGGTCCCTTCACTGGAAACCCTTTGTTTTTTTTTCTTAGCATGAGTGGTAGGTACACTTTGTCCAGTTGGAGGCGTGGCTCTGGAACAATGTGAGTTTTTTTTCTCATGGCAGTTTGCATATAGATCTTAGCAGCTTCAGCATATAATTCTTTTTCTTCAGTATTTAAAATGAAAACATCTTTTTAACTGGATCCCTGTATGGATCCTCTTTGGCCTTTCCACTGTGTGGCATCACTAGTCTTATGCTCTGAGCCATTGTTAAAATAAGAGGTACTTGAACACAGCTGTCTTGTGCCATTTGAGCTGATAAGCAAGCAGGCTAGTTGACAAGTGAGTGTTTGTATTGAGGGAGGCTTGGCTGAGTGGCCTCCTCAGTATGAGATTTCAACATCTCAGCCTGCGTACAGTTTAGCATTTATTAATTGTTAATTTCTGGAGTTTTCCATTTCGTATTTGGTGGTGGGTAACTGGAATTGTGATTTGAGCTAAGTAATACTACTATCCTGTTTTTCTGAAAACAAAAGAAATGACAAGTTAAACATACAATCAGTTGGAAAGAGATCTTTGCATATAGAAGTTACAGCTTGTCCTCTTGATACAGGCCTGCAGTCCCACCTCATAAGGGCTCGAGGCAGGGCGGGTCTTGAGTTTCTGTCCCCGTTCCCTTTACCCAGAAGGTAGTCATGGTGAGGAACAGAATGGACTTGGCAGTCACAGCTAAGGGACAGTGGCTGTGGGAGGAGGACAAGCTCAGCACCCTCCCTTTGTGCTGACCTTATTTTTTGGCATTTAATAAGAATGTTACCATCTTTTCATACTTCATTAAAATATCGTTTGGTATACTGTTCTGTGAGCTGTGGCACGTACATTGATCTAATTAATCATTATCACTATGAGTGTACCTAGAACACACTGAAGTCAGGATGCAGGATCATACCACATGCCCCCTCATACTCACTTGTGTATTGGCTCACCTTACACTAGTTTCTAATACTTGGCAATTACTGATTTCTTCTCCATTACTGTTAATTTGCATTTTCTTAGAATGTTTTCAAATAAATTCCTGTTTCTTTGGAGAATGACTTTTTCTCTCATTCTAAATGCTCTATCCATTTGTTGTTTGTATTAGAGTTCTTCATTCAGTTTGTTGCTGAGAAGCCTCTGATATCTACACATAGGTTTCTTGTCAGTGCTTTGGAAGGACACTTGGAGCAAATGTGGATGGAGTTGCTGGAGAATACCATACATAGGCTTCAACCTGCACACAGCTGTTCCTTGGTGTGCTGGGTCCCAGAGTGAATGTGTGTGCAGGTTTTCTGAGATGACCAGACTTTCCTAGAATGTTTCTGTGGGACAGAGGGAAACAGCAGACCCACTGACCGCACACCCTTTCCCTCTCCACTGCCAGTGGTGAAAGCTCCAGAGCTTTTGTGTCCTTCTAGCACTCAGAGATGGGAAGGAGTTAAGAGTTTCTTTAGTGATTAGTGATGTCAGTGACCTCTGACCTGTGAAGATTTAGCCACTTTAAAAAATTGGGTTTGTGGTTATTTTTGTTTTTTGTTTTTTTTTTTTTTAGTTTATTATAACATTTTTAAGTTGATTTTTTTTTTTTTTTTTTAAATGTGTGTATTTTGCTTGCATGCATGTCTGTATACCACATATAGGCCATTACCACAGAGGCCAGAAGAGGGCATGGAGTCTCCTGGAACTGGTGCGGGAGCTGCCATGTGGATGCTGGTTACTCAGGAAGAACAGCAAGTGTTCATAATCACGGAGTCATCTTTCCAACGGCCGCAAGGGGCTGTATATATGTTAAATATGTCTCTTGTTTGGAATATACGATTTGTTTGGGTTTTGTGTTTATCTTGTCTTTTTGTTCTTTGCTGATGGTGTTTTTCCAGAACAGTTTTTGAGTTTGACATCTGGTTTGTTGCTTTTCTCTCTTAGAGTCTGTCTTTGTTATCGTATCTAAGAGCTCTTCACCTCCCTTTGGTACCTATGACCTAGCTCATGTTTTAAGTTAGTTTTGCTTTTGGTGTGTGGTTTAAGTCAAGGTTCCCTTTTCTTGTGAGTGCACAATTGTTTTAATATTGTGTTTGAAAATAACATCCTTTTCCCACAATTGACTTTGTACCTTGTCAAAATGAATTAAATGGTAATTTGAAACCACAGGAAATGTACCATCCGGATGGTTAGGATAAAAAGATACAGTAACAAAAATGTGGAAAACTTAGAACCTTTGGATGCTACTGGTGAGAATGTAAACTGGCATTTATTAGAAAATTAGAAACTTTCAAAAAATGGTAAGCACTGGATTACCATGGCACTTAGCAGAGATAGTATTGCATGCAAATTAATTAAAAATGTACAACCACACAAAAACACTGCAGACCCCCTAGTGGAAACATCTCAAGTGGCAGCCAAGAAATAGATGAAATGGATTGTCTCCATACAATGGAATGCAGTTTGACATACCCTGAAAGTAGTATGGTAAACATGAAAAGTGCTATGAAAGAAACTTGTCTTGAAAATACTATTCCAAGGGAAAGAAACCCGTTACATAGGTCCCATCCTTTCTGTGCAGTGTTTATAAAGTAGAAAGTGGTTAGTAAAGCAATAGGCAGATATGAGGAAGAATGGACAGTGGATGTCTAGGGCTGTGACGGTGGAAATATGCGTGTGTAATGATGCCTGCACGGTACTAGACACATAAAAACCTTAAGATACACATTTGAGTGGATAGATTATGGTATATAGACCGTAATCTCACTGAAGTTATTAAAAAGTGAAATATCGGTTATTGGCTCTCTTTGTATAGTTCTTTTTTTCTAGACCATCTGTTTTGTTTCTTTGATCTGTGTTCATCATTGTACAATTACTGTAGCTTTATAATGTGTCTTAAAATTAGGCACTGTGACTCAGCATATGTGCTTTGCTAGGATCTGAACCCAAGACTCCATAAGCTCTAGTTTGTTCTTTCTGAAATTTGATTAGATTGTTTTAGTTTCTTTGTGTTTCCATTTTAGAAACACCTTGTTTCTATCTGTAACAGACTCTGAGTATATTTATTTGACTGGAATTGCCTAAGCCTGGGCATCAGTTTAGGAAGAACTGATGTTTTAATTATACAAAATTTTCTATGTATGTAAACTCAATTTAGGACGTCTTTGATTTTTTTAAGACTGTTCAGTTCATGGTATACCATGTGACCTGTAAGCCCTCATCAGTTTTCTGAAATTCTTTGAAAAAAAATGCCCTGGGACTTTGGATGTAAACACTTATGTCTTGTAAAAAGTGACATGTTTTGACTAATTTTCCATAGTCATGCCTCTATTTCTTTTTCTTGCCTTACTTCACTAGCTAGAACTGAGTGGGGTTTGACCTGAGTGCTGAGAATGGGCATCTTGGCCTTACAAATGGCTGAGCTGGGCAGCCTGGCCTTGCCAGTTTTGGGCCAAGGCATTTGATCTTTAACTACAAGATGGTGTGTTGGTTGTAGGTTTTTTTTTTTCTTTTCTTTTTTGTTATTCTTTTAAATTATTACTTTCTACAGTATTAAGGAAGTTTATTTCTAATTTGTGAAATTAAAAAAAGTAGATCTTGAATCTTACACATCATTTCTGCTTATGTTTATATGCTCTTTTGTTCAGTTCGTTAGTGTGGTAGATTATATCGATTGATTTTCTTTCTCTGATCTAGCCATGGCATAAATTTTTGTATATTGCTGAGTATATTTTGCTAATGATTTGTTGATTGATAGGGAAGTGTTCTGTCCATCTATATTTTTGTAAGATACAGCATAGAGTTGGTGCTGTAAATATTTGGTAACATTTACCAATGAAGCTACCTGAAGGCAGAAGGCAGTTCTACAAAGTAAAGTTTTTTACCAGGGATTACACTACTTAATCTATCATTTCCCCCAGTTTGACATTTTCTGACTTTTAGAGAATTGCTTGGTTTTACCTGTTTTAAAACTTACCTAGTAGAATTTTTAAAGCATTAAGTCATTTCTTTTAAATGTATTCGAGGTGACAGTCCCCTTTTTAACTTTGTTTTTGCTAACGTAAAGAGCTAGATGTAGGGATCTTCAAATGGGCAGGTATTAGTTTTATTTATTTCTCAGGAGATTGATGATGTGTCAGCACATACTTTCTGTCACAGGTAGGTGTTAAGTGCCACTGGAACCAGTTGGTAGAGCTTACAGTTCCCCAGAGTGCCATTACAGCTGAGGCTGAGGAGCTATTATTGATCCTGGCAGTCTCAGGACCCAGCCTTTGGCTTTATTGCTGTGATCACCTCCCCTTTGCTTATTAAATGTCTTCTTAAGGTTCTTTTGTGGTGTTCACTCTCAGTTGGTGCAGTCATTTTGACTTAGGCCTGTTTAGCACTGCACTGTTTTGACACATTGTATTTTCCTTGTCAGTTGTGTAAATTTTCCTAAGTCATGGGACACAGTCACTGACTCACTAATCATTTAGGATGGGGAGGACAGGCTGTGACCTTCGCACCACATCTCATTGACCCCACTTTTATGTATAAATGTAAGATAATTAATGAAAGAAGAATTGTGAAAGATGGAAAAATAATATGAGCTAGAGACCAGTGCAGCCCTCAAATCTAAAGGAAGTACGTTCTGGCTTCTCCCAGAAAAAGTTTACTAATCTTAGGATTGGAAGTGATTAATTTTAAATGCTGGGAGGGTTTTTCTGCTGCTGACTTCTAGTTTTCTTTTTTGTGGTTAAGGAATGTGATGTGATGGGAAGTTTTAGAGTAAAGTAGGACGGGTGTTATGCCTAGGATGTGCTTGTCTTCCCAAGTGCTTTGCCCAGGGGAAGAATCCATTTGCTGTTTGGTACAGAAGTGTTGTACAAATGCAGTCACAAGTGTGCGGGAAATGGTGTTCTGTTCTGCAGCTGCTCATTTGTTCTGTTAGGTGTGGAGAGAGGAGTGAACTCTGCAGGTAGAATTGTGGCTGTGGCGGCGTCTTCCTCAGTTCTTCCAGATTTGTTTCATGTATTTTGAGTGCTGTGTTTTGCTGAACCATCTTTTCATGATCGTATGACTTTCTTTTATTCCTGATTCTTTCTACATAGGTTTCCTGTTTAATGTTTTCTGGGTGTGTGTTTTCCCATTTCTAACATCTGTGCTAATTATAGCGTAATAAAGTGCATTTCTTGTACACAGCATAGCACTTCCCTTTTCAGTCCCTCCGGACAGTCTCTCTCAGTTGTGTTTGCAGCATTTACATTTAATGTAATTATTAATATATTTGGATTAAAGCTTATTTTTTTCTCTCTGCGCGGCCCCCCCCCCCCCCCCCCCGTTTCATGATCTCTTTTGGATTATTCGATATTTGGTTTTGTTTGTGCATTCTCTCTATTATTGCCAGTAGAAACTTTTAAGATTTATTATTTTTAGTTATGTGTATGTGTCTGCATGTGGTATGCACGTAAAGGTAGGTGCCCTCAGAGACATCAGATTCCCCCAGAGCAAGACTTATGGAAGGTTGTTGGGCTGCCTGATATGGGTGCTGTAATCAAGCTCATTTTCAAAGAGATTCCCCCCACCCCAGTTTTTGTTACAGCATCTTTTCTTGTACTATGTCTTCTCCCCTCCCCTCCCCTCCCTTCCCCCCCTCCTTTTTTTTGAGACAGGGTCTGCATAGCCCGGCCTGTCCTATAACACACTCATGTATAGAATAGGCTGTCCTTGAACTCAGAGAGATCCACTGGCCTCTGCCTCCTGAGTGGTGGGACAAAAGGTATGCTTCACCATGCTTGGCATTTCCCCCCCAAAAGATGTTTGGATTAGTTTTGAAAGATTTTTGTTATTTCTTTCATTTTTTTTTTCTTCATCCTCTTTTTCCTTTTACTGTGAGTGATTTTGGAGAATGTTTTCTACTGTGTGTTGATTTCTGGCTAACTGGAGCACTGTTAAGAGTCTTGGGCTGGGGATATTGCTCAGTTTATGAGAAGATTTGAGTTCAGAGCCCCAGAACCTGCATACAAAGGCAAGAGTTGTGGTACACTCTTGTAACCTGTTCTCTGGAGGGAAGGGCTGATGGAGACAGATGGATCAGTAAAGTTCATTGGTAACCAATTTAACTGACTTTTAGGAATTTCAGGTTTGGTAAGAGACCCTGGCTGGGAAAATAAAGGTGGAGAGCAGCAGAGGAAGGACACCTATCATGACTGTGGGCACCTATGCACACCTGTCCACTCCTGCCCTGACAAGGACACAAGTTAACACACACCACCCTGCTACCAAACATTCCTTGTGTGTGAGGAAGAGTTTTGATTGATTGACTTTTCTCTAGAACAGTCTTTAAGTAGCAGCTTTTGTGTTAATCTTCATCTGTGTTCTGGGAACCAAGCTCAAAGGAGAGTCTGCCTAATTGTTTTCACTGAGCTGTTTCCCAGTCTGTTCTTTGCCCAAATGCGTAACATTTCAGGTGCTCCCACCCTTGAGCCCTGCATCCCACTGTAAGTGGGCACTCTTCTGAGATGGGGAGTCATGTGTGTTCAGAGTCTGGGCTCTTGGACCTCATGTACCTTAAAACTGCTTTCTGGATCTCGGTTTTACTTTCCTCTTCCCAAGTCAGTTACTGTTCCTTCCTGGTCCATAGCCCACAGTGACTTGCTCTGTCTTCCTTGGCCCATGTAGGTGTCAGCTCAGCTTTCTCTCCTGCATTTATCATCTGTCCTTTCTGTTTCTTCTTCTAATTCTTTATGCGTTTTTAACTTTAAAAAAAAAAAAAAGATTTTGCTGAGTTCTGTAGGGGAGTAACAATGAGCACACGTGCCTTGCCATTTTATAGATGAGCTCCAGAGCTTGGCACTCCCTTAAAAAGGTTTGCAAGCATTTCCACCAGGGGGCATGGCCTGTTGAAACTGCTCAGAGAATCCTTGAAAACCCAGGGCACACAAAAGACGGGATTGGGGATGGAGGGCTCATAGAGGCCTGAGGTTCACACCCTTGATGTTTTTCAGCTCATAGACTCCTTTCACATGGATGCCGGTGACTTTACTCGGCCTTTGCGAATAACTGTTGTATTTTTGTAGCTTTATTCTGTTCATATATATAATTCCATAAACTCAATACTTCTGAATATTTATTTTCATGTGTATAATATTTATATAAAAATAACTGCTTAAAGTGTGTTTAAAATTCTTTAAATTTAACATGATCTTTAAAATACACACTCATCTTGTTGTCATTGTTTTTGTTGCAGCCAGTGTGAAGAATTCCTGCCAATTTTAGATGACTATTAATTCAGAATTAGTGACAATTTAAAAGTGGGCGATTACATAGTTGCTGTAGAAATAATATATAGCCTACTTTTACCAAACTACTTG